>PVHT021183705.1:830218-928149 GCA_004024745.2 Catagonus wagneri | reverse complement strand
GGGGGGAGGGGGAGGAAAGTTGGGCTTTACTACCTTTAAGCATCTTGGTCGGACATTCTGGGGGTACAGCTTCTAATAGCTAAACTTCTCCACTAGAAAAATACTGCAAAACGACTGTTAATGGGGGAGCAGGTACCATTCACGTCTTCACATGTGACTGGAAAAATGGAGCAAATGCTCCAATTTTTCCAAAAAGTTTCCAGTTAGCACCTGCTCTCTGTCTGGCGTATGTGGCCTGGCTCTGGAGGGAAACAGTGACCAAAAAAGACACCGTGTCACCAGCACCTCCTCTAACTCCACTTTATCTAAATTCTAGCACAGAGACAGAAGTTAATCGTAAAATATTCATCAAACAAAACAGTAATCTGATAAAATTGTGCAGAGGAACCTGGACTTGCTCTAACCTTCTTTGCCTGTTCATTCTTCCGATGTTAAACCCCAAATCAGTCACGGATTAGTTCCGAGGTGTTAAATCTGCGGTTTTTCCTCCTTGTTTTAAGGCCCATCTCAGCCTGGCTACACATGTGAAAGAAATACATTCCAGAAGCTTAAAGTGTAAATAAATATTCAGGGAAGGCTTTCTTCGAGGGGCTGAGAAGAGAAATTGCATCGCGCTGCGCAGAGCAGTATTTCCACCCAGTTCCACGCACCGTCCGTCTCCCCGTATCCCCCCACCCCGGGCCCCCAAAGACATTTTCACCAGAAACTTAATAATATTCCCTTCCCTCGTCCCCCCCACCCCTTCGTTCCTCTCTCTGGCCACCGCCGTGGACACCGAAGACAAGAGCTGCGTGCTGTCCTAACAACGGGGGACCTTCTTTCTGAACCCGAAAGTCTTGTGGGGAAAGGACAGGACTTAGGAGCCCAAGGGCCACCCTTCCCGGCCATCGCAGCAGAATGGGGAGTGGCGCTGGCAAGGTGGGCTTCCGGGCAGCCCCGTGATGCCCTAGCCGGGTCCCCCCAAAGCCCCGTCACCCGGGTCAGGGGCAGAAGGCCACCCCGAGGATGCTGTCACCGCATCTGGGACTCTAGGGCTGGCTGTTCCCAGGCATCCTTGTCCACAGGAGCTTCTGGGA
Source organism: Catagonus wagneri (assembly GCA_004024745.2). NCBI lineage: Eukaryota > Metazoa > Chordata > Mammalia > Artiodactyla > Tayassuidae > Catagonus > Catagonus wagneri. The sequence goes on along the minus strand of PVHT021183705.1, from coordinate 927,073 downwards.
GGAGTCGGGGACCAGGGTGCCGTTCTAGAGGGGCATTGGCCGGGGGAGATGGAGAGGCGGAGGAGGGACGGCGGGGGAGAGTACATGATTGCGGAGGAGAGATGCTGCGAGAACAAAGGCCTGGGCAGGAAGCAGCTGAGGGCGTTCAGCAAGGTCAGGGTGGTCCTGGGACGCCCTAGGCGCTGTGGGAAAGAGGCGGGGCAGGTCCTGCTCTGTGTCCCCAGCCCCATCGCTCTCCAGACCGTGGAGTTCACCTTGCCCTTGACTGGAGCAGGGAAGGGGAGCTGGTGTGTTATTGAATCAGTCGGCCCGTTGTGTCACCCCTCCCGGCAGACAGGCGCACGAGCTGTGCCTTACAATGTGTCTGGAAGCTCACCTGGAGGTTTGGTCCCAGGTACTCCAAAGGTGAGAGCCCGCCAGCCCTGGGGGGGCGGGGACAGGGCAGCCTGCCCGGAGCGGTGGCGCCTCTTGGCCTAAGGAGGTGGTGTGCCTGCAGGTCACTTCTCGCGGATGCGTCTTTATCTCGCCAGAGTCTCTTCATTCAGAAGTTACGGTCGAGATCTTGAGACAGGACAAGTATTTCCACAGACGCTGGAGGTGAAATCATGGGGAAAGCTGATCAAGTCCTTGACACAGCCCGTCGGTACCATTTAAGTGGGAGAGCTGCCTAGAAGCACCGCCATGGGCTTTACAGACCTGGGTCACCCATCTGACGGGTGACAGCTCAGTGAGAGGGCGCCCAGACGTGGTGGGGGTGGGGGCAGAGGGATGGAGCTTCTGAGACGCAGTGAGAGCCGGTGGCTCGCCCAGAAACAGCGCCGAGGTCCCGCAAGAAAGCCGGAGGCTAGCTTCCTGTCCCCCGCCTCCTCCACCTCCGCCCTCCTCTCCGCTGGGCACCACCCCAGCCTGCTGCTCCGACAGCGTCCAGGGCTCAGGGGAGAACCGAGGACGGTCCCTCCTGGGAGGAGCCCAGGCGTCGAGACAGATGGGAGAGCATCTGTCCTGAAAAACAGGAAGCAAACCCCCGTGAAAGTTCACTCGCGAGATCGTTAATTCCTGTGGGGCAACGAGCAGGCCGCACTGACGGGCTGGGGCTGCCGGGGGTTTCATGAGCATAAAGCTACCTCAAAACAAAGTCTGGGAATTTAAAAAAAAAAAATGAACAAACAAAAGACCAACCCAATATATGTAAGAGCATGTTGAATTTGACTCATTTTGATTAAAACTTCTATAAGAACAATACCTATTGCCTCGTTTCTGCCTTTCTGTTAATATGTTTAAAATGTTAACCCCGATAGAGCGGTCTGATGAAAAATGAAAGGAAGGAAGAGAAGAAGGAAGCGGAAAGAGAGAGAGAGAAAAGAAGGAAGGAAGGAAGGAAGGAAGGAAGAAAGGAAGGAAGGAAGGAAAGAAGAAAGGAAGAAACAGTGTGTACCCAGTAAGAGCAGAGAGAGGGTTTATATTTTAGACGGGCTATATGCTCACAGTACAGATAGGGGTATAAAGATATATAAAATACATATGTATATTATTTATACACGTAATATATGAATTTACACTTCTTCTCTACATCCAAAATTATTTTGCAGTGGGTTACAAAAAGGATCACAAGCAGAAAAGGGCCACACAAACAAACGAACAAAGCAAAAAACAAAAGGGCTGAGGAAAACCCTGTGAAACATCTGCACGGTTATGATAAACAAGGCCTGTATTCTGTCCCGGGTGCTAAAACCGTTCGTAGACTTTGACTCAGTAATCCCACTTCTAGGACAATGGCTTAATCCAGGCTATTTAAAAAGTAAAATGAAAGTTAACCCCGAGGTCCAGTAAAAGAAAACGTTTAAGGCAATTATTCCCCATGATGGAGAGGAAAATTATAGTCATTGAAATCAGGCTTCACAGGTTTTAGCCACACGAAACAAGTTTATTATAGTAAGTGAAAAAAGGCTTAAAAAGTAGGTGTTCGGGGAGTTCCCATCATGGCTCAGCGGTAAGGAACCTGGAGCATCCCTGAGGGCGCAGGTTTGGTCCCAGCCTTGCTCAGGGGGTTAAGGATCTGGTATTGCTTGTGAGCTGTGCTGTAGGTGGCTCAGATCCCATGTTGGCATGGCTGTGGTGTAGGCCAGTGGCTATAGCTCTGATTGGACCCCTAGCCTGGGAACCTCCATATGCCGCAGGTGCAGCCCTAAAAAGCCAAAAAAAAAAAAGAAAAGAAAAAGGGAGGCGCTCAATATGATATCAAATACACGGAACAAAAAACCACATCAAAGGTTGGGAGGAAATGGGTGCTGTCTCACCAGTGGAGCAGGGGCGCCTGAGGGGCTGGGTGGGGCGGGGCTGAGCTCTGTCCGGCCCAGCCTGGGGACAACTCAGTGTTGGACTTGAGGGGAGGAGGGGGCAGCCGCGTCTCTGCCCAGGAAACGGGGAGCCCAGAGTCACGGTTAATTCCAGGAGGGATGGAAAAGGTAGAGTGAGTCTGTGACCAGAGCCAAGGCGACCTACACCACAGCTCACAGCAACGCTGGATACTTAACCCACTGAGAGAGGCCAGGGATAGAACCTGAATCCTTATGGATACTAGTCAGGTTCCTTACTGCTAAGCCACAATGGGAACTCCCACTTTTTTTATTTTAAAGATGTTTATCTCTTCCATTATAGCTGATTTACAGTGTTTTGTCAACTTCTACTGTACAGCAAAGTGACCCACAATATCCTCCATCATGCATCATCACAGTGACCAGATACATTTCCCTGTGCTATACAACAGGATCTCACTGCTTAGCCGTTCCCAAAGCAATGCTTTGCATCTATTGACCCCTAACTCCTAGTCCATCCCACTCTCTCCCCCTCCCCCTTTGCTACCACAAGTCTGCTCTCCATGTCCATGAGTTTGTTTCTATTCTGTAGATAGGTTCTTTGTGCTGTATATTAGATTACAGATATAAGTGATATCACACAGTGTTTGTCTTAGTAGGAGAGTCTCTAGTTCCATCCATGTTGCTGCAAATGGCATTACTTCATTCTTTTTTTTAGGGCTGAGTAGTATTCCACTGTGTATATATACCGCCTCTCCTTAATCCATTCATTTGTCAGTGGACATTGTTTCCATGTCTTGGCTATTGTGAATAGTGCTGCATTTAACAGACCAGTGCATGTATCTTTTTCAATGAAAGTTTTGTCTGGATATATGCACAGGGGTAGGATTGCTGGGTCATATGGTAGTCCTACATTTAGTTTTCTGAGGTACCTCCACACTGTTTTCCATAGTGGTTGTACCAATTTACATTGCCACCCAGCAGTGTAGGAGGGTTGCCTTTTCTCCACACCCTCTCCAGCATTTGTTATTTGTTGACTTGTTAATGATGGTCATTCTGACTGAGGTGAGGTTATACCTCATAGTAGTTTTGATTTGCATTTCTCTAATAATTTGTGATGCTTAGCATTTTTTCATATACCTCTTGGCCATCTGTATGTCTTCTTTGGAGAAATGTCTATTCAGGTCTTTCGCCCATTTTGCAACTGGGTTGTTTTTTTTTTTTAAGCTGTTGAGTTGTATGAGTTGTCTGCATATTTTGGAGATTAAGCCCTTGTCAGTTGCATTGTTTGAAACTGTTTTCTCCCATCCTGTATTTTTTTTTTTAGGGTTTCCTTTGCTGTGCAAAATCTTGTGAGTTTGATTAGGTCCCACTGGTTTATTTTTGTTTTTATTTCTATTGCTTTGGGAGACCAACCTAAGAAAACATTTGTACAGTTGATGTCTGAGAATTTTTTTGCCCATGTTCTCCTCCAGTTTTATAGTGTCTTTTCTTATGCTTAAGTCTTTAAGCCACTTTGAGTTTATTTTTGTGCATGGTGTGAGGGTGTGTTCTAGTTTCATTGATTTACATGCAGCTGTCCAGTTTTCCCAGCCCCGCATGCTGAAAAGACTGCCTTTTTCCCATTTTATATTCTTGCCTCCTTTGTTGAAGATGAATCGACCATAGGTGTCTGGGTTTATTTCTGGGTTCTCTATTCTGTTCCATTGGTCTGTATGTCTGTTTTTGTACCAGTACCACATTGTCTTGATTACTGTGGCTTTGTAATATTGTCTGAAGTCCTGGAGAGTTATGTCTCCTGCTTGGTTTTTGTTCTTCAGGATTGCTTTGGCAATTCTGGGTTTTTTTTATGGTTCCATATAAATTTTTGGATTATTCGTTCTAGTTCTGTGAAAAATGCCATGGGGGACTAGATAAGGATTACATTAAATCTGTAGACTGCTTTGGGTAGTCCCACATATTTTTAATAACCTTCGCAAAAGCTCTGCCACCCTCCCCCTCACAGGTGGCAGTGTTGGGGCAGACGTTAATATTTTTAGGCTCCAGCCAAGGAATAGCTAAGTTTATTGAGACATATTTCTGGGTTTGAGGCAGGAGACAGGTGGGTCCCGGGCTGAGCGACTGGAACCTGTCCCCCAGGGAGGGATGTGTCAAGACCAAGACGATGGCAGGATCAAGGAGGAGCTGCATCCTGCTTGGGTGAAAGATAAAGACACCGTAGGTTTCTCGTTATAGAGGTCAAGGAGACTTCCTGAACTGCACTTGCACAGAAAGGCTCCTCGGAGTCAGAAGGGACGGGCCCCGGGCCACAGTGCATCCTGTCCGCCGCCCAGAGAGCCTGGCGCCAGAATCCGTCTTGGCTAAAAGATGCTGCGTGCACACGGGGGAGGGCCCCAGGTGGGGCCAGATGTGGATTCGAGGCCAGAAAACAGAAAAATCAAGATGCCTGGCTAGAGGAAGCCAGGAAGGACGGCCCCATCCGAGTGACTTCAACCTCCCCAGTCTGGGTTTAAGCCAGGTTCGAGTCCCAGTCTGGGTTTAGGCCGGGTTCGAGTCCCAGTCTGGGTTTAGGCTGGGTTCAGACCACTAGTGGTGCTGTCAGTTTCATTACTGGACGTGAGGACCAGACGCGAAGGCCAGGCGTTGGGAGGGCTCAAGCCAGGCTGCTGTTCTGGCCAAGAAGAACACCGTTGTCCAAACACCAAGGTCTTCGGGGCGACCGTGACCGGAGTAGAAACGGGAGAAGAAGAGAGACGCTCTCGTAAGAGAACAGGAGGATGGAGAGCAAAGCAGAGTCTGTTGTTCTTGTTTTGTGAAGAAAGATGGAGGCTTAGCTGAAAGGAAAAAAAAAATTCTCTCTCCTTCTCTGAACTTGGAGAAGCAGTCATGGCTCATGGGAGTTGCTTTTGATATTCAAGTCACATACTCTCAACCCTGTTCCAGTTTCAGCCGCAGCCGCTGCGGACGCACGGGCGTCAGGCTAAGAGCTGGAGCGCGAGGCGCTCAGATGCCCCCCAAGCTCCGACGGGCTCTGGGGCCTGCGGACCGCGGGGCCTCAGCCTAGAGGGAAAACTTGGCGGTTCGTCCCGAATACGAAAGCCCAGCCGTCTGGGTGCTTCCCACACACACCCAGGGTCTGGCGCTTTAGCTCTGACCTCATTCTTGAGAAAAGATCAAAATCCAGCAATGCGCCCTCAGCCGCGGATGCCGGGCCGGCCTTGGATGCGATGCCCATCAATTTGCCAAGGCTGGGCAGCGGTTTTCAGGGCTCCCCGCCTTCCCGCCTGCCTCTTTACAGGAAAGTGGGCGCCCTCCACCTTAAAGGGTGCAGCCTCTGGCCTAGGAGTCAACTCTCTATCTGCTCGGTTGGAAAAAACAGCCTCTTCGCTCCGTGAATTAAGGAGCCCCCCCCCCCCCGCCCTGATGCACAGTCAGCCTGTGATGCCCTGAGCATCGCAAACAGGATAATGAGCCTAAGTCCTCCTCCGGCTGCGCCCCGCAGAGTTAATCTGCCGTCCTGTCAATAAGAGGGGCCCACTTCACTGGGCCCAGCGGGGGTGCAGGGGAAACGATGATTGGGGCCAGTGACATTATTTTTCAATTACTCGCCCCCTGTGCTCAGACGGCTCAGACTAAGGGGTCCCCTGTGGGCGCCTGGTCTCCCTCGGCAGGACCCACCTCTGGTTCTCCTCCTGACCCCTCTCCTGGCCGGACTCCCCAGATCAGCACTTTACGGAACAATAGAAACCAAACACGGTAAAAATACAGTACCATAGAGTTGTATTTTCGTTGCAATGATTCAAGCCACCAATACCACTTTTTAACATTTTTCTGACAGCCATGTTTTAAAAAATAAAAAAGCAGGTGAAATGAATTTCAATATTTAATCCCACGTATCAAAAATATTATTGTGGGAGTTCCCGTCGTGGCTCAGTGGTTAATGAATTCGACTAGGAACCATGAGGTTGCAAGTTCGATCCCTGGCCTTGCTCAGCGCGTTAATGATCCAGCGTTGCCGTGAGCTGTGGTGTAGGTTGCAGACGCGGCTCGGATCTGGCGTCGCTGTGGCTGTGGTGTAGGCCAGCAGCTGTAGGTCTGATTTGACCCCTAGCCTGGGAACCTCCATATGCCGCAAGTGCGGGCCTAGAAAAGGCAAAAAGATAAAACATATATACATATATTATTGCGAAAGCATGTCATCAATACAAAAATTATTCATGAAATAGTTCTCTTTTATTCTTCTTAAACCTTTGGACCCCAGACTGCAGCAAACCTGTAAACGCACATTCTATGAAAACATCTCCGTGTGGCTGGGCCCCAGTTCAAGGGCTCAGAGCCTCACAGGTCTAGGGCATCAGTCGTCGTAATCCTCTGCTCAGGACCTTCAGGGACCTTTGTGCCTCCCCGGGGCTCAGACTGTGGGCTGTAAAGCCAAGCCACCTGCCCTGAATCCTGCCACGCCTCCGCTTGCTGGCCTTGGGAAGCTTGTCTCCTGGCCCACAGAAATGCCTTGTTTATCATCTTCAGCTCAAGACAGAAGAGAAGGTTGGGGGTAGTGGTTGGGGACTTCAAAGAGGAGGGAGGACTGACGAGGCTACGAAAAAGCACATTTTTTTTGTCCCATTGTCTCCCAAAGGCCCCCACAAACGTGTGTTTAGCAAACCTTTGCTTTTCCATGAGTCACCTGGCTGTGAGCCCAGTGCCCACCGTGAATGACAAAGACACCTCGTCTGTCAGGAAATCTAAGGGGTTTAGATGCTCCCACACCGGGGGATAAAGCGCAGATGCATTACTTATTATACACAGTTAGTTATTCAAAATGCATGGAAATTGAGTTCTTGTTCACTGCCATTTCTAGTAAATCAAGAATTATTCCGTTCTTGGTTCTCCCTAAAATTATGAAATAAAAGTTTTACATGGGCACACACAATTTTCTCTGCATTCATGGGAAATTCTCCAAGTCTCTGGGAGAGCACAGCTCCCCGAGGTGACAGAGGGGAGAAACTTACAGCACTTTATGCAGATAGAAATGAGACGAGCCAGAATTCACCTGCCCCCGTGCTTAAAGCAAAAAAGCACAATGGGTGTGATGTGGAAAATTCTGTTAATGGCTATTTTTTGAGCCTAAGGGTAACAAATTTGTTTTTGCAAATGTTCTAAATTGACATCTCACGAGTGAGCATCTCCTTGCAGATAAATAAGACTGTTCGCCCGTAAATTAATGGTAAGATGCTGAGATGGTAACGGTGAGAGGTGGAAGGAATTTGTAGGAAATCTGCAGGTGTTCCCCCAGAATTACTGCAGTTTAGAGTCTTATTTACCTGCTAAGGTGAAAAGTTGAATCAAAAAATTCCTCCATAACCTGGAGGCTTATCTGGCAAAAGGGAGGAAATTTGAAACGTAGACACTGGATGATTTCATTAACACGCGAAATGTCTTCGTAAGCGCCCCCAGAACCGCCTTTGCTTTTGTCCTAAGCCTCTACCAAACCGCTTCCAGTGCAACGTGGCATGGCTTTGGGGTGACACAGCGCTTCTCCATTTACCACATCTGTTTTTTTCAGGGAAAAATAAGTAAGTCACCTTCCTAAGGTTCTAGTTGACTTGAGTTCCATTTTAAAGGGAGTTTTTCTAGCCCGAGAATGTCCTGCAGGAGTTCCCACTGTGGTTCAACGGTTAATCAGCCCAGCTGGTATCTGTGAATACACGGGCTGGATCCCTGGCCTCGCTCAGTGGGTTGAGGATCCCACGTGGCTGTGGCTGTGGTGTGGGCTAACAGCTGCAGCTCTGATTTGACCCCTAGCCTGGGAACATCCATATGCCATGGGTGCGGCCCTAAAAGAAAAGAATGTCCTGCAAAAGAAGGAAGCAGGGGTTCCACACTTACGGTCTGTGGAGGTATGCACGCCTAACCTGGAACTGTGACAGACCGTAGTGTCAAATCGTCTTATGACTATAGGGCCTCGTATCCAAGCACAGGGCGTGACTCCACGGGATCAAAGGTAAAATATCCATCTTCCCACTGAGTTACAGCCCATGATCTTATGTCAGGCGCCTGGAGTTAAAGAGCACTGCTCCGCTCTTATTGATGTTTTTCTCTGACATCTCTATTAATCTGATTGAGGGAAAAGCAAAGAAAGGCAAGCACAGCAAAGATGAAACACCCATGGAATTTACTTCTGTTCACGCGTGGAGTCAGAGGGCACAGAGCCCCTCGTTAAGGCTGTTGACAGCTGACGCACGTGGCAGTGATTCCCCGGTGAACACCTGTATCCATACATCAGAGAATATGGTCATTTCAGGGGAGAACTGCTCTTTCAGAAAAGACTGTAATTAAACACAACTCATATCGGCCCCAAGGCAAAACCCTTGCCTTGAAACACCCGGGCAAGGCTACCCATCTCCTGCCAAGCGAAAGAAGCCACATAGAAGTGGGAAACCATACAAAGCCTGGGTCCCAGAAGAAAAGGGGTTTGTGGCTTGGAGCGGGGGAAGGGAAAAGAAGCCCATCCTGTTCCACGGTGCAGCCTTTGCAGAACCACTGCTCTTTCCCGTGACACATCAAGCAGGTGTCCCCTCCCAGACAAAGCCACTGATGCCTGCCTTCCACGTGTCCCCTGGTTACGAACACAAGCTCACGTGCCCACTGCACGGGGAAGCCACGTGCACAGAAGCTTTGGAGCTCGGAGCAGAGAAAGGTCTTAGGGCGGGACCAAGCCAGGAGAACAGGTGGCTTGTGCTCAGTAAACCTGCCCGCCCAGATGGTTTCAGGAGGAAAGCGTTTATAGGCAAAATTTTGTGTGAGGGCTGCAGGGTGTGTGACTTCCTTCTGATTGGTCGGTGGTGAGGTCACTGGGTGGGGCTCCAGGTTCTCCTGCGCTCAGCCTGAAGTGACCGTCCTCCCTCTGTGAGGCGGTCTTTGTCCCTGCAGAGGAGCTCAAAGATTCTCCCCTGTCCGTCCCTGTCCCTGTAGGAGGAAACTGGACCCTGCTTTAATAACTGCCCTCGTGTTTCTTGACTGCTGCTCCTTTGTTTCTACAGCCCCTCCCTTCCCTGATTAGCAATTCTTAGAATCTGAAGCTCCGGGAGGCTGAATGAGGCCTCTTTACTAGAAAGGAGAAAGAGGGGACACAGAAAGGATTTGCACCTGGGGTGGGGGGGACCCTGCTTGGCTTCATACTCTGTCATCGTGGAACCCATAGGCCGCCCGTCCTTGTCTTTCACCTCCTGTTCCTTTTTGTTTCTTCCCATTTTATGAAGTTTTATTGAGGCAGAGCTGACTGACAAGGTTGTAACAATTGCTGCTGGTCAGCAGTGACTCAGTTACGCGCAGACACACGTCCACTCTCTTCCAGATCCATTTCGCAGATGGGCCATGGCGGATCACTGGTGAGACTTCCCTGTGCTGCACGGCAGGTCCCTGTTGACCGTCCGTTCCGCAGACAACAGTGTGCATTGTTATCCTTTTTTTAAAAATCTTTGGCCACACCCCAGAGTGCAAAAGTTCCCAGGCCAGGGATAGAAGCCACGCCATAGCCGCGACCCGAGCCACCTCAGGGACCCCTCTGGACGCTTCGCCCGCTGAGCCCCCTGGGAACTCCACTCCGCTTCTTTTTAAACTTCAAAGCATGTACATATCTTTGAAACTGTAGAAAGTTTTCTCTTCAGGAGTAACTTTGGATACGATAAAATTCTTGGCATTCGATACCCAGAGAGAACACCTTCCGTGCTTGGAACCACCCCCTCCCCGGCTTTGCTTCTGCGAGTGTAGGAATGAGCTGCATGAACCGTCCTCATTCAATATCAGATTTCACTCAAACACCATCAACAATCTGGAAACTGTCTCATCTGTGACCACAGAGTTTATCAACCTCCTAAGAGACAGCCTTGAATTACTGCCTTTCAAGAGATTTTTGTCAAGACATGGAGGGAGGATAGAAGAGGTTTTTTTTCAGCAGAAATCCTGCTTTTCAGAGAAGCTGTTAAGTGCTCACTTGAACTTCATACATACACTTCCCTCGGGGGGAGAAGCAGCACCTGCTCAGGGAACCGCTCGCTCGACAGGGGAGAGGAATTCACGGCTCGGCTCACTTGGCGAATTCTGCTGACGTTCGGGCCGGGTCAGCAACGTGATTAAAAGCCCGACCGTCCCCACGTTCAGTGCGACAGAAAAGCTTTCCAAGGGAGAGAGGGTCGTCCTGTTTCAGAAAGCTCAAAGCCACAACTCCCATGTTTCTGTGAGCAAAAATCCAGAGGAAATGACTGAAAGCAGCCTTCCACTTCTCTTTTACTAGGAATCTGGGGCTTCTTCCAGCAAGATGAGTAGGTGTCCCCCTGCCTACCTCGGAGTCAGTCCAAGCCTGCAGGCTGTGTATGCTAGAGACACAGCAAGACTCCGCCTGCATGGGGGGGAGGAGGCCACTGGCCAGGCACCTTGGGACCTGCTCAGCGACCTGGGCGTCCAGGTCCTTTTTGCCTCCCACACCCAGACGGGGAACTGAAGAAGCCAGCATCCTGCCTTTGCCCCAGGGCCGGGGCGGGGGGCAGCCCAGGCACCCGCTCTACCTGGCTGCAGTGAGGCCCCAGTCATAGGCGAGCATCGAGGCGGATCTTCATCGCTGGCCAGTAGCAGCAACTGTCCTCTCTCAGGCGTGTTGTCAGTAGGGACCAGCCCTGGTCTATCCCCTCCCAGCAGCAACCAGTCTCCCCTCCCAGCCCCCACCACCGCAGTGGCGGGGGAGGGGCTCAGCAAGGAACCAGAAGTAATAGCCCCCCTCCCCCAACGCCAGTGGAGATTATGTAATACGGACCTTCTCCCAGCTACGGAAGTGTCAGTGGAAGCCCAGCCGGGAGCCGGAACTCCCACCAGCTCCCCTTCCTTATGATAAGGACCCCGCCTTGTGTATCAGTGGAGCCCAGTGGGAGACAGACTTCTGCCTCCCCTGCAAGTGATGAGCTGACCTCTCTACCGCCCCCTGCTGGAGCGACGCCAGCAGGAACCCGCCAAAAAGAAGAAGCAGTATCTGGACTCTGAACCTAACACCCCAAATGGCCAGGTTTCAACAGAAAATCCCTCATCCTACCAAGAACCAGTGAGTTCTCGAACTGAAAGTCAATAGAGGCCGAGCTTGAGAGGGCAGTGCCGTCAGCATTACCTAAGGTCTTAAATCATAGTCACGCTTCAACAAGCAATTAGGAACACACTCGAAACAAATGGAAAAAGAGAAACTCTCAGCAGAGACACAGATGATTTATAGGAAAAAAGGAAATCTTAGGCCCAGTGAATGTAAGAGCGACATGATGCTCAGCAGAGGAAGGGAGGAGGCAGGGAAAGAGTCGGACTGTGCTGTCTCTAGAAGATGGTGCCAAGTTGTCTCTACAAGCGTGGGATTGTCTGACCTGAGCAACGGAGAGAAAGCAGAGTGGGGAAAACACACGGAACGCCTGAGACCTGCGGGACAATAACACAACATGACCGTGGGTGTCCTTGGGGCCCCGAAGGCAGAGGACTGGATGGGCTGAAGACGACTTGAAGAAATCATGGCCGTAACTTCCCAAATTTGTCAAAAGGAAAAACTATAGATTTCAAGAGGCTGGGCAAATCCAAATGGGATAAACGAAAAGAAATCCAGGCTAAGACACATTGTATTCAAAATAAAGAAAACCAAAGACACAGAAAATACTTTGAGAGAAGAGAGGAAACGTACACCTTGCCTGCGGGAGAAAAACCACTGGCGGGAGAGTGGATTTCTCATCACAAACCACAGAGGCCACAAGGAAGCGGTTTACCAGTTTCCACATGAGGAAAGGAAAGGAATCCTGTGTCTTTGGAAAAATACCCTTCAGGAAGGAAAGGAAATGAGAACTAAGAAAACTCATCAGCAGCAGGTGGCGTTTAAAGAGTGATGAGAGGAGGCTCTGTACACGGAATAAATGATGAAGCGGGAACCAGGAAAGGAGGCAGAGCATGGCGTGGAAGGAAGGAGGTGAACACGGCAGACTGAGTTTCTTAGAAAATAAACAAAACGAGGCCTGTGACCATCCTGTGACACAGCAGCTGTGCCCCGGACACATACCCCAGAGAAAAGGAGACCCATGGTCACAGAGAAGCCCATACCTGGACGCTCATAGCTGCTTTATTCACAACAGCCCCAGATGGAAACCACGCAGGTGCTCCTCAGGGGGTTAAAGGTCACGCTGAACAGCCTCGTATCAGCAAAAAGAGCACCGACACATTTATGTTATGTTGTGCGGACAACCGCCCGTATAAAGCTCCAGAAGATTATGCTGAGTGGAAGCAAGCCAGTTCCCAAAGGGATTATGTGATATACTGGACATGACAAGTTACAGCTTGGTGGTTGCCAAGGGCTAAGAGGGGGTGGGGAGGGCAGGGTGTCGCCGTGGGGGGCCGTGTGATGTACAACTCTGTGCGGACGGGTCTGTTCCGTGTCTCGACTCCATCAACGCTGGGGTCCCGGCTTTGACATCAGTTATCTTGTGCAGGACGCTACCTTTGGAAGAGACAGGCTTTCTGTGTAGGAATCTACAACTGTCTCGAAAAGGAAAGTTTAATTGGAAAAATGGGGGGTCTGCAGATGCCTGGGGACCCCACCCCGCACCGGCAGCTCAGCCAGCTCCAAGTGTGCGTCTCTGAGCTTCTGTTCTTCCAAAGCATAGCAGTGATGGGGCGCCTTGTCAGCGGTGAGGACGAGTGGGACCTCTAGACCCACAGGGAACTCAAAGAAGTCTCTGCTCCTTGACAAAAATAGAGTCTCACCTGACAAGTCAAATTCTACCAGCTCTAAGTCGATTGCAAACGGAGGAGTGTGAAAATCGCCGTTTTCAGCATTTATGGCCACTGAGGTGAATGTCAGGCTCATTCTGGTCAAAGACTGACAGGTGGCCTTCGGGCACCAGCTTCTCTTTCAACCCACTTCTCACTGCTTCTTCTGCTGTGCATTATTTAAGTGCACTTTTTTGTCTTATTAGTCTAATGAACATTTGTGTCAATTATCTCACATGAACTAGAAGTCAATTACTGCATGAGGTAAATAAAAGCTAAAAGGTATTTCCTACAAAACGCAGTCATTTGTTTCTACTCGAGATAGCTGTTTCCAGTACAACAGACGACAATTCTTTGCAAATTTCTATGAGCACGATCTGTAGAACATAGCTTTTATCAGAATGTCAGAGGTCCATAATAAATACACATATATATGAAGTGAGGAACCACAGAACTTGCATAATTTATAGAATTTCCTGAAAGGACTCACTGGCAGAGTATAGTTTAGACCATCTAAATATTATGTCCTTAAAAAAGGAAAGTGGGGAGTTCCCTGGAGGCCTAACAGGTTAAGGGTCTGGCATTGTTACCCTAGTTTGATCCTTGGCCTGGAAACCTCCGCGTGCCACGGGTGCGGCCCCCTCAAAACAGAAGGGATATGAGAGAAAAACTGCTGTTAGAAAACAGAGGAGCAGTGCATTGATGCATTGGGTTTAGAGCAAGTGCCTGCTCAGAGGCCCCAGTGGCCTTGATTAAAAGTGTCACTCAGCCCGCATGGCTGTGATCTCATCATCTTTCCCAGCCTGTGTGTTCAGGTCCCCCGACGCTGACAGCAGCTCTGGGTCAAAAACGACCCAGCCATGAAACATCAAAGCTGGAAAGCTTTCACTCTGGGCGACAATGTCCCTCCCCTGAGTTTGGAGCAAGGCCCTTGGTTTCCTCGGCTGTGACACGAGGGGCGGGACCGAGTTACTGTAAAACCTCCCAGCGGGGACTCCTGGAGGCCAGGTGTTTTGAATACGCGGGAACCCTCCTCTTGCTGGTTAAGCAACGTCACCTTTTGGCTCTCTGAGCCCCAACAGAGGGGCCATCCTTGGATCACGGGGGGTGCTTAGGATGAGCCGAGGCAGTCTCGGGCTCAGGTTTAGAAAAATGCCCCAAGACTATTTCCTGAGTGTCTGGACTTTAACATAAGCTGGGCTCAACGTAGGATAAGAAAGTTCCAGCTCCCATGGGTCAGCGACACTGACTGTTGATTGTGGGTCACGTTCCCATGGGAACCAGGACTAACCCCCACTACCCATCACAAGGTGCCTCCACTGGAAGGCCATCGGGACACCTGCTCATCCACACACAGAATGCCATCTCCCGGTAAGGCTGTGCCTCACACCCAGTCCCCTTCTCCAAGGATATGGGTGCCTTTAGGACGCTCTCTCAGGACAGCATCTGAGGACAGTGAATTTAGCAGCCAGCCAGGAAGGCGTGAGCTGGCAGAGCAGGATAGGGATGAAGGAAGATGGCAAAGGGAAGTGCACCCAAGGAAAGGAAAAGGAGCCGGGGCGGGGTGCACAGCCCCATGAAGCGCTGGCCCCTCGCCAGCCCCCAGCCCCCAGCCCAGACTCTCGGCACCCCCCTTCTTCTGTAGCTCAGGGGCGTCTTTCTGAGCCCTGTGTTCTCAACATGGTGCAGCCTGAAACAACCCATTTCTCCACCCAGACCGCTTCCTCTGCCTGGAACTCTCTGGCATGCTTTCTCTCTACCTAACAAACTCCTACGTGTACCTCAAAACCCAGCTTAAGCATCACCTCGCTCACGAAGCTCCTTCCCGTTTCCCCAGAGCCTGTTCCAGCTTCCTCGCCACTTGCGGGGCCTTCGGCTCACACACTCTCTGCATCAGAGAGCATCCTTGATGAGCAAGGAGATCCCCAAGCAACCCGACTCTCACTGTGGATTCAGAGGTTCTCCAGATAAGTCTGTAGATGAGTGTCTCCAGGTGAGGGTCCCCAGGTGGGCCTCCAGGCGAAGGTCCCCAGCAGCCAGGCCATGGCCCCATGCAGAAGGGTCTTGGAGGGTCTTCTTTGAATGAAGGGAGTTTGGCTGGAGGCCACTGTCCAGGTCACAGTGGCCAAACAGAGCAGCCAGTCAGGACAAGTACTTGCTGGGGGACAGTACTTCACGCCTTGGCAGCTGGAGGCAGCCGGTGGTGGAAAGTGCAAGGCCCTGAGTCCTCGCCTTGGTTCAGACAGAGACGCCACCTCCAGCCTCCCAGGGCCGCGGTGGGAACCACAGACGTGGAGAGGCCCGGCCTCCGCGGCCGGCTGGGCTCAGCACCACCCCGAGGGTCAGCTGAAGCGGGGCAGGGCCGTGGGGGGCCCCGGGGCACCCAGGACGGGAGGAGCATGCACAGGTGCAGGTCCAGCTGAAGGGGTTCGGGGGCAGAAGCGGGCCCCTGGGCTCAGCCTCTGACCTCTCCCGCTCCCTGCTGCCTGCTGCCCGGGGCTGCTGCAGGCCCGCCTGGCTTGCCGACGAGTGTGGCCCTTTCAGAAGCCAGCACCCAGGGTCCTCCTCTCGAGAGGCGTCTCTCGAGGGTCAAGAGCATCACGTGGGGGCCTCAGACCCTAAGACCCAGGGCCGGTGGGGGAGGGGCGGGGCGGTGCGCACGGAGCTCCTGCCATCTGTTCTTCAGGCGCCTGGGCTGTGCATGGGCCTGAAGGGGCAGCTTCCAGTGTCTTCCAGTCCCAGCAGCAGCATCTGAGGTTAGAACACTCCCCTGTATCATCCAGCTTCATCTCCAAGGTCACGTCACCCACTTTGCACAGGCAGCACCTGTTGCCACCTTGGCCCCCAGGGATCGCTAACCTGGTCCCACCCCTTCCTTCCTTCGGGGGTGGCCCACAGGTTCTGCTGGGCCCCCTCTGCCCAGGCGCTGGGGCGGGGAGGGGGTCCTGGGGAGGCAGGGGCTCCCTCCCCCGAAGGCAGCCAGTTCCCCCCATCCCGGGGCTCTTTGGAAAGCCGAGCGCAAACCCCAACTCGGCCAGGGTGCCGGTGCCCTGAGGGGACAGGCCAGAGTCCCCTCCTCAACTGTCCCTTGAAAGCTTCTGTGAGCCGCATCTGCCCCGTGGCAGGTGGGGCTTCGTTTCCGAGGAGAAAAATAAAGAAACCAAAATTGTGTTTCCACCATCAACATAAAATAAAATGAATAACGATAAACCAAGAAAGAAAAAAAAAATCAGAGTGGAAAATTAAGATCTATAAATGGGTAATGATGTATGACAAGAGGCTTCTTTAGTCAATAGAGACCAGAATAGGATTTGAGTTTTGCAGAAAGCGGACGAAGCCCGCGGCCCCAGAGGAGGTGATTACACGGTAACTTTGGGGTTTTCAGGCTCAGCTGCGAGAGACCAATTCGGCTCTTTATGTAAAGGACTCTTACTTTTAGAAGGTGAAACATATAAGAAATTATAAAAGAGACACATATTTCAAAGAAGAAACCCATCTTAAAGACCTGTGATGCCATAACCCAGGGGGTAAGCGCCATTAAGTTCTTCTGCATTTTCTTCTGGGCTTATGCACATAGATTTACATAATTGAGATTATACCGCATGTGCAGTTTTACATCCTGATTTTTTTCTGCTTAATACTGTGCAGTAAAATTTTCGCAAGTTGTTGACAATTTTCAAGAAGTATTTTCGTGGTGATGTAATTATCTGTTGCATGATCTAGCACGATTTAATTATTCGCTATTGTTGGACAGAAGATTTTTTCATTTTTCCCCCATTGTGGATAATATTGAGATGAGGAGCTTTGCAAAGAGGCCTTTGATGGTCAATTTGACTGTTTCCTGGAAACAAGATTTTAAGAAAAGGAGTAAGCAGGTCAAATTATTTGAGTCAGGAAAGAATGCGCCCGTTAACCCTTAAGTGGCAGAAACAAGTCCACTGCATTCCTCCCTAACAGGCAACAGCTATTTGCCATTTTTTTTAAACTTTTCTAATTTAGCAAGTAACAAATATCTCACTATTGTGGTAAATTCTCTCCCTAATCACCAGCAAATCTGAATAATTTTAAAGTTGGCTTATCAAAATCTCCTTGTAAATATTTTACTCATTTCCTTCAACCACTTTTCAATTAAAGAAACAAAAGACTTTATTAATTTCTCTTGAGTTTTCGTCATTTAGGAAATTAACTCTTTTTTGGTATATTTATAGAAATCCTCTTCCCTAACTCCTGCCAGTGGGTTATAAACCATTTCATACGCTTTTCCTTTTTTTTTCTTTTTTCTTTTTTTTAAGGGCCTCACCTGCAGCATATGGAGGTTCCCAGGCTAGGGGTCAAATCAGAGTTGTAGCTGCCAGCCTGCACCACAGCCACAGCAACGTGGGAGCCAAGCCGCGTCTGCGACCTACACCGCATCTCACCACAACGCCGGATCCTTACCCACTGAGCAAGGCCACGGATCGAACCTGCAACCTCATGGTTCCTAGTCGGATTCATTAACCACTGAGCCATGACGGGAACTCCCTCATATGCTTTTCAAATAATGTTTTAAATGTTTATTTAGTCGTACCCAGAAGAAAATCATCTTATGATTTCTTTTATTGTTTATACGCTTTAATCAAAAGAAGAAACATACAAATAAATGTCCACTCATCCGGATGCCTGGTACGGGTCTCCTAAACGCCTCCCTTCCCTCCTCAGCGCTCCGCTCCTGCATTTGGCCCCACGTGATTTTATTTTGTATACTCCGTTGGGGTGAGAACCCAAAGGCCCCCTTCCTCCCTCCCTTCCTTCCTCCTTCCTTCCTTTTTCTTTCTCTTTCTTTCAAGTTCAGTTGATTTACAGTGTGGTGCCGGTTGCTGCCGCTCAGCGGAGGGACCCAGTCAGACACACACGCACATTCTTCCTCTCACCTCATCCCATCCCGTTCTATCCCGAGAGACCGGGCACGATTGCCCTTGCTGTGCAGCGGACCTCGTTGCTTCTCCACTCTAAACGTAATCCTTTGTATTTACGAACCCCCAGCTCCCCATCCGTCCCACTCCCTCCCCGCTTGGCAGCCACGTGTCTCTTCTCTCTGTCTGTGAGTGTTTCTGTTCTATAAATAGACATATCTGTGCCACAGTTTAGGTCCACGTATAAGTGATACCAAATGGCATCTGTCTGTCTCTGACTTACTTCACTTAGTATGAGAGTCTCTAGGAATCTCTAGTTCCATCCATGCTCCCACAAACGGCATTTGTTTTTAGGGCTGAGTAGTATTTCGTTGTGTGTATGTACCACGTCTTCTTAATTCATTCATCTGTTCGTGGATATTTAGGTGGTTTCCATTGTCTTGGCTCTTGTGAATAGTTATGCTGTGAACATCCAGTGCATGTATCTTTTTGAATTGTGGTTTTTGTCCAGATAGATGCCCAGAATGAGACTGCTAGATCATGTGGTAGTTCTAGAAATAGTTTTCTGAGGTACCCCCATACTGTTTTCCATAGTGGTTGTGCCAATTTACATTCCCACCAACAGTGTAGGAGGGCTCCTTTTTCTCCACACCCTCTCCAGCATTTGTTATTTGTAGACTTATTAATAATAGCCATTCTGACCAGTGCAGAGTGGTACCTCATCGCAGTTTTGATTCGTATTTCTTTAATAATTAGTGATGTTGAACATTTTTTCATGTGCCTGTTGGCCATCTGTATGTCTTCTTTGGATAAATATTTATTCAGGTCTTCTACCCTGAATTGGGTTGTTTGTTTTTTTGTGTTTCATAAGTCTTCTGTATATTTTGGCGATTAAGCCCTTGTTGGTTGTGTTGTTTGAAACTATTTTCTTCCATTCCATAAGTTGTCTTTTTTTTTTTTTATGGTTTTCTTTGCAGTTTGATTAGGTCCCATTGGTTTATTTTTGTTTTTATTTTCATTGCCTTGGGAGACTGACCTAAGAAAACATTTGTACGGTTGATGTCAGAGTATGTTTTTCTTATGTTCTCATCTGGTTTTATGTTATCTTGTTATATGTTTAAATCTTTAAGCCATTTTGAGTTTATTTTTGCTCACGGTGTGAGGGTGTGTTCTGGTTTCACTGATTTACACGCAGTCATCCAGTTTTCCCAGAACCACTTGCCTAAGAGACTGTCTTTTTCCCATTTTATATTCTTGCTTCCTTTGTTGAAGATTAATTGACCGTAGGTATCTGGGTGTATTTCTGGGTTCTCTATTCTGTTCCATTGGTCTGTACGTCTGTTTTTGTACCAGTACCACACTGTCTTGTTTACTGTGGCCCTGTGATATCATATGAAATCTGGGAGAGTTATGCCTCCTGCTTTGTTTTTCCTCCTAAGAATTGCTTCAGCAATTCTGGGTCTTTTATGGTTCCATATAAGTTTTTAGATTATTTGTTCTAGTTCTGTGAAAAATGCCATGCAGAACTGGATAAGGATTGCATTGAATCTGTAGGTTGCTTTGGGTAGTGTGGCCATTTTAAAAATTATTAATCCCTCTAATCCAAGAGCACTGATATCTTTCCATTTCTTTGAATTCTCTTTAATTTCCTTGATTAATGTTTTATAGTTCTTAGCATATAAATCTTTCACCTCCTTGGTCAGGTTTATTCTTGGGGTTTGCTTTTTTTTTGTTTTGAGTTTTAGGGCCACACTCACAACAGATGGAGGTTCCCAGGCTAGGGGTCTAACGGGAGTTACAGCTGCTGGCCTGCAATACAGCCACAGCAATGCCAGATCTGAGTGGCATCTGTGACCTACACCACAGCTCATGGCAATGGTGGATCCTTAACCCACTGAGCAAAGCCAGGGATGGAACCCACAACCTCATGGTTCCTAGTTAGATTCATTTCCACTGCGCCACAATGGGAACTCCCTATTTTTATTTATTTATCCATTTTTGGTGCGATTTTAAAAGGTTTGTAAAAAATATTCCTTTACTAAGCCCCGCCCCCTTTTTCTCCCAATTGGAATAGAGAACAGACTCATGGCTGCCAAGTGGGGAGAGGGTGGTGGCAGGAAGGACGGGGAGCGTGAGATTAGTGGATGCAGATGATTATATATAGAATGGATAAGCAACAAAATCCTACTGTCGATACAGCTCAATATCCTGTGATAAACCGCAATGGAAAGGAATATAAAGAAGAGCAGTTTATAACCGAATCACTTTGCTGTACAGCAGAAATTACGCTAACACTGTAAATCAACTACATGTCAATAAAACAAAGAAAAGAGAGATGTGCTGGTGGATTACACTGACTAATGCGTCGCTCTTTGATTGATCGGCAGTGTTTCCCTGATTAAATATTAAGTCCGCAGATCCAGGAAGGCCCGGCTGTGAAAGGATTCTTTCTGCTCCTCCGAGCTCTCCAGCCTTTCAAAAACATCGCACTGTTCCGGTTACTGAGGATTACGACATCTGAAGACCTTTTCTAAAACAGCCCAGCTCTGCTCCGCTGCAGATCATTCAAACATCTTTCTCTGAATAACCAGATGTAAGCGGCTCTCTGATAACTTCTAAGCGACCAGGGCTGTCCCTCTCCTTCAAGGGAACCGCACCCACATGGCTGGGGAACTCAGGAGGCAAAGGGACCCGCAGGCCAGCCGGCCCAGCTCCCAAGTTATACCTCAGTGAAGGCCTAGGGCACTGCTGCCTGGCCCTGCCCCGTGCCCCCGGCCCCTTGGTGGCTCTCCCAGTGACCCAGGGCTCCCTACTCCTCTGGGGCACAGTGCGGACCTGAGGCCTCCTGAGCCACCTGGAGCAAGTCTGAGCTGATGGCCCAGAGTCTACGGAGCCACGTTTGAAAACACAGTTCCCGGGACCCGCCTCTCCGGCTGCGGAAGCTCAGCTGCGGGAGAGTCTTCTGCTCCGTGGACTGCTTAGGAGATGGGTCCTGAAGTGGTGCCTTCTAAGGACCAGACTCCTAGTTACAGCATCTTTCTCAGTTTGGACAATGCAGTGATGACTCCGGATTAGGAAGTCGGGCTGGGAAAATGTCGTTTCTAATACAGAAGGTGACAGGAGTGGCTACGAGCAGGCAAGGAAATAACCTCGAAGGAAGCTGGAAGCATGGATTTTCATCGGGAAACCTGGGCAGACTTTAAAGTGGGCAGAGAAGGGCACACTGCATCTGGGGGCCGTCTCCTAGTAACAATGTGATGGAATCGGTGACTATTGGAAACATAGAAAAAAAGTTGTTTAAAAAAAAAAAATAGGAGGAGTTCCCGTTGTGGCTCAGCGGGTTATGAGCCTGACACAGTGTCTGTGAAGATGTGGGTTCGATCCTGGCCTTGCTCAGTGGGTTAAGGATCCGTCGTTGCCATGAGCTGTGGTGTAGGTCATAGACACTGCTCAGGTCCCGCGTTGCTGTGGGTGGCTGTGGTGTAGGCCGGCAGGTGAAGCTCCAATTCAGCCCCTAGCCCAGGAACCTCCATATGCCACAGGGTCGGCCGTAAAAAGAAAAATAAATGAATAATAAAAAAAACAGGCAAAGAGATTGCATACTCTGCAGACATCCTTGACGTAATTCACAAAGAGTAAAATTCAGGGTGGGCCGGTGATAATTCAAGAAGTAAATTCTCTTGAATTTGAAACGCGTACGTCTTGAGAGAAACACAGAAATAAAAGCGACCCTCTGCCTTCAGGTGTGAACAACTGAGAGTAAAACAAGATTCAGTTGTAAGCTCCATGGGGCGCGAACGGTGGCTTCCGATCAGGCTGCGATCCCCGCTCCCGACCTGGCAGGCGTCCCTGATACGCCCTGCGGGGTGAGCGGAGGGCCGGTCCCCGCAGCTTCAGGGCTCTGCCGTGTCCTGGCCCCTCCCCCGCTGTCACCCGTGGCTCCTCCAGCCGTGGGGGCGCACGGGGTGGGGGGCTCCTCCTCCTCCCACCCAAGTCGCTGACGCAGGAGGAGGCCCCAGAGCCCTGTCCGCCTCCCAGCCCCGCCTGCGGCCTCTGCTCTCGCCCACACTCACCGGGCGCAGGTGATGGTGGGGCTGGCTGTCCCGCAGCCTCACCTTGCAGGAGCTGCCCCGTGTCCTGGGAAGACCTGTTTGTTTGCAGATGACACAAGACGTATGGGAGTCTGCGCGGACGGTGGCTTCGTGGGGCCAGTAAGGACCAGGTGGTCCCCAGCATCTGGGACTCTGCCTCCGACTCTATGGAGCCTCAAAGCCAAGCTTGGGGACCCGCCAGGAGAGCCCCTGACAAGGGGCCGCTGTGGGTGCTGCCCTCTCCCACCGGATCCCAAACGCTGGGGCCGCCTGGGAGCAGCGGGGGCCTTGCCTGTTCTAAACAAGCGCTTTCCCCACGGGTTTTTAGTAATGGCAAGAGAGGCGCTTGCTTGAAGGGCCCCCAGAAGCTCAGCCCCGGAGCAGCGGGCACAGGATCGGAGGCTCGGGTGCACTCTCCCGGGCTCCTCCCAAGCACAGGAGCTGGAGGGGGGGACTTGCCATGAGACACACCTGCACACAGCACCAAACCCAGCAACGGACTTAGCTCTTTAAAGAGCTTAATCCCGCCCCATCGACGAATTCAGCTGGTGCTCCAACTGGCTGGCCCAGCAGGTGTTCCCCGAAGGCCAGTGTGCTTGGTGTTGAGGGAGGACGCAGCTGGGGGCTCAGGGCACAGAGCACCTTCCTCTCCTGGGAGGTCCTCACGGAGCCAGCCTGCTCCCACCCAAATGTGTCCCATGTCCCACCACCAAGGACAAGGGCCACACACGCGGGACACGGAAGCTGCAGGCCGGGCTCCCACAATCTCACACTGCTTTCTGCCAGGTGGGCCCACGTCCCAAGGGCTCTGGGACGAGCCCACACTTCAGGGGTTTCATAGCAGGTGCGGTGGGCCAGCATCCCCAGCGGTTTTCACCTGCAATTTCCAAGGACACAGCCCTGGCTGGAGCCTGACTTCCGCAGGTCCTCAGACCGGGCCCTGATGACAGCGGCAGCAGCAGAAACGCTCAGTTAGCGAGGAGTTGTTGGGGACATCCCTGACGCGATAAACTATCCCCGAGTCCCAAAGCCATCAGACAGGAGGGAACAATGGATGTTTGAGGAATAGGGACCCTCATTTCCCATTTCGTTTCAACAAACAACTTTTCCCTGTATTTCCAACAGCCATTTTTGTTCACCTGTTTGCACAGATGTAAGAATACCCCTGGAAAGCCTAGGAGGATTAAGGATAAATCTAAAGTTACTCAAGTAAAACGGAAACCAACACATACAAAAACAAAACAAATGCAGCAAAGTATCAGGATATAAAAATAACAAAATAATAAATGTCTTTCAAGGCAGTTCCCGTTGTGGTTCAGCGGTTAACGAACCTGACTAGGATCCATGAGGATGTGGGTTCAATCCCTGGCCTCGCTCAGTGAGTTAAGGATCCCACGCTGATGTGGCTGTGGTGTAGGCCGGCAGCTGCAGCTCCAATTTGAAGCCTAGCCTGGGAACTTGCATATGCCGTGGATGGGGCCCTAAAAAGCAAAAAAAACAATCTTTCAGGAGTTCCCATTTTGGCTCAGCGGGTTAAGAACTGACAAGTATCCATGAGAATGCGGGTTGGATCCCTGGCCTCACTCAGTAGGTTCAGGATCCAGCATTGCCACAAATTGCAGCATAGGGCACAGATGCAGCTTGGATCTGGTGTTGCTTTTGTTGCGGCATAGGCCTGCGGCTGCAGCTTCCATTAAACCCCTAGCCCAGGAGCTTCCATATTCTGCAGGTGTGGCCATAAAAAGAAAATAAACTAATAATAAATATCTTTTTTTTTTTTTTTGTCTTTTTGCCTTTATGTAGAGCCGCACCTGCGGCATAAGGAGGTTCCCAGGCTAGGGGTCTAACAGGAGCTGTAGCTGCCGGCCTTCGCCACAGCCACGGCAACGCGGGATCCGAGCCACGTCTGCGACCTACACCACAGCTCACGGCAACGCCGGATCCTTAACCCACTGAGCAAGGCCAGGGATTGAACCCGCAACCTCCTGGTTCTTGGTCGGATTCGTTAACCACTGAGCCACGAAGGGAACTCCTCCTAATAATAAATATCTTTTGTGTACACAAACAAGGACCATATAGAGGGCATGGTGCATTAGAGAATACCATTTAACTAGCAATAAAAAGAGAAAAAAAAACCCACAAAAAATAAGCTTAACAAAACTGTGAACTTACATGAGAAAAACTTATAAATACCCTTAAAAAAAACTAGACTTGCCTGAATAGAAAGGCAACCTCCATTTTGGGTGGGGGACAATTCAAATTTATAAAGATGCCAGCCTCCTCAGGTTAATCTCTAAGTTTCCCGTGATACCAATAAAAATGCTAATAAGTTTATTTTTTCCTGAAACCCAACAAGCAGGTTCTAAACATCATAGGAAAGCGAATGCAAAATACCTTTTAAAAAATTAAGAGCAATGGAAAGAAACTTATTAGATATTAAAAATACGACAAAGCCATCATGTTGGCCAAGTCGGGGACCGCTCAAGTCCTAGTTGGTAAAGCAAAAGAGATTTATGAAGGCCTCAGGGGACCGGGCAGAGCTCCAGATGGCCCTGACCTTGAGGAGGTGCTGGGCTCATAAAGGAATCTGGCTGGAGTTCACGGCGGACACCAGTGGCAGGAAGGACGAAGCAGGGGGAAGGGAAGGTGTCGGGACGGGTGGGGGCTGGAGTTCCGGGACAGAGGGAGTTAATCCTGGGAGGGGGTTCATCTATGCTCCAGGCTCCGGGGGAGGATGTGGACCTTGCCCCGGGCCGTCCCCGTGTCCGCAGCAGGCCTGCAAGGTGAAAGGCCACGTGGGGGGGGGGGCAGGGGTCCGTCTCCGTCCTCCTGGGAGCCTATCAAAAGCCTCTGTGACTAAAACAGTGCAATACTAAGACACGAATCAGCAGGCCAACAGAAGAAAATGGAAATCCATAAACAAACCCAATCACGTGTGGAAACTGAGTGTGTTTTAAAGAGAGACGCTCTCAAACCTCAGGAATATATAAGCTTTTTGAGTATTCTCAGGGACTAGACAGCCCCCTGGAAGGCCGGCACATCTTTTCCGCTCTCATTGCAATGCAGTTCGGCTGTGTCTGAAGATAATAACAGATACATGCAAATATTAGGAGAACGCGATGGCGGGTTTCTTTTTAACCCAGAGGTAAGAAAAGCTTTTCAACTTGGAACTCAAAATCTAGACGCAATAAAATGAAAGACTGATAAACACAATGGCATACTTTTCAAATCGTATTTTACGCGTCCCCGTAAAGGAGGTCAAATAAACAGCAAACCAGGAGCAAACGTTTCCGACTTCACTCCTAAAGGAGAGCAGACAACGGGTGGACCCCACTTCTCTGCTCTGGATGAACAGGAATTCCTAAGCCTGACAGCATTCCTCTTGGCCAGGGAGACACCCTCCCCAGCCCCATGTGGGTCAGAGCGCAGAGTGTCACTCCCTGGGGAGGGAGGGAGCTCAGCGTCTAAGGAGGGGGCACGGCCCGCCCTTGGCCCCGCGGTCCACTCCTAGGAAACCCCCATAGAGGCGAACCCACCTTTGCCATACACTTGCTGGGGCAGCGTTTTCCCTTCGGGGACTGATAGGCTCCCCGGAGGATGGAGACAGACCTGCCTCCCAAGTGTGGCCGTTGACCTTGGAGGCCTGCTGTCCATCTACCTTCTACACAGTGGCGTGTGTGTTAGTCCCAAACTCCTAACTGATCCTTCTCCCACTTTCTCCTTTGGTAACCATAAGTTTGTTTTCCAAGTGCATAAGCTTAAAACAACAAAAGGCAAAAAAATGCCCACAGTACACAATCACTTACTTTTTACGAGAAGAAACCCAGGAAGATGAAACTGGGTGGAAACAGGGTCCAGGGGTCAGAGTGAGACGGGGCTCCCTGGTCAGTCTGCTTTACAATTTTGATCTTGAGCCGCGTAAATGTTTCACGTCCTCAAAAAATGAAATTAATTAAGAACAAGGACATAAAAGCAAAGCGTAAAACTGAATTCAAGCAGAACCACATGGACCCCAGTGTTTATCAAATCTGTGATAAAAATCACGCAGAAAAATAATTCTGTCTGCCCTTAATGGGATATATTTGGAAAATGACGATTTTAAAAGTTTTGCATTTCAGTCTGGTTGACTGCTGACAGTGGTAGTGATGGAACTCAGGTGAAGTCGTTTCGTGTCTGTCACAGGACACAGTGAGCGGATGAGCACCCCGGCTGACGGCGCTGGGACGAGCGTTCTCACGGTGGGAGCAGGGAAACAAAATGCAGAGTAGCAGGTGGTGTAAGGGGGACCTGTGACCTGGCTTTGAACTGGGAATGGCGTTGTAAACCCCTGATCTCTGAGATACACATCCTTTAATTAAAAATACAAAAATAAAATTCCACGCGTCCCGAACGTAATCATAGGTGTGTGTGCGACGTGCGAACGTCTGTTTGTCTGTGATCTGCTCTGCCTGCCCACTAAAAGGAGTCAGGGTCCTGGGAGCAGGGCAGGGGGCAAGGGGAGCCTCATGTCCCGTAACTGCAGCAGAGCCTGAAGGCAAACGGGTCCGTGGCTAACAGATAGGCTTGCCCACCGCGAGGAGCCCGCTCCGCCAAATCGGTGACAATTTGTGCATCAAATCCAGATATGGGTGATAGCACATCAAAAGCCCTAGTCATCCAGATGCCCACGCGAAAGAAAGGGCCGGAAAGGAGTGTTTCTCTTTACCGGCATAACGCCAATGCCCCACTATTTCGCCACCAGTGGAGGGACGGTTCCCTAAGCGAAGAGTCGTGACCCCTGCGGGGAGGTGGTCAGAGCAGGGCAGCCACCCAGGCTCAGAGCGCCACCCTCGTGTGCACAGCACGGCCAAGTGCGTTTCCAAGGACACCACCCAACGGGGAGGAGGGGGGCAGCAGCAGAGCGCGCTCCATCCACCACCGTGTGCCTCCCGGTAGGAGGCAGCAGAGAGGATGCGGTGAGTCCGGGCGGAAATGCGGATCCCGGGTTTTAGGCAACAAGCCTATAATCCCAAGGGCTGGAGCTGGTCTTCTGCGTGGTCAAATGCCGGGAAGTGAGGGGACGCGGTGATGTCTGGATCTATAAATGTCCAAAGAGGTTTGACCCAGTCCGGTGAGGGTAACTGATTGTATTCTGGAGGAGGGAAAGTGTAAGGTGTTCTTATAAACAGAACAAAAGGAGAAACTCGACTGTGGAAGTTCCCGTCGTGGCTCAGTGGTTAACAAACCCGACTGACATCCATGAGGATGCAGGTTCAATCCTGGGCCTTGCTCAGTGGGCTAAGGATTCGGCGTTGCCGTGAGCTGTGGTGAAGGTCGCAGACGTGGCTCGGATCTGGTGTTGCCGTGGCTGTGGTGTAGACTGGCAGCTGTAGCTCCGATTTGACCCCTAGCCTGGGAGCCTCCATATGCCACGGGTGTAGCCCTAAAAAGACAAAAAAAAAAAAAAGAACCTCGACTGTGGACCATGAGCTGAGCCTAGGGAGTTAGCGTTAAAATGTCCGAGTGCGACGATGGCCTTTGGCTGGCGGACAACAGTGTTCACCCTTTGGAGATTCATGCTGAAGTATTTCGGGATAAAATGTCAGGCTGTCTTAAATTCGTTCTCAAATAATTTAGGAGAAAAGGTGTGTATGTGTTTATAGCTGTGTATGTATATCCCTGCATAGAGAGAGGAAACAGGTGACAATTTATGAACTGGAAAAATATGTGTGTGTTTGTTTTACAATTTTTAAACGTTTTGGTAGGTTTAAAAAATTTTAATAGAAATCGGAGAACACGGAATTGTTCTACGCACACAAAGTGAGCCAATTTCTTCGGTCACTAATAGGAAAGGTGAGCCAGGGCTGCCTCTGGTTGGAAAACAAGGAATCCCTCAGAAAGGCAAGCATCCCCGGCAACAGGGACTGGGGTTGCTCTGGGCCCATTGGATGTGGGGGCAGAGGGCCCTGCGCGTGCCAGTGACAGCCGCGACGTCCTCCAGTCAGGGGCAGAGGCTCTGGGCTGTATGGTTTGTCTTCAAGGCCCAGCATTTCCTCAAAGCCAAGCGCTTCCCTAAGCGGTGTCCCTCCAAACACACGCTTGTAAAATTGCTGAGCAGGAATTTACACGCCCAGGATCCCATGGACATGACAGCCGCCAATGTTTACGTGCGCAGTACAAAACGTTTTTATAGCAAAATAAAATTCGTATTTCAAGAGGAAGCCGTGCCTCTAATAAGTCCTATGGGGAGTTCCCATCGTGGCCCAGTGGTTAACGAATCCGACTAAGAACCGTGAGGTTGTGGGTTCGATCCCTGGCCTCGCTCAGTGGGTTCAGGATCTGGCGTTGCTGTGAGCTGTGGTGTAGGTTGCAGACGCAGCTCGGATCCCGCGTTGCTGTGGCTGTGGCGTAGGGCGGCGACTACAGCTCCTGTTAGACCCCTAGCCTGGGAACCTCCACATGCTGCGGGTGTGGCCCTAGATAAGGCAAAAAGACAAAAAAAAAGTCCCATGGCCAATCGCCGCACACTGGCACTTCCCAGCGCGCATGGGTGTGCGGGTGCAGCACGCACTGGCTCTCGTGCAGGACGAATGCACAGTCAAGCTGTGCTGTCTGCGTGGGCAGGAAACCGTGGGCCTGCTGTGCTGCCGCCTGCCACGCAGTCCCACAGTCCAGGTGAGGGCGGATCTCCCACCGCGTGGCCCTCTCCTCCTTTCCCCTCCACACACATACATGTGTGTGCACGTACACACACGCACACGCACATGGAGCCCTTGCTCCAGCGCCTTCCAGCCTCCGCTGCACGGTGAACCCGGGTAACTCAGGCAGCGCAGCGCGTCCCCGCGGCGCCAGGCTCCAGAGGGAGAGCACAGAGCACCCGAGCCCAGATCCACGGAAGAGTGGACAGTGGTCCCCGCGTCCTGGTGGCCCACACAGCTTGAGCTGCCTCTACCTGAACCCAGCCCCATGTCCAGCTTGGCCCGGTATCCACTGCCGCACGCCTGTCCGAGCTGCACTCACTAAATGCCATCCAGGGAACTGAGAAAAGCAGAATAAACTTGCCGGCTGGGGCTCAAGACAGTGACAAGTCGGTTAGGACAGAAATGACCCTGACCCCAAAGGAGACCCCGTGTGTGACGTTCCAGGCGAGGACCCGCCTTAGACCCAGCTGGGCAGCTGCTCTGGCCTTGGTCCCGGCAGCCAGGGACCCGGATGGAGACAGTATGGCGTGTGTCTCTGCAAAGCAAAAGGGACTGCGGTGGCCCCTTGAGGGCCAGGCTGTTTAGGACACAGGAGGGACGACACTAGAAATGTGCAAGGTCCCAGGCAGAAGCCAGTGGCTGTGCTGGGGGCTGGGGCAGCCCCAGGGGCTGGCGCGTTCTGCACACAAGCCCCCATCTTCAACCGCTGCCCGGCTTCACTCCCCTCTCAAGTCGCCCGGCTTCTTCCTCCAGCCCCCGAAGCCTCAGCCCGCTTCTGCCCTGACGGCAGCACCTGAGCACTTTCTCACGGGAGACCCTAGGTCCCCGCCAAGGCTCCAGAAGCGGGAGCCACACACCCGTCCCCAGCACGGACCCTTCAGCCTCACCGCTGCTTACTGCACCTGTGACCTCGCCACAGGGCTGGTCTATGAGCCCGGCACAGGCCAAGGCCGGTGGGCTTCCTGAAGGGCCTGGTCGGCAGGGGGAGCTTGGCCGGCCCTGGCGGCAGTAACCACGCTCCAAGGTCCACTCAGAACAAAAGCCCTTGGGCCTGGGGTTTTGGGCGACATTCTTTTCCTGTGTTTCTCTACTGAATCTGGCCAAGAGCATTCTCTGCGCCTCTCAGAGAAAAGAAATCTTTTAATGAATCAATATTTTGTACAACTCTGCTGAGACTACCAATAAACTCCTAAAGACGTAAATTCTGTCCTCATCTCTTTATCGGGCCTTCATCACAAATTTATATTGTGAGCAGATGATTCTAAACTCGAGAGAACAGGAAGGCTGGCTGACCTTGAGCGGGGGGCCAGGCCCTCCATGACTGAGGACCCGGCTAGACCCGGATCCTGCCCTCCTCGGACCAGCAGTTTCCACACCTGCTGCATCTGGTCTTCAGAGAGAACCAGACTGACGTTGGCCCAGATGTCACCTCCATGGAAACCAGTCTACACAGCATGACGCAGCCCAAACAAGAGTTGCACGTGAAACTGAAAGTGGAAAGAAGCAAGGCAGCTGCACGGGGTTCTGCTGACCCAGGGGAGACGAGCCGGCTGGGGGCCGGCCCCAGCTGGTTATGGCTTGTTTCAGCTTTACTGAGCCTCGAGGAGCTCCCAGTGTCTAACCTCTCTGAGCAAAGATGAGATCTGGGCTCCGGCGCGGGAGGTCGGGGCAGCCCCAGGCCACAGGCTGCAGGGGGTCGGGGCCGGGGTCTCCAAGGCAGGACTCTTTCTCCCTCTTTGTCACAGCCAGTGCAGGGCCTTCTGTTCTCCGAACCTCCCCCGGGGCTTAGCAGAAGCTGGTGCTGGGCTTGCGCCCAGGACCCTCCCCTTTCACCCCCGACCCTGGCCCAGCTTCCGTGTGGCCTCAAGCCTGGGACCATCTGCGGGGCCTGGGGACCAGTCCCTGCTCTCACTCTCCTCTGTTTGAAACAGGCCCTGTTAGCACCCCGCGTGGGCAGCTCTGGAGCCCGTCGCGTTGCTCGGAAATGGAAGGACGAAGGACCCGGAGGACGAAGGACCTGGGACGACTTGGCCTCTGGGCTTCGGTGCTGAGTCAGCCTTACTCCCTCCTGGGGTCTCACGCTCCCGCTGGGGCTCCAGCTGTCCTGGGGCCAAGCAGGTGACAGGTTACCCCCAGGTCCGGCCTGGGTCCCCTCCTGGGTGCCATCAGCTCTGTGCTGAGCAACGAGGAGGCCACTGAGCCTGTGCCCAGGCCCCACAGTGACCCGTGTGTCCGGCGACCTCCCCTCGCCTCCGTCTTGGCTCCCAAACAGCCTCCGTCTACTGGGTGCTAGGCCGGCTGGGGGAGCGACAATGCATGAAATGTGCATAAAGGTGATGAGAGGCTCTGCCAAGCTCTGAGCACTCAGAAGGCCTCTGCGGAGACCTCATTCACACCCCGAGGGCATGGCCTGAGGCCAGGAAGCCCCCAGCCCCAAGGATGGCCCTGCCAGCCCCCGCCTCCCCGGCACAGGAGAGGGGCCTCCTCTGCTGTCCCCGTCCTGCCCCGGAGGGTTGCTCGTCCTCGCTGGGCCTCTGTGGAGCCAGGCCACCCGCTAAGCAAGACCAGAACCAGATCAGGGGAGGGAGCTACTTCCTGAGGCCCTCAGGAAGGCGAGGGGGCCGGGTAGCTCGCTGTGGGGCCAGGAGCCTGAGCTTTAGGGCCCTTCCCACCGCCTCCCAGGCCCCGGGCTGAGCCGTGCGTTCCCGCAGACTCGCTGGTGCCCTTATGGGCCGTTTCCGTTTCTGAAATACGGTGTAAGTTGCAAAGTGATGATGCACGTGGTGCTGGTGGCAGAGCGGCTTCTGGCCTCTCCCTGGCTCCCTGTGGGCACAGGGCGACCCGGTGACCCATCGGGACCTGGCAGGTGGATCCTGGAATTCAGAGGTGAAGGAGGCTTGGAAACGGCGTATCCAAACTGCACCCAACTGGAGGCAGGGAGAAGGGACTGGGCAGCTTGTGCTGCTGGACGCCGCCCCCAGGCCGAGCCCAGGAGACGCCCCGTGCTGCTGGGGCGGGTGGGACTGTGGGGACAGGCCAAGGTCACCGCTCCACCCCGCAGCCACCAACCCTACATGATTAGAGACCCTGCACCTGGACTGCTTTCTCAGCCTGTGGCCGAAAAGAACATTTAAATCCCAAACATTTTCATGTAAATTTGCCTTCAGACTTATACTAAAAACACAGACAATCGCGGAAGTGAACACACAGCTGAGAGGCTGATTTTTTTTTTTTCCTGTAGATATTTTCATTATTTGATAAGGATTTAAATGGATTTTTAACTACCTCCCCAGATAGTTCTTTTTAAATGTTTTAATTTTAAGACCTTCCTGGCTTAATACATTATATGGTGCATAATCAGGTTATATATTCTCTATCCTAACTCAGCCTGAATAATAAGAAAATGGGATTATAATAATACCTCTGCAGGGCCGATTAGGTGCAGAATCGTGGTGCAGAACCGCTCTCTGCGCCCTCGCCAGCTCACGTCGGGGGGGTCTGGGTCCCCATCCCGGCCGTCTCCCTCTCCCTCCACACCTCCCACGCCCCGCCTGTCTCCACAGACCCAGGGTCCCAGCCGCACCCAGCGCGACCCGACTCAAGTCGCCGCCCAGTGATAAGGAGCCTTGTGGGTTCCGTGCTTCCCTGCCAAGCACGTGGCACTGGCCTGGCCTGTCTTCTGCCAGCCACCTGCACAGGTGACCCGCTCGGCCTGCAGCCCCCAGGAGAGGGGACCTGCCCTTTGGCCGCAGAAGAATGGATCGGCACCTCCGGGAGTTTTAAGAGCCCCCTGCTCGTGGGCCGACCCCCAGCACCTGGACCCTCCGGCTCTCTTTCAAACAATACTGACCTTCGGCAGAATCCATCAGCCCTGAGGGACTGTGAGGTCAGGCGCGAGTGAGGCCTGGGACTCCGGCAGGTGCCTTCTGTCTGAGCCTCTGAAGGTGCAGGCCTGTGACTCTGGAGCCTCGCAAGCACAGGAGGGGATGCTGGTGTGATGGTGTCTCAGCCCAGGGCCACCTCCAAAAGTTCTCCCTCCGTGGAGGTCACTCCCGTCCTGACTGCAAGGGGCCCCATGGGACCGCGGCTGGACACTGGTCCTCGAGGCCGCCGACTGCACACGGCTCCTCCATGACTCGATCAGTCTACAAAGCGGGGCAAACCTCGGCCGCCTTACACTCGTGAGGACCACACGAGTGAGCAGCATGAAGCACGCAGAGGGGGGCCTGGCAGGGGTCCCCACTGGGGACCTTGAGGGCCGCTGTTGCCTTCAGCATCGTGACAGCCTGGACCTGCCTGGCTTCCGTCTTCTCTCCGCCGCGAGGCCTGGCGGGCTGCCCTGCTCCATCCCCGGGTCGCATCTCGGCATCTCTTGCAGCAGATTGCCCTGAGGGACCCAGTTGTTCAGCCAGAGACGAGGTGGCAGGACAGCCCTGGACTCGGGAACCCGGGGGCTCTGTCCTGACCTCACAGAAATCGTCTGGGCAGCCAGGGTTCAGGGCCCTTCCCGCTGCCTCCCAGGCCCCGGGCTGAGCCGTGCGTTCCACAGACTCGCCGGCGCCCTTACGGGCCGTTTCCGTTTCTGAAATACGGTGTAAGTTGCAAAGTGATGATGCACGTGGCAAGAACTATTTACTATGTGCAGGACCGTAATAAATATTTCTTTTATGTCCTAAATAAAACCTAAAAATCCCGAGTATTTTGTGGGCCTCTTTTATGTCTTCCCATCACGGCCCTGGACCTGTGATTTAACCAAAATTTAGTGGCCGTGAAGTGAGCTTCCTGGGAGCTCCCTCCGACCTGGGCAGTTGTCCTGAAGGGAGCCCCGCTCGTGTGGAAAACAGGAGGGCGTGGAGGAGAGGGACAGCGTCACAGACACTGGAGGAGGTGGCTTACAGCCACGGGCCGACTTCTCTTTGAGCAGCCAGGGCCGGATCAGGGTTTCTCTTTTCACGTCTCGGAGGGCAGTGCGCCTCTTACACACGGTAAGAGATGTGAAGACGGATGGAGTTCCCATCGTAGCTCAGCAATAACGAACCTGACTAGCATCCACGAGGACATGGGTTTGATCCCTGGCCTCGCTCAGTGGGTTAAGGATCCAGCGTTGCCGTGAGCTGGGGTGTAGGTTGCAGACACGGCTCGGATTCCGCGTTGCTGTGGCTGTGGCGAAGGCCGGCGGCTCCAGCTCCTGTTAGACCCCTAGCCTAGGAACGTCCATATGCTGCGGGTGCGGCTCTAAAAAGACAGGAAGGAAGGAAGGAAGGAAGGAAGGGGAAAGAAAGAAGGAAAGAGAGAGAAAGAAAGGGAGAGAGAGGAAGGAAAGAAGGAAGAAAAGCAA
This sequence comes from Catagonus wagneri, assembly GCA_004024745.2. Lineage (NCBI taxonomy): Eukaryota > Metazoa > Chordata > Mammalia > Artiodactyla > Tayassuidae > Catagonus > Catagonus wagneri. Next base: position 892,975 of record PVHT021183705.1, on the reverse strand, counting down.
AGGGGGCACAACCGTAAATGCATTTGGATCCTGAGAGCATCTCAAATCTGCTGGTCTGAGCTCCAAAAATGGGGGCGTGGGCCTCCGACTTCGGCGTTAAATGTGCGCGTGGGAGAATCAAGGAGGCTGGCAGGGCAGGAAGCAGGATTCGCTGCTCCACACGCTTGGCCAGAAGGTGATTCACTGCAAGCGGCAGGGGGCCCACATTCCCAGGCTTCAGGGGCAGAATCAAACGACAGTAACGCAGAGGCCGTGTCTGAGGGACGCGGAGACGACTCGAGCCAGGTTACTGGTCCCCCCACCCTGCTCCTCCAGCAGGTGGAATGGTGCGACCCTGGGAACCGAGGCCCCGTGTGGCCATGTTTCCAACTGCTGTCCCCTCGAGGCAGGGGCCGTCTCCCTGAAGGACGGTCCACGCTGGCGGAGACCCGGTCCAGGAGAACTGCTCACGGAAGGGCGTTCAAGACACGAGGTGGGTGGGCATCCAGCCCCCCGAGGCCACCCCCAGCAGCCTCAAGGGAAGGGATGGTCCTAGGACTGTGAGTGGGCGTCAGAGGTGAGGAAAGAGGGGGCTTCTGGGGTGCACATTCGAGAACCAGGCACCGCTGCACACATGCACAGGTTAACACAAAACACACACAAACACACACACAGGTTAACACAACACACACACAAACACACACACACACACACACACACACATATCAGTGTTCCGTCCTGCTGGCTCAGCACCACTTGGGGGTGGAGTCCCCATTAAGCAGCTCTGCTGGCCGCTCCTTCCTCTCTCCTGAGCGCTGTCTGAGCCTCCCCACCTCGCGGCCCCACCCTCTTCTCTCCCGCGTCACCCCTGTCACCCCCCACCCTCAGGGCAGCCCCTTCTTGACAGCCTCGTCTGCAAAGGCCAGCGCAGTGGTCTTTAAACCACTTTTCCTTCACAGCAGGACCCCTGCAAAGCCACTGCTTGATTATCTTGAGAGCCTTTCAGGCAGAAGCAGAAGCCTTGCACCTTACATATTTTATGGGGAAAACCACAAAGCAAAGTTTACATATTCCCGGGGAGGGGGGCACAGGAAGAACTTTCTCTCACTCGCGTTGATGAATTGTTCGAGGCAGATCCTTCCAAGGAAGCACGAAGAAACCAAAGAGTAAAGACACTCAGCATTTAGTAAGAAAACGAGAGCTGTTCCGCTGTCAACAGAGACACAGCTGGGCCCGCACCCGCTGGGCCCGTCGCTCTTGCCCGCATCAGCAGACAGTTCAGAGCCCCCCTCCCATCACACGGCTCCAGCCAGGGAGGCCCGGGTCCAGCCCCCGCCGCCCCGCGCCCACCTTCTGAGCACCTTCCAGCGGGGCTGGGCCGCGTGAGATCAGAGGGGCTGGGCTCAGAGAGAGAGCTCTGCCCGGGGGTGGGGGGGACGGGACGCCGAGGGAGTGACTGGTGTTGCGTGGCCAAGGATGGCAAGGCCGCAGGGGGGCAGCGAGGACAGGGCGCTGGCGACCTCGGGTCCTGGGGGTGCGGCGGGACGCCCGGGGGGCGAGCACAGCCTGCAGGAGGGCTCCTTGGGTGGGCGACACACAGGGAGAGAGGCCAAGGGCAACAGGGGACCAGGACCAGAGCCACGCTGTCCCGCAGCCCTGGCCTCTGGGACAGGAATGGAGGTTTAAGCCGAATGCTCAGTGGGCAGAAAGACCCACCGCTTCTGCCAGCCTCACCTTTGTCCTTTGATTGGACTCAATGAACTGATTGACGCGCTCTCAAGTTCCACTAAATATTTTTCTTACAGAGAAGATGGCAAATAAGGCTTTTTCTTTTCCTCTACTTTTCACCCTCCCCCCACTCCCGGCTCCAGCAGCCGCACGTTGGCGGCTCTTTTGCTGCTAATTTTAACTGTTTGGAAGTTGCTATTGAGTTAGCCCAAGCTATGCTAGTGGCATGAAAACAAGCGAAATGTGCAAAAATTACAAGAAAGTATCACTTAAAAGAAACCTTGGTCAACTGTATTTTCACAATAATTTAAAGCAGAAGACTGAAAAAAAGTGAATTACTTCTGCAGCCTTGAAAAGAAGCAACTGTTTGAAATACAGTCTATGTACACAGATAAGCCAGCTTTTTTCAAACTTGTGTTTCTCCCTGAGGGCTTGTCTGAGTGGACCCAAGGGGCCCTCTCGCCTCCTACAAGATATCAGTGCATCACTGATAGACGTGGCTTCAGATGCGGACACAGACGGCAGCTGTCTTTCCAGCTACGGCCTTCAGGCACACTCCTTAGATTCAGGATCACGATTATGGAGTCCCCGTTGTGGCTCAGCGGTTAACGAACCTGATTGGGATCCATGAGGTTGCGGGTTCGATCCCTGGCCTCGCTCAGTGGGTTCAGGATCTGGCGTGGCCATGAGCTGTGGTGTAGTTTGCAGACGCGGCTCAGATCCCGCATTGCTGTGGCTGTGGTGTAGGCCGGCAGCTGTAACTCCGATTTGACCCCTAGCCTGGGAACCTCCATATGCTGCGGGTGCAGCCCTAAGAGGCAAAAAAAGAAAAAAAAAGTCACTATTATGTGGACTAAAATGAAAGTTTCTTGGGTAAAAAGCAAAACACGTCTAAAACGTCCCTCCAGGCCAGTGGGCACCTGTGTCTTCCGAAGCATCAAAGCTGTGAAGGTTTTTCTCATTTCATCCACCACGAGGGCTGGACCCAGTGCCCTCCCACCATCGGCCCTTCTGGGGCGAGTTTGCGACCTCGGCAGCCCTGGAGGCCACACTCTGAGTGTGACGGCGGCAGGGGTGACTGACGGTGGGGATTAAAAGGTCCTGGTGGTGACGGCTGGCAGACGGCCCCTCCATAGGCATGACCGAGCAGGTTAAGGGAGGGGCAACCAGGGGCACAGGCAGAGTTCAGGGAAAAGGGCAGCCCTCGCGGGGGCCCACGTCCAGCCCGGGCCCGACAGAGGACGGCCCAGGCCAGCTGTGACTGCGTCACAGGAGGAACAGAGGAGCGCTGGGCTAGGGACCAGGGGACAAACACCCCAAACTGCCCCCACCGACCGCCAGAACCACCCGGAATCCCAGGGAATAAAGCCCCACAGCCGGGTGTGTGGGGACTCCTGGGCCGCAGGGCGGGGGCCCGAGCGTCGGAAAGTGAACCTGGAAAGCCAGGCTGGACCCCACAGCACGGGGGCATCAGAGGCGAAGGCGCGCTAGTGACCCCAACGTGGGAGACAATCCAGCCGGGGGCCAAAGGGTGGTGAGGCGAGGTGAATTCAGAGTCACCCACCCGGAGTCCAAAGTGGACACGAGGAAGGGTCTTAAAACCACAGCTGCTCCAGTCCCTGCTCTAGAGACGGTCACGGGACCCGGAATGATAAGCACAGCTTCAGGCCACCACCCCAAGCTCCCGCGCCCTCCTGGCCCTGCAGGGAGGGGCTCCATCCTTGTAGGCTGAGCTCCCGTCCCCTCCTGGTGCCGCAGAGATGGGCTCCATCATTGCGGGACGGCCCCAACTTTCTTCCCCCAGGTCCTGGGTCACCAGCATTCCTGATGTTGGGAGGTCACGAGGTCCCGACTGACGAGTGACGAGGGTGGGACCAAGGGTGTCCGGGTCCCAGACTCCGCCCTCCTTCCCCACGATGTGCTGGACACGCACTTTGCCCCCATAACTGGCACCGCTCACCCAGCAGGCGCAGCGACCGCCTTCTTCATCTACTCTTCTGTTACCAGCTGGCGCTGCTCTCCGCGCCACAGGCCAATAAATCGAGAGAGATGTTGGGGCAGGAGTCCTGACTTTTTTCGGGGAGCCGGCAGACCCAGAAGACGGGGGGCTCGTGTCCCAAAGAACCACCTTCCCCAGTTACGAATTCGGTCCTCTTCTTTTTTCTTTTTAAGTTTTATGGCTGCCCCCACAGCATATGGAAGCTCCCAGGCCGGGGACCGAAGCCAAGCCACAGCTGCAACCCGAGCCACAGCCACAGCAATGCCAGGTCCTCCAGCCCACTGTGCCAGGTTGGGGAGCAAACCTGCACCTTTGCAGGGACCTGAGCCACTGCGAGCTGATTCTTAACCACAGTGGGACCTCCACTTCAGGTGTCTTTTATACTGAAGGCGATGGCGGGGGAGGGGAGATAAAGTCCTGCTTCCCCAGACCCCTGCGGGGACAGGGGCTTAGTTTCTCTTCCTGCGGCCCCTCACAGGTGGGCTGGGCAGGAGCTTCCTGCGAGCTGAACAAAGGGGTTTTAGCTTATGGCTCATTCCTGGAGGCAGGGCTCCTTCTGTGTAATTTAAGCTGATGGCAGCGTCCCTGCTGCGACCACTTGTAGCAAAAGCAATGGGACATACAGGTTCTAGTAAAAGAAACAGGCGCGGTGTGGAGCCGGATGTGTTCTTGCCTGTTCCCCTTCAGTTCCGAGAAGAGCGAAACAGCCCGAACGCCAGTGTCTGATTTTACAGGACCAGGACAGGACTCTGCCCTTGGGCCCAGCCCTCCAAGGTCACAAGATGTGGGACGGGAGGAAGGGCGTCCCCAAGTGGGTCCCTGAGGCTGTGATGAGAGGGGCCCCTCCCACCTCCCTCTGTCTGCGACTGAACGCAGGCGCAGGGAGACAGCGCCCCCCCCCAGGGCTGGTCCGCCACCTCCTTCGGGAATCACCCACCCTGAGACAGTCTGTCCCTCTGCTGGCTGTGCATCGCGGCCGTCGGTGGGCCAGGCCAGCACCTTAGCAAGCCAGCTGCATCTGGGCACCAGGCCGGCATATGGAGGTTCCCAGGCTAGGGGTCGAATCAGAGCTACAGCCACCGGCCTCCACCACAGCCACAGCCACAGCAACACGGACCCAAGCTGTGTCTGAGGCCTACACCACAGTTCACGGCAACGCCAGATCCTTAACCCACTGAGCGAGGCCAGGGATCAAACCCGCGACTTCAGAGTTACTAGTTGGATTCGTTTTCACCGCGCCACGACGGGAACTCCCAGAAAGTGTTCTTTTTGGGGAACTGAGTGACGAGAAGGAAGGGGGTTGGGGCAGGTGCCACTGCGTGCTGGGGACAGAGGCAGTGAATCTGAACAGAGACTGCGGAGACTCTGAAAACCTGAAATCGATAAACAGGTGTTCAGTGATTTACAGAATATAATTAATGAGCTGGAGTTTTATCCAACACAGTTCCACCTGGGACCAGTAACCTGGAAAAGCAGGAGTTCTATTTGGGGGGTACTTTCCCAGCCCTGGTGGGCAGTCCTAAAGGTTTTCATGAATCTTTCGAAAGACAGTATCTTTGGTTCAAACACAATTTTGCCGCTTAAGATTGTGCTGGACGTCTGAGCCACAAAAATACACTGGTTTAAAATATTTATTAATTCAAAAAAATTAAAAATTTTTTTATACAAAGATGTGAGAAAAATCTCATGCAAACTCTGGGCATACAAGAAAATAACTCAAAATAGTAACAGGATGATTTTGTACAAAATAATTCTTTTTAAAGTCAGACCGCCCACGGACAGGCAGCCCCCTTCTCCAGGCCCGACGCCCCCAGGGGGTGGCGACCACCCTCCGACCTGCGGGGGAAGGGCGTCCCCGTGTCACGTGTCCGTGGTCGCCCGTGTCACTAGAGTGATGCACAGCCTACGCTACTCGGAAAAACCAGGCCGAGACTCGGGGACCCAGGTCAGGACACCCTCCTGCGGGAAGCCAGGAAGGCCCAAGGGTTTCCAGAGAAGTTTCCAGGAATCAGCTCGGCTGGTGAAAACGCCCCGATTGAGAGGGGGAGAGACGGGCCCCGCCTCTGCGGAGTCACCAGCCCGCAGTGGGTTTAGAATGTGTCTATATTACAAGTAATCTGCAGAAGTAAAACAACTACGGGAGCGATGGACCACGGCGATTAGAAATGCATCAAACTCTGAACGTCGTACAAAAGGGAGCTTCAATATGAAACAGTAGTCCTCTGAGAACGAAGCCCCCGCAGCCGGCGTGGGGCCCCCGCCTTCCCAGCCGCCCCGCACCCCACCCCGCACCCCCCAGCTCTCAGCCTTGTCGCGTTTTCACACTCATCTCATTTTCCGGAGCCTGAGTCTGTTTTCCTTGTCCCGCTTCTTCAGAACGAGGATGAACTGGTTGAAGAAGTGCTCCTGGTCCTTCCTCTTCTGGACGAGTCGAAAGCGCTGATCACGGCCGTACTTCTCGGCAAACTCTTTAAACGTGGTCCTGAAAGACGAGAACCTTCCTGAGGGCCCTTCCCTGACGAAGCAGGCCCAGGAGCCCTCCCCACCTGACCCAGGACGCTCGGCAGGTGCACGGGGCAGAAGGGGACAGGGCTGTGCCTGCGACACCCGCCCCTGCTCCCCGGGCTGGCGTCACTCTCCGCGGGGGCCCGGCAGGCATCTGGGCCACGCAATGTGCAGACCTGCCCTCCCCACATCAGGACGCCTCTGGAAGGAACCCCAGCCTCACTGCCACCTTGCCTCGTCTCAGTCTGGGCTCCCGCCGCCCCCGCCCCATCACTGCCCCGGCCACCCAGGTCCTCTTCCGTCCCCTCTGTTCTCACCCGGCTCCTACCCGCACGGATCTTCTCATATGCTGTTCCCTCTGCCGGGCACACCCTTCCCTCAGCTCTTCACTCATCATTTAAAGTTCTCCTCTCATCAGGGGTCAGCACCAGTGCATCTTAACGCGACCCTACTGGGGGCCGGAGGCCTGAGTGTCACTCTTTCATGGGTTTCATCCTTTTTTTTTTTTTAAATCACTGCACCTGCGGCATAGGGCAGTCCCCAGGCTAAAGGTGGAATCAGAGCTGCAGCTGACGGCCACACCACGGCCACATCACGGCCAGGTCCAAGCTGCCTCTGTGATCCTCCCCACAGTTAGAAGCAACACTGGATCCTTAACCCATGAAATGAACCCAGGGATCAAAACTGCATCCTTACGGAAACTACGCCAGGTTCTTAATCCACTGAGCCACAGCGGGAACTCCAGTCAGGGTATCATCTTGTTAACCCTCAACTGTGCTGCTTCACTCGCCTCTCCCGGCTCGAGTGGAAGCAGGGTATCTGCTCTGTTTCCTATGGGACATCCCGGTTCCCCAGCCCAGCGGCCAGCACACGCTAAGCGCCCACGTAGTGGTGGACAAGTTCATGGTTGCCAGACACTTGGCCGGGTGGCCCGGGGGGGCGCGGCAGCCTGATGAGCAGGGTGGACGCCGCTTGGCCAGCACCGGGTCCCCTGAGCCGGAAGCCGGGGACTGCGAGCTGCTGTCCGTGGGGTCTGCTGCAGCCTCCTGCCCGGAGCCGCAGGCGGGGAGCTGGGGCCGGAGCCGCACGCGGGCTCAGGGGGTGCTCTGCTCCTCCCGCTTCTGTCAGGGGAGGACTGGCTGTTTCCTCGCAGACATTTCATTGTTCTATTAAATCATTATAACCTACTGGCTCTTTTTTTTAATACGTGAATAACAAGATTAAACTGACATGGCTGCCAGAAGTCAACACGGATCCTCAGTGGACCCAGCCTCGTTGTCACTAAGCAGCTGTCTCGTTCTTCCCTCCCAGGCGCGGCTGCCTCCCTGACGTGGGTCCTGCTGCTCCATCGCTTCTGGGAGAGAAAACGCGTCCCTCTGGTTTCAGCTTTCTCCCTCCCACCCATGGTTTCACACAGCCGTGAGTGTGGCTGACACACACGTCTGAGCGTCCATCACCCATCTGCCTGGGAAAAGGAAGACGGTGAGAGTCGCTGGGCGGTGGTGACTCTGTGTAGACCGAGCCCGGGCGCTTTCAGGCGGGGCGGCCAGAGCCCCTTCTAGATGCTTCTAGCCTGGGCACCTGGGGAAGGAAGCGTCCCTGCAAAGGAAAAGGAAAACTTGTGGCCCCTCGGCCATGCCCAAGGGGGCGTCCTCGAGGCCCCGCGTCTCCCTTTTCCCCGGTGACTGGGGACTGGCCGCTGCAGCTGAAGGAGGTGGTGGCTGCGGCCAGAGGGCTGGCCCCGAAGAAGGGGTGCTCCCCGCCCCAAGACCCCAAGAGCTGGGCAGGGCTGGGACTGGCCCTGGACCGTCCCTGCGGCAGGGATCAGAGCCCGGGGGACTGGCGAGGTGGCCGAGGGCGCTCAGACACCTGCGCTCAGACACCAGCGGGCGGCACCGAGGCCCGCGGTGCTTCACTGAGATACTTGTGAAAAGGCAGGAAGAGAGCGAAAAGATCTGAAAGGGGGTTCGAAATGCCACAGAATTAGCTATCTTTGAAATAAAAGAGTTTCATGCTTATGAAAGCAATATAGGCCAAGCGTACATTTCTAAAAAATAGAGACAATTAAATCTTAGAGAAGAGTAAGTTCATTTCTACCACTTTCCTCGCGTGTGTGCATGTGTGTATATGTGTGTAATCTTTTTCCTAACTGCTCGATACATTCTGAATATTTCTCCTTTGCCTTCATAATACATTCAAGGGACGGGGAGAAGCTGGCTTAGGGTTCACGTTGTGCCGGTGGAGGGACAGAAAACATCAGCTACCTGTCTTTAAGGACAGCGCCCACGGTAAGGAGGACAGCTTCCGGGACCTGCCAGGCACCCAGGGTCGCGCCTGCACAGCCCCTCACGCCTCCTCCTGGTCGCCCAGGAGGCGGGCAGCTAGACCGCTTCAGATGGGGTCCGACGGGGTCCGGGCCCCCGGCCGGGGCCAAGGAGGGCAGGGTCACCCCGTGGGAAGACAGAGCCAAGCCCCCGCTAGAACCCAGCACTCCCCAGACAGCCACACGTCGCTGGCCCCACATCTGCTTCTCCACCTGGGCACTGAGGGCTGGGGATAATCGGAGCAACTGCTTTTTTTTTTTCCCCCATTCAGAAAGGTGTCTGTCCCGTAGCAGCTAGAGAACTGTTGTGAGGACTGTGAAACCGACGTGAGTTTATATTATCCCATTATTGACGGAGTGAATCAACCAATTATTGATCCAACTGCAGATGACTACATCTGCACAGAAAGCAAACATCAATTAATGTCCATTTAAATACAATTTATTTACGTGTTGTTAAAAAGGCGTAAGGTCGGCATTATTATTTAAAAGAATAATATGTAAACATTCATTTAAAAATAATGTCCCGGAGTTCCCGTCGTGGCTCAGTGCTTAATGAATCCGACTAGGAACGATGAGGTTGCAGGTTCAATCCCTGGCCTCGCTCAGTGGGTTGAGGATCCGGCGTTGCTGTGAGCTGTGGTGTAGGCTGCAAATGCGGCTCGGATCCCGCGTTGCTGTGGCTATGGCGAAGGCTGGCGGCTATAGCTCCGATTAGACCCCTAGCCCCTAGCCTGGGAACCTCCATATGCTGCGGGTGCGGCCCTAGAAAAGGCAAAAAGACAAAATAATAATAGTAATAATAATGTCCTGACTTGAGATAAACATTCATCCAAATGAATCATTTTTCACTCATAAAATTTACAGTTTTATAAATTCTAAAAATAGTACATGAGCATTATTTTTAACTGTCAGTCAAGTGAGGCTAATTTTAAAGAAGAGTTATTAAGTCTATGGATTTTTATAATTTCTAGTCATTTTCCTGTTTCATTTCATGGGAATAAAGCCTGATCATCTTGGATGAGCTGACGGCCAAGTTCACCCGCCCCTCTGCGTCCCCTGAGTGTATGAAGCGTCTTCATCCACACTCTGGACAAGCGCCTGGCATGCGAGCCCCAGGGAGCTGGTGGGGTTTCTGTTGCTGCTTTGTGTCTTGTGTTTTGCATGTTTAGCCCTTGTCATTAGATCAAAAATTAGACCCCATGTCCGAGGCCTGACCTACTGACGAGTGATTTTGGCCTTGGAGTCAGGGCTACTGAAAATCACACAGGCTGGACAGGACAGCCAGGGGGCCTCGGGTGAACAAACAGCTTCCAGGCTGATGGGAAGCGGGGCCTTGGGGAGAAGGCCGGCTCCCCTCCAGTGCGTTTCTTTCTTTCCTTTTTTTTATTTTTGCTTTTAAGGGCCACACCTGTGGCATATGGAGGTTCCCAGGACTACACCACAGCCACAGCAACACAGGATCTGAGCCACGTCAGCAACCTGCACTACAGCTCACAGCAACGCCAGATCCTTAACCCACTGAGGGAGGCCAGGGATCAAAGCTGCGTCTTCATGGATGCTATTCAGATTCATTAATCACTGAGCCACAACGGGAACTCCCTCTAATGAGTTTTTAAAATTGTACTTTTGATGCCCATGGAATGATTCAACCTAAACAGACTAAAAGTCCTCTTATAAAATCTGTTAAGTCTCCAGCCCCAGAAAGTGCCAGGGGTAACTCTTTCTCCATACCTGGGTGACAGTTTCGATTCCTCTAAAAGTTTCTTGAATTCTTCTTTGGCTAGCAGCAATTTGCTTTTCTTTTCCTTGTATTCTTCTTTTATTCTTGTCTTGACAAACTGTTCAAATATCTGAAGACACACACAAAAGAGAACTCTTACAAGAATGCATACCAGAAATGAAATCTTGTGTTTCATACATAATATGAAACAACAGCGAGACTCTTACATAAGCCTCTTTTTCACAGTGGCTGGAGCTACAAGCAATAAGCAAGAGCTTGTAGCCTGTCCATGGAACTGAGTGTCTGCACAATTAAACCTGCTCTCCCAGGAGGCCCGTGTGCTTCCCCACATCCGGGCACCAGCTCCGGGTCAAACCCTGAATCAGCCGTAGGAATCCAGGGTACACAGTCCTCTCTAAAGGGTGGGGAAGTGGCCCACAGCTTGGAAATCCCCAGTACCAAGGTTTGGATGAACGCCTTGAGCTGCCTTTACCTGCATGCGTTGTCTTGCCAACTATCACAACCCTATGGGCAGCACCATGACACAAGAGCGCATAATCTGTTCTAGTAATCCCTATGGCATTTGAGTCTCCAAAATAACTTTGGACCGGTGAAAAGGTCAACCCCGCCTCTCTGATTCCCCACACTCTGGTCTCCAACTACGCCCACTTATGAATGAAGGTCAGTTTCCCCAGGGGCTCCTGTGAACAAGGCAAGCCTCTCCTGGGCATCGCGGAAAGAGTCAGGGAGGACCCGACCCTCAGGCACCGCACTCCCACTCCCGACTTGACAAGAAGAGGTCTCTCAAAGTCAACAGGAGAGCCCTCTCCTGACGCCAAGGGACAAGGGCAATGGCTGATAGACAAGCCCCCCACCGCCCTGGAAGCTTCGCTTGGGAACGGGCGGCCGGCAGCACCAGGGCCCCCCTCCTCGCAGCGGACCACAGAGTGGGCCTCCCGGGTGAGAACAAGACGGGCTACTGTCCTAATATCAGGAAACTGTCATTTGGAGACGAAAAGCCCCAGGGAAGTGGAGGCGGCGGTTCCATTCCCAATGTTGCCAAGGCTCGAGGACGCCAGAAAGAACCATCTGGAGACAAGCTAGACGCGGGTGTGAACACAGATAAAGAGGTCATGAAGAGCCGACATCTGCTCCTGGAAGGCCAGTAAACCGCAGGTCTGTGCCGACCGAGTCCACGGCCAGCGCGGACACCGGGTTTGGCCCCAGCGCTCGGAGAGTCTCCGGCGTCCCAGCCGAGGACGTGGGCCAAGAAGAGACCCCGCGGCCGGCTACGGCCTCCATCACTCCCCGTGCACAACAGGGCTCCTTGGGTTCTGCCTGATCGGTTCAGAGTCCATTTCAGTGATGGCGAGCTTTATAGGATTATAAACACAAAACGCCACTCGCCTCTTGAAGAAGCATCAGCGAATTGAAATGTCTGGGAACAGGAGGGCGCGCTTCTATACCGAAGTGAGAATATGATCGGCTCATTTCACCTTCAAGGCAAGCGGTAGCTTAAGCTCTTCGGTTCTCTTGGAATTTAAGCTAATGAAAAAGGTGACTGCAGGGTTAGCATCCAAATAAAAGCGCGTGGCTCCATCATTAGCTGAAGCTTGGCTCTATTAATTTTAAATCTGGATGGAGACTCCGGATGGCAGTGGGGTCAGAGCTGGCAAGAAAGAGCCGGCCGCTCCTCTCTCTCCCTGGGACCCTGGATCCTCTAATCCGCTCTCCCTCCTTCCTCTGCTTTATCTACACCGCTGAAATGTAACAGGTTTTTTCTCCTCTTTAACAAATTACACCCGTTTTATTCAAAGTGAGGAGTCACTTTTTAAAAGGGAAAGCATTATCTCGTCATGAAAGAGAACGGAGTGCTCTCTGTTACCATGGAAACAGGTCTGAGCAGCGGCCTGGACCCCTGTTCGCCCCTGCCCCGTGCAGCCGCACAGAAGGATGGATGCAGGCACACGGGGTGGGGGCGGGGGGAGCTTTGGCCTCCCCACCAAACGCCCCGTGACAGCAGGTCCCACTCAGACTCCAGGATGGGTGCTCACCAGCCCCATTCACTCATCACGAGGACTTGTTTTCTGAATGGGGCCCAGACACCGGTTCCCTCATCCACTCGGCTTCAGCCTCATCTCATAGAAACTACAACACTGCTGCCTTGCAGGGGGTGGCTTTCTCTTAGGAACCATGCGTTAAACCTGAGGCCTGGAGATGACTCTTGTGGGGCTTCTGCTTTCAGTGGCGCCTCTGAGCACCCACTTTCCACGTGCGTCCTTTCTGCACTCAGAGCACGGAGGGAGAAAAACGAGGGGGCAGGAACTGGAGATGCAGACACAGAATCTGGATCCTTCCGAGTGGTCCCTCTCAGATGGGCCCCAGGAACCGCCAGATCCCAGCGGGGCTGCAAAAGCTCAGCCATTGCAGCACCAGCCCCTCCCTGCCAGTCAGCAGAGCCCGTTCCTCCGTCCATCTGCGTAACTGGGAAATGTCACTGGCTCCGTGACTTCACTTGTAAACAAGCCAGGGCAGACCCCTGTCGAGTCTCCTGGAAAATGACCTCCAGATCAGCTACCTTGAATCCATTCTTGCTTTCTGGGGACTGTTTTCTAGAAGCATCCACCCTTTCCTTATGCTGTTATTGCTCCCTGGACCCTCTCTTATTTATTATTCTTGTAAAAGATCTTGTTATTATATAAGATCTTTCTAACAGTCATGTAGGAGGCGGTCAATGTTCCCACAGTTGAACTTCCATCTTTATATATGGGCATTTGTCTCACAGGTCATGACTGGGTGGTTCACTAAGAACAGCGACCAGGTAACCTGCACCTGCAGCTCGTGCAGTTCACAAGCTCACAGGCCGGCACGCCATCCTCCAGGCGTCCCCACTGACCCATGAGGGACCTCGGGATGGTGCGTCCCCCTCACGCCGCGTCCCTCTCACGCCCGGGCCCTGAGTCCGGTACAGACTCCCATCTCACCTGTTTCCGCTCCTCGGAGTTCAGCAGGAGGTAGCGCGGATCAAACACAATTTTATGCAATTCTTTCTCCCAGGTAGAAAATGCTGACACCTGAAGAAAGGCATTTAAGAGAGTTGCTTTTACCATCTAATGCTGAGCCCGGAGTCGCATGGAGACGACCAATGGTGAGAAACGGCACAAAAAAGCCAGCGTCAGTGATGACACATTGTTTAAAAGTGTTAAGCATGTCAAACTTCTAAAAAAAAAAAAAAATCAGTATCTAGAGAATCAGAAAATTTAACTTCTAGACTCACGACACTGTCTCTTCCCTGCATACCCTGCAGGGCCCTGTGCCCTGACCGAAAGCCCCGGTGATATTTGAAGCTGGGATATTCTGAAATGTCACATCGTAAAAGGAGAAATAATATTGGTAAAAATCTTTGGGACCCTATAGGCCACAGTAGAGACAGTCAGAGCTTAGCACAATTTTGACTGATTTTTAATCATTTAAAGTTTTTTTTAGGTAGGTCATTTAAAAAAAAAACACTTTGTTTACAATAGTTTATTTTTTTTTCTTTTTAGGCTGCGCCCATGGCACAGGGAATTTCCCGGGCCAGGGACTGCAACCCCACTGCCAGCCCGGGAAGTGGGGGGTTAGCTCCCGGACCCTGCTCCCTGGCTGGACACCTGGAGATGTTCAGTCACTAAAGTTAGAGGAGACAGGGGCGGGCAGGTGGAAAGTGCTACCGAGTCCAGGCGAGCCAGGGGACCTGCAGGGGACTCCAGAAGTGACAAAGGGGCTGCACACTTCCCCCAAACTCTGGGATGTGTCATTCCACCCCTCAGCTCCCAGTGCGCAGAGCACTTTACCAATTTTGGTGTTTTTTTTTTTTTTGGATTTTGCTGAATAAATACCATTTTGCACTGTTATTGCACAATATCTCAGCTAATTGAACTTACTGTTTTTGGCCACGCCTACAGCATGTGGAACTTCCCAGGCCAGGGATCGAACCTGAGCCACAGAAGAGACAATGCTGGGTCCTTAACTGCCACCCCAGGGAGCTCCCTAGTTTAACCTAATTCTGACATTAGGGACAGTTATAATCCTGCTCTGGGAATCAGAGTGGGTGTCCACGATGCCCCCAAGGTCATCTTCACGATCAGAACTTGATCTACCGGCTAGCAGGGAGGTGACCACCGTCAGATCTGAAGAGCTGAAAGGAAAAGGCCGTGGCGGTGAATTCAGAAAAGAGGAACCACAGCACAGAAGCCAAGGGAAAACACAAATCAAAGGAAAAGAACAATAAGATTCAAGAATAATAAATAATAAATGTTTACACTTCCTGCTATTCAGGGCTAGCAGACCACGCTGGCGAAACAAATTCTCGGGAACTTTCCAACCCTGCTGGGAGAACACGTTCTATAGAAACGGCTTTTTCCAAAGCGATTTCGTAACAGAGGTTGAGTGTTGACAGCACGCAGGAAACAGTCTCACACACACAAACCAACGCACATGCATTGCCGTGATCATCTGAGTGTTATTTAAAACAGCCAAACCGGGAAACAGACTCAAAGGAAAAAGGGGCTTTTTGAACTAACAATGAATGAACCACTACACTGTCATCAAAAATGTTTTCCCAAGGTTTACAGGAACATTTTAAAATGGCTTAAAAGGAAAAAAGAGTACACAAATTTTTAACTTAGATTGAACCTTATGAAAGGGACTATATTAAAAAAAAATAACTGGGTCAGCCATGACCAACTACTGTTCAATCTTGGCTCCATGGTAAAAATTTTTATTTTGGCTACATCTTTAAGAAAAAAGGACTGGCAGGGAAGGCACCGACTGATGATAAATGTCCCTTAGGGTAGGACTTCAGGCGCTTTTTTAAAATTTATATTCTTTGTATTTTGCAAATTTTCTATAATGAGCATGCATCCTCTTATAGCACAGTTTTATTTCATGATGGGCCCTGCAAGATGCTGAAGAGGTGCCAAGAGACACGAAGCAGCTAAGCTCCCCGAGGACGCAGACCGACGTCCGGGAGAGGATACTGCGGGCATCCGGGACTCAGGAGCCACAGGACAGGCACCTCACCTCCGGGACCTGCACACCTGTGACGGCCGTACCTGTCCGTGAGGATAACGAGCCCCTCCCCCCATGTCCTGGCCCTGGCACCACTACCATCCCAGAGGCAAAGCCGCTTATGCCTCCGAGGGATGGGGCTCCGGCTGTGACCCCGCTGGGAGGTCGCGGGAGAAGGTGCTGCTGCTTGACGGCGGGAGGACACCTGGAAAGAGCCCTGCTTCACCTGGACCAACTCTGCGCCGACAACCTCGTGGTCACCGCCTGTCTCAGCTCAGACGGTGACCAGCCGGCATGGTTGTGCCGTCTGCGAACTCCTCATTCCAACACGGACTCGGATCCAAACTCCACGGGTCCGGTGCATAGCTGGCCACTGTGTCACTCAGTCTCCCCAAGGCCGCCCACTGCCTGAAAGCTGGCGCAGGGTCACCCACAGAGGGACTGCTGAGCACCAGAATCAGGATCCCGGGTTACGGGAAGTCTTTCCTGGCCCCTGGGAGAGCTGCACCTGTATTTCCCAGGGAAGCTTTGCCAAAGGAAGAGGCCTTCATAAAACGTCCCTAATGCACTTACCTAAACAGACAGGGTTAAATGAATAATCTGCTATTCAATTAATCCTGCCCCTTTAGAGACAGAAGTTTGAAGAAAGCTCTACTGTGGTTTAAACCAGTGAAAGAACATAAAAGCAGAGCTTCCCCCGAGTATTGTAAAACCACAAACCCAAAGGCCCCTCCCCAGGCCGTAAGCCCCACGGGAGGCCCGAACCACGCCCTTTCTAAATACCGGAACCCCACGCAGTCTAACGTCATCATCGTCATCACCACACAAGTACATGAATTTCCGAGCTGAAGCCCTGAATAAATGCAATAAAAAATCTTATTAATCACTCAGTCTGTGAAAAAGTGAGCTTTCCGGGCCTCATTTTTAAGCAACTGGAAGTCCGATGATGTGCTTAGCTATCAAATCCTCTTGAGCATGAGGAAGTCATAAAATCTGCCGCACACTTTATAAATTCCCAAAGTCATAAATGCCGCGTTGCTTTACAACATCAGCGGCGCCTCCGGTTGGTCTTTCTTATTCACGAGGGGCGCGCACGCTTCTTCCAAAATCCTTGCAAGACGGGGTCTAGCTCGCCCCAAGAGAAAAATCCAGAACACTGCTGCACCCTCCCTCGTCGCCTCTGCTGATTCTCGTAGAAAGTATCTAAGTCAAGGGCTGACTGGGACCTCTCCCCTCAAGGAGGTGACCACACACCGAAAATCTCCTTGGCGAAGCCACTCAACCGAGGCCGCTGGGGTGACCTGGAGACGCGCGCTGCATCCTTGGGAAGGACAGCGCGGGCCCCGGTCTCCGCGGGGCGGCTCTGCTGCCAGGCTGTGCCGGGGAGGTCGGCTTGGTTGGTTTCCAAAGCCCAGAGGTGGGAAACGCGGGTGTCAACGCGAGGAGGTGTCGTCTCAAACACTCTCAGTGTTGTCACGTCCCAGAGAGCCTGGTCACAGCCGCCAGTTAATTCCACTGGAAGGAGCTGGCTGAGTCCCTTCAGATCCCCCTCTTAGAGCCTGCCTGCACCGTCCCCACCCCGCAGCCGAGAGCCGTGGCAGTGGCCTCGGGAGCACCCTTCCCAACGGGCATCCAGGATCCTGTTTGTGGGGGCTCTGTGGGAGAGGAGCCTGCCTTGTCACATGCGTGGGAGATGCCGTGAGCCCTGTCCCAAAGGCGCTCTGCGGTTGCAGCAGCGCCGGGCGGGGTCTGGGGTGCAGGCGGCTGACCAGAGGCTGGACACAAAGGGAAGGGAACCCAGGAGCCACTGAGCGCCCACTGGGAGCTGGGCCCCGGGTGTCTGAAGGGACATCAGAGAGGCCACACATCCAGGGGCTGCAGTCCAGCACTGCGACTTGGTGATGCCGGAGGACCCAAAACGGTCACATGGCCTCACCTGTCAGCAAGGAGTAGGGGGACAGGGTGGGGAATGGGGACAGGAGGGCCTCGCAGGGGAGGGACCCTGAGCCCAGAGTGGAAGGCGGCGGGGCAGTGGGGGGAGGCTTGTAAGACGGCTCAGAGCGGCCACCGGGGGTGCAGCTCCCAGGACCGTGAGGCCAGTCGGAAGGGCACAGGGCAAACGGCCCCATCAGGTGGCAGTGACGGCGTCTGAATGGAGTCCAGGGCTGGGCCCTCCCAGGACATCTGGAGAAGGAAGTGCAGCCACTGGGCCCAGGGCAGGAGTGGAGGGGCTGGGACAGCCAGGGCTGGGAGCTCCCGCCTGCTTCCTGGTCCCCTCGCCTATGCCGGGGTGAGGCCTACTTCGCTGGTGCATCTTTGCTGTTGAAGCGGGGACTGAGCCGAGACGAGAGCAGAACAGGGCTGGGGGGGCAGCGCGACCAGTGAAGGGACAGGTTCCCACTGCCACGCGGTGCCCGGTGCGGGTGCAGCGGCGGGAAGCACGCCGCCTGGAGACACACACAACACACCACACGCCACCCGGAGACACACACACACACCTCTATATCCACCCAACACACACAGACACACATGCAGACACACCTCACGCAGAAGCATCAGTCGCTTCAAAGGCCATCCCATCCTGCAGGATGCATTTAATCAAATCATCTATCTCTCCAGCTTGAAAAAAAAGGAATCTGCGTGTGGAGTGAGTTCTTTTAAAAATAAAATTCTAGCCTGATAGAGACAGTCTTTGAAATCATGTCTTTCTGCAGCCGTTGCTTTCTTTTGTTCCCTTGGCCTCAACTGCAGCACGTGACGGTTCCAGGGATTGAACCTGCGCCACAGCAGCGGCCCGAGCTGCCGCAGTGACAAGGCCAGATCCTTAACTGGCTGTGCCACAGGAGAACTCCAAAACTGTCCTTTTTTTAAGAAAAGAAAAAGTGTGTCCTCCATGTACACCGGGGACAACTATGCGCGTGTCGGCGACGGCCCCACTCTATGCTCCCGGGCAGTTCTGCACACGTGGGAAATCAGTCCAGCGCCCTGCACTGCAGCTCTGAGGTCACAGGGCTACTCTCGTTCCCAGTCCCTGTGCCACGGGCCCCGTCTTATTTCCGAGTCTCCGGATAAAGCAGTGCGTGCAGGGAAGCCCACGGTGAGAAGGAAAGAGGCCTCACACGGGGGCGGCCGGGGTCACCGTACGTCTCACCTTAAGAGCCTGCACTGCACCTGCTCAGCTCCCCTGCAGCCCCAAGGCCTCGCGGCCCAGCCCCGACCCTGACGAGCGCTGCTCCAGGGGACCGGGGTCTCCGCAGGTCCCCCGGTCCCTCAGGAGGTTCCCAGCTGCACCTGCTCCAGGAGGGGCCACGCAGGAAGCAGCCTGGGTGGGTGCTGACCACAGAGAGGGTTTGCTCTGGAATTCCCCAGGCCCTTCACAGGGCTCGTTACCATCATCATTACACACAGGTTCCTTTCAGTGCCTTCTGCCTTCAGTCTCATTTTGAGAAGAAGTCCAGCTGGGCTAAACTGTTGTATCAGCTCATTTTACCCCCAAAAGTCACTGGAAGGAGAACCCGTTATCAAATGTTTCCCCCGCGACTCAAAAGGAGACTCAGAAGTTACCCACAGTTGAAGCACCCACCCTAGTTGTCTAAAAGCCACTGGACGAATCCATGTGTGACCGTCCCTTCCTGACGTCACCAGAGGGAGGTCCCTCTGGGAGCGGGGACCCCGGAAGCCGGCACGGCTCCAGCAGGAATGCCATCAACACGGACGCTTTCTCTGTGCAGTTCCCGTGACTGTCCCCCCCAGGAGACCTGCGCCTGTGACCCCCCAGCCCCTGCCGCCTACAGCGGACGCGGCTGCCCTGGGTGCCTCTCACCCCTCACGGCCCCCTTTCCTTTAGGACGAGAAGCGGGGCCCTTTGCGTTTGCTTCGGCCTCAGATTGCCCGGCCCCTGAATTCACGCCACCTGACCCACGGCTCGGCGAGGAAGGGCGAGGCCCCCCGGGCGTGAGGGGCGGTCACCAGGCCGCCCGCCGGCTCCTTACCCCTCTCTCCAGAAGCATGTCTCGGAAGTGGGTCACCCGCTCCTCCAGGGGCAGAAGGATCTGGGGTGGCGTCTTTGTGCCCGCGTCGCCGCTCTCCGCCGCCTCGGGCCCAGGACTCCCATGGGCGTCCGTCCTTTGGGGCACAGGACGCAGAGAGTTAACCGTGACCTTGGAGACCCGACTGCCTTTCCTGGTGCCTCTCTGGGAAGCACAGGTCCTCTGAACCCCGCGGAGCCGGGCGGAGTCAGCCCAGCGGAGCGCGGACTCCGGGCGGCGCAGCGGGAGGTGGGCGGCCAGGGACCGGGGCAGAGGGCGCGCCGGGAGGAGGCTGAGAGGCGCCCACGCTTTCGCCGCCAGAAGCCTGGTCACCTGAGGGGACGGAGGGGACCTGCCACTGGAACAGACGGCGGGAGTAGGGACCAGGCTCCCTGCTGGTGTTCGGAGATGGCTTTATTCCGCACACACGCACGGGAGACCGTTCTGTCACCACTCGGGGCGGAAAACACTGCCCTGAGGTCTAACCCGAAAGGGAGACGCCCTGACCGGGGTGGGGGCTGTCGGGGAAGGACAGGACTGCACCCGGGGACCTGCATGGGGCGGGACAGCTGGGCCCCTGAGCCCCGGGTCCGTCCCTCCTCCAGCTCAGGGCCGGCCTCAGCCAAGGCCGGGACACCGGCAGGGGAGGCGGGGCCCAGCTTGCGGGCGGCACAGGCCTGGCGGAGCTGCCAGCTCGGTAACCAGCATTATTTTATTTAATCAGCCATGGGACGGACCCCCGCACCGTTCTGCACTCACGCTGGAAGCGTCTGGAAAACCTCCTAATAAAAGACCTTTATCATTTGCTGCTGGAAGAAAACATCTGGCCAAATGCAGACACGGCTGCTCTCACACCGGACCCCCTCGGTGACCTGGCCCTGCCCTGGCACCGCCCGCGTCTCCCCCCAGGCAGGCCACCCGCAGCTGCGATGCACAGACGTGACCTACACAGACACACAGACGCCTCTGCAGGGCCTCCCCCAGCCAGCCCTGCCCCCAGCCTTCAGGACCGGGGCCCTCAGACTGTGACATCAGCAGGCTGGTGCAAATCCTTTCCTCAGGCCGCCTCTCTGACGGCTCAAGGCCACGTGAGGCCAGTGACTGTACAGGGAAGCCCGCTGGGAGCACGTGACTTTGTGCCTCCCGCGTACTGGACGCGTCCTGGGTGCTCCGAGGGCCACAGAGCAGCTCACGGGCACTTAGACGGCACGGCGCTTCCCTGCTCCTTCGCACAACCAGCCTCACCCCGGGAGATGCGGGCCCAAGTCGCTCCAGGCACGTTTTCTGATGGTGGTCAAGACCAAGGCTCTTGGGGCGGCGTCTGGAGACATGTGTGGCCGTCATCACCGGGACGCATTCCCGGGAGGCAGGAAGAGAAGACTGAGCACGTCGGATGTCACATTTGGGGAGAAGGAGATGCACCACCCACGCTCATGCAGACATTTAACAGTCTGGACAGAGTTCCCACTGCAGCTCAGCAGGTTAGGAACCCGACTAATAGCTATGGCGATTCGGGTTCAATCCCTGGCCTCGCTCAGTGGGTGAAGGAGCGGTGTTGCCACGAGCTGTGGTGTAGGTCGCAGATGTGGCTTGGATCTGGCGTTGCTATGGCTGTGGTGCAGGCTGGCAGCTGAAGCTCGAGCCCTGGACTGGGAACCTCCATATGCTGCAGGTGAGGCCTTAAAAAGAAGAGAAGAGAAGGAAAAAACACAATGGCCCATAGCATCTCTGTGTGTCCAGGGTGCTGAGAAAACACGTTAGTCACCAACTTGGGGGTGTGGGGAGAAGACAACCACATTCTGCGCCCAAGGAGGGTTTTCACGCACCAGGGTTCTAATGTGGATTAATCTGACCTCACACACAATCTACAAAGAAAAAAAACTGCTTGCTCAGCCCCTGAGGGAATCTTATTTACAGCCCAACTATTTCAGAAGAACTTACATTCTTTGCTTCTCACGCGATTATGTGGAATTTCGAAAAAGGAAAATTAGCAGTGGATTAGCAATTGCATCACATTCTGAAAGGTATAATTGGGATTTCTTTGTAATAAATTTTCATTAGTTAAAAACAGAAGTGTGGAAGCAAGCCTGGCATTGTTGTACCTTGAAATAAGATTAATAAGAACCTGGCGAGCTCTGTGATGGTCACGTGTTACAGCTTATTCAACAAAATATTTTGTTTGGAATCACCGGATGCCCTCCAGATTGCAAAGTCTCGGATCAATTAGAATCAATCAAGAGCAAATGTAAACTTGCTAAACATATTTTAAATATTCTCACGGCTGAATGATTTTGGTACAAAAACGAATTCCTAATAGTTAAAAAACAGCTCAAGCCAAAACTGTATAGAGGGTGAGAGGCAGCGTCCCCAAGGACGCGGTCACTGGGTACCTTAAGCCTCGCTGGTCGTGGGGGGCAGGGAACAGCTGCAGCCTCGGGGGCCGCACACCGCCTGCTCCCCGACTTCCCAGCCCCCCCCGACATCATGGGGGCAACGGCCTCTCCTGCCCATTCTGTCCCCTCCCCTCAGCCCTCCAACTGCCACTAAGTTTGCTCAGCTGAACTGCTGATGACAGCTGGGCGTGTGCCCAGGCGCGTCTGTCCCGTGTGGGCGACCTGGAGTGCCAGGGTTCGCTGCTCCCGCCCCGCGCACAGGCCAGCACAGTGTTCCGGCAAACGCACCAGGAGCGTCTGTCCCATGCGGGCGACCTGGAGTGCAGGGTGTGCTGCCCCCGCCCTGCGCACAGCCAGCACAGTGTTCCGGCAAATGCACCAGGCTGGAGCTGGTGCCGCTGAGTTCTAGATGCAGGAAGTCTTTTCACGGACGACGCGCTTTCATCCATTTCTCTGGGGCTGAGGGAAGTCGGGCCACCGCATCCGCTCCTCTGCTGGGCGTCGGGGGTGGCCTCTCGGGCCCGCAGACACGCCTGGCTCCACCTCCAGAATCTTTCAGGGGAGCCACCCTGAAATGGTCATCCTGGCAGGGAAATTACAGCCGCAGACCAGCCGCCTGATGGGGAGAGGCGGGGGCAGAGACCGGTGAAGAAGGCTGACTGGTCTCCGAGCAGGTGCGCCCCGGGACGTGTAATTCACAGCAGGTCTATCAGTACAATGGTCCCTTCACCCACGGGGGAGGTGTTCCAGGACCCCCGTTGGCGCCTGAAAGCCTGGCTAGTACTGCATCCTAAAGACGCACACGCAGATGTTAGGCTTTTCCCATCCATACGCACCTATGACAAACTTCGCACGTCTCGCACACTAAGAGACGGACAATGAAACCTGATAATAAAACAGAACATTTCTAACGGCACGCTGGAATCAAAGTTACATAATGCGGTACACCTCAAAACCTTACTGTGCAAATCCAGTGTCTTTTCCGGCTTGAGTTCACCACGCACTGCAGCCATTCGGTCTGTATCCCACCCCTGGCGGGGGGCGGTGGTTTCATTCGCAATTGACAGCCGGGAAACTGAGGTGATGCAGGTAAAGCCCTCAGCACAGTGGCAGTTCTGTAGCGACGGTGCTGATGACGGGGGTGGTGCTGGTGGTGCTGGTGGTTGTGGAGATGCTGGTGGTGGTGACGGCGTTACTGGTGACGACGGCGACGTGCCCTCGCAGGGTGGAGAGGACAGGAGGACACAACCCAGGTCACGCCCCCTGAGCAGCCCCTCGCTCAGGGCCCCCCTCCCTCCCTTCTGGACCTTCACTGTCTCTGGCAGCCTCTGCTCATCCCCATGAACCCGCCCCAGGCTGGCTTCCAGCCCTCTGCTCTGCGGGCTGATGTCTCGCCTTTTATTTAATGTAACGGATGGGCTGGGATCCGTTCTTCGCTCTGGTGAAGAGGGCTGGGGATTTATCATCACAGCACCGCCAGCCTGTGACTGGTGTGAGACATGATACGGAATTCTGTAGGAATCAAAGTTTCTGTGACTCTCTGCCTTACGGGCCTCAGGTACTCTGCCACGTGGGCTGGGACAAACGGTTTCCACAGGAGGCAAACTCAGAGTGACGCGCATTCCCCGGCCCCAGCCTCGGCGCGAGTGCACGGAGACGAGACCTCAGTCAGGGCTCCCTGCGCCTCCTCTGCAGGCAGCTTCCGGCTGCACCTGCCAGCCCCACACCCTCAGCCCCGAGGACTGGCCGGAACGCCCTCAGGCTGAGGACTTGGGGTGCGTCTCACAAAGGCTGCATCGTGGTTTATAGATCCTAGCAAAAAAAACGCTGAACCAAACCAGTCTCCTGCCTCCGTCTGCTGCCTCAGAGTCACTTTTGGGGACACGGGAGGAAATGTGACAGCCCAGCCACATTCATCGTGGGGCCAGGACTCTGCTCTAAGGTTTACAACAAAGCAAGCCTCACGATGAGAAATAAAGTGACGAGAGAGAGAGGCGGTCTCGTCTACCCAGGTCCTCACGCAAAGGCTGACGGAGCTGTCACGCTGACACGCCAGAAGCCAGCAAAGTCCTCACAAACCAGGGGCGAGGCACCTGCGAACTCACATGCAGTGGGCGAGACCAGACCACAGCCCCCACGGCCTCGGGGCCTTGGTGACGGACAAGGATAAGACAGGTGGCAGAGGCTGGTCCTGGACCCCGAGCACCACCAGCCTGTGATGTCCCCAGATGAAGGGGCGGCCACTGGACTGCAGCCACTAATGTGGTAGGGGGGGCACTGAAGCTAGGGGCCTTCCAGGCTCCAAACTGTGACGGGGCCAAGGTGACCGCGGGGTCTGGACAAGTGGGGGGGGGGCTTGCAGGATAAAACCAGGGATAAACCCAGAGAAACTGGCGTGAGCACAATCTAAACAGGACAAGGCAGCGAGGGAAGTGGGGGGTGACCCTGGCAAAAGTGAAGGGGCTTGGGGGACAGAGGCCAGCACTGCACGACAGCGGAGAGGGGGCCCAGGCCCGGACACCACGGGCGGAGACCCCTCCCTGCATCGCTTCAACGGAACCGGAGCCACAGCGCGCTCGGCAGGACCTGAGAACGAGGCAGGCGGTGCGCACATCCACACGGGCAGCCGGCGCAGAACGCGGCCCGAGACGCGGATGAAAATCTGACTGACTCTGAAATGAGCTCAAGTTTCCAGAGAAAATGGGAGGCCCTATAAAACAGCAGCAAACGCGAGACTAGACAAATTCAGGGGGAAAAGGATTTCAGACCAAAGAAAGATTTGAAAAGACATCAGAGAGATCCAAGAAATTAGAAATAAAAGGGGGAAAGCCCTTTAAAAATGAAGAAGAAGCCAGAAGGTGCACAAACGTGAACAGAATAAACGCCTTAAGAGCAGCGGGAGGTAAGATAGGGAGAAAAATCAAAAAGCAAGAAAGCGGCTGCTCCACGTGGGGCGTGGGGACTCCAAGCCAAGAGCCAAGGTGGCCGTGCCACATGCTGTGAGTCTGGGAGAGCACAGCCCACCGAGATCCCCAGACAGCGCCCTGCCACTGCACACCTGAGCCAGGGGCCGAGACAGGAAGTGACATCTGTTGATGGTGTGTCCCCTTGGCCCCGACACAAAGGGCGGCAACAGACGCGTGTTCACCGCTGCCCGAGAGAGGACACGACAGATGGGGGCAGGCAGAAGTCCTTAGAACCTGGGAATGTGGCTTTTATTCGTTCATCTACTACCTTGCCGGTCTGCCCCGGCTGCGGCCTGTCACCGAGGGCCCGAGCCTTCTTCTGCCCAATCCGCTGGCCGGAGACGTGGGCCCCATACGTCCAAGAAAGGCCCCATCCTACCAGGGAGACGGGGGCCTGGGGGAGCTCCCAGACGTGTGCTGTCTGGGTCAGACCTGAACCCAGGCCATGCAGCTGAGTTACTAAGCCGGAACCTCCGGGTGGAGGCAAAACAAGGTCTTTCTTGCCACTTGGGAAGTCGCGCTGCGGCCCCATGGGAGGGGACAGCCACCTGTGGGTGGTGCTGCATTGGACGCAGATGGTCGGCAGAGGCTGGGGAGGCCCCGGTCCCCAGCAAACAGGGGACGCGTGGGCGTGCTCGCCACCACGGAATGAACCCCTGGAGGAAGAAGATTCTGCAACAGGCCCCTGCCCCGTGCAGGGAGCACAGACCCGTCCCAGGTTCATCTCAGAGTTCACGCACCTGCGGCCAGTGAGCAGGGGCCCCAGGCCACCCGCCAGCTCCGCTTTGCACACGCAGCCAGAGGGCCCACGATAACAGCTAAAGGCCTAGCACCCACCGAACCACAGGGTCCGAGGAAGTGAAAGGCAGGCTGAGCTCCGAAGAAGGGTGATGACTCTCCAAGGTCAAGCGCCCGGGGACGGACTCGAGCCTGGCCTCTGCGCGGTCCGATTTCTGATTTATCTCCACGTGGGTGGAAAGCCTCACGGAGACGAGAAAGAGAACCCGGCCTGCTCACCCAGACGCAGGGAACCGCACCTGCTCTTGCACAAGGTGTGACGCACGGGCCTCGGGCTGCGTGTGGGTGCCCGGCCTCCCCTCTCAGAAATTCTTAAGTGAAGAGAAAATCAATGCCAGGCTCCCCCCGTGACAAGGGACGGCCTGTGCACACGGCCTTCGCACTGACAGCAGCGTGGCGACACCCCAGGTGGGAGCCCCTAATGGCACAGGGCACAGACTCCCCGTACTGCTTACAGAACCACAGGTTTCTAGAAACAGCTGGCCGACTAAAACCACGAACTCTGTGCGAAGACTGACTTAGAAGGCAGGTGGATGGTGATAACCCGCTTCCCGTGCACGTCCAGGGCCACGAGGAGACACGCACTGTCCCGCGGTGAGGGGGACCCAGCTGGAACGTGGGCCCTCCTCTCGTTATCTGGGGCCCCGTAAAAACGTGACCTCAGGGCTCCTGCTTTAGAGCCCGTACATTTTGCAGCCTTTATCGTCTCACGTTCCAAAGGGGCAGAGCTCTCACCTTCTCAATAGCTCGTTTTCCCAGGATTCTGGAAGTTACGCACGAGAAGTGGCAGAGCTGGTGCCACGGCCCCTCCTGCTGCCCATCGCTGCCCGCCCCCCCGCCCTCGCACCGTCTGTCTGCCTGCAAAAGAAGGGGGTCTTCTCCTCTCACAGCTGACTCGCTGGGGGTGGACGTGACGTGACGACAGAATCAGGGTGGTGGCTGCAAAACCTCCAGACACTACGTGGTTTTGTCTGTCTTTGTTTTGGCCGAGCCTGCGGCATGCAGAAGTTCCCGGGCCAAGAATTGAACTCACATCACACCAGTGACCGGAGCCACAGCAGGGTCAACACCAGGCCCTTAACCGGCTGAGCCACCAGGGAGCTCTGTGTTTTGTTTTGTCTTCAGGATGAGGATCTTTTGTCCTAGATGGTCCCTGCAGGTGGTGTGCAGGACTGCAGGCAGATGGAGCACAGCCTCGGGGCTCTGTGAGGGCAGCTCAGGGTCCCATGCGGTTTTGGTACAGGCACTGTCCGCTCAGGCTGCTCCCGAAGTCCTTAAAGACGCAGCCCAGGCTGGGGGATATGCTTTGCATGTGCCTCGGCCACTCTGGTTTGTCAAGGGCAGAACGATGGAAAGCACGTTTGGTTTCTGGAAAGCAGAAAAATGACCACACGGGCTCTTCTCGTGGATTCTACACTCTTGAGTCTCCAGCCAAGGCTGCCTAGGACCTCAAGAAAGCACCTACTGACATAAAGGTTTTAGGGTACGTGGTCAACTTTACACTTATGTCCAAAGCCATCAGTTGGGCGTCCCCAGAGTTTACAAACTGCCACAATAAACAAGCCGAGAGATTTCTTTTGGTCACTCATAGCAAAGGAATTAGAGATCCGATGGAAGAGAAACATAAATTTCCAAAACTGCGGGGCCAGTGATAGCTGAAAACTCAAAAAAATAACTTCACTCTCTTACACTATAGAAAACAAGGAATTTACAGGAATTCCCTTCTCATCAACTGGCAAAAGCTCGGGCTTGTGAAGCTGTGCAAACCTCTGGCCTTTTCTCCTCTGATGTGTTTTGTGGATAATTGTACTCAGGTTTTTAAAACAAATGACATGCTTTTGCTGAAGCCTTAAAATAATTCCACCCAATTATTGGAAACACATTCGAAGTTCTTTGAATAGACAGCACATTCCTGAAGCAGGTCTGAACTATAAAAAAAAAGCCCTACGTGTCAGAAACCGGCAGAACCCCGGGGCACTGCACACAAAGGGGAGAAGCAAAGAATCCATTTCCCAGTCCCAGGGATGGTGCCAGATCATGCATCACAAACCCATTCCGTTATAACAGTAAATAAGGAGCCCCCCGAAGCGGCGCTCACCGGCGAGTGCAAAACACTGGGGTAATTTGAAAGCTTGTCATGGTGACCTATTTCTCCTCCCTGGGAATTTTAGGAACAGTATCATCTGCACCTGAATTGTACGCACAAATGATTTAATCCCACCTGGGCAAGGATGTCCAGAATGTACATGAACCCAGCCAGGGCACATGAGAGATGCCCCGAGCAGAGTATCTTTCAAAACGTCCCTTGTATTTAAGTCCCTCATTTATTTCTTTCTTCTTTTCTTTCTCTTTCTTTCTTTCTTTCTTTCTTTCTCTTCCTTCCTCTTTCTTCCTTTCTTTCTTTTTCTTTCTTCCTTCCTTCCTTGCTTTCTTGGCCTTGCCCTTGGCACGCAGATGTTTTTTGGGCCCGGGATCGAACCTGCACTGCAGCAGTAACAACGCTGGATCCTTAACTGCTGAGCCACCAGGGAGCTCCCAGCCCCTCATTTTAGACCCCAGGATATGGCTGCTGAAGAGTCAGATTTGCAAAAGTAGGTGAGTGCCATTTTTTTTTTTTTTTTTTTTTTTTTTTTTTTGCATTTTCAGGGCCACACCTGCAGCATATGGTGGTTCCCAGGCTAGGGGGTTGAATCCGAGCTACAGCTGCTGGCCTACACCACAGCCACAGCAACGTGGGATTCGAGCCATGTCTGTGACCTACACCACAGCTCACGGCAATGCCGATCGTTAACCCACTGAGCAAGGTCAGGGATCGAACCCGCAACCTCATGGTTCCTGGTCGGATTCATTAACTGCTGCACCACTACGGGAACTCCAGATGAGTTTTTGATGAGGAAAAAAATAAATCACATTAATTGCAGAAAAGGGTGAGTCAAAATGGACTGACTTTGGCAGTTTCTTCAGAGCCCAGTCTCTTATTTGTGAGGCAGCGTCTGCCAAATAAAAATGCACGGGAAGGGGTGGAAGAAGGGGTCCTTGGACTTGGTGACAACCGTCCCCATGCGGACAAAGGCGCCACACGACGTGGGTGTCTGTCCAGAGGGTGACAAGCTGTGGGACGGGGCCCCCGCTCGCGCTGGGAGGAGCGCTAGGAAAGGCGACACCAGGCGGAGCCGCCCCCAGCGCGGGTGCAGCTGCGGTAAGCTGGCTCATAAGGGCATGGCTGGGACTCGGAACATTCCAGACCCGCAGTCCAGCCCCCTAACGCCCACAGGAGCATCGTCCTCCCGGGTCTCGGGGGCAGAACAGGACACCGGGGCCGAGCCCTGGAACGTGCCGGCCGCCGCGAGCCTGGGCTGGCCGCCGCGAGCCTGGGCCGCGTCCTCGCCTGCACAGCCTTTAGGCCCAGCGGGCATGGAAGCCACCACGGCCAGAAGCCTCCGCAAAACATCCATGCGTGTCAAAGTCAGTGCTCAGGTGCGGGAGGACCCACGCAGAGGACGAAAGCCGGGACGAACATTCGGATGGTGTTTAAACGCCAAGAGCTCAGAGGCCCATCCAAGCCTGCGGGTGAACAGCAGCGCTGGGTGCGGAGGGCGGACCGCCCAGCTGCTCTGGAGCCTCTGAGCCCTCCCTCCCGCACAGGTTCAAGTGCATCCAGTGAAAGCGGGACTGCCTGCCACCCCTCCTGTGCCTCAGGAAGCCCCTCTTGTTTATAAAACGATGTACGTGGAACTTAAGGCCACAGAGACCAGCTTAACTGATAGCCGGGGCCCCTCGAAGGCCTCGGTGTCCGTCCTCCGTGGCCCCGAGTGTCCGTGAGTCCTGGGGCGACTGTCTGAGGGGAGGGCTCGGAGGAGCAGGAAGACAGAGGCCTGTGTGACTGGGCAGGGCTGTCACCGCAGCCCAGGTCGCCTCACCCCGGGAGGCGGGACCACATACCCTTCCTGCACTGTTTCCGGAAAGTTCGGTGCTGTCTGCTTGGCATCGGTTGAAATGACAGTATACCCGGGCCCCGGTCACTAAAATAATTCTGTGAGATGCGTGGCGGGAAGGCCAAAGGTTTTGAAAAGGAAGAAATAACGGACCCGCTCAGGACCAGTCTCACAGCTCCATGGCTGGCCAGGCCTCCATCGGCAAGTCCACCCGGCCCCGGCCGCCCACCCCGCCCGGCACGTCCTCCCTCCGTCCCTCGGCCGCCATCCGGTCCTTCCCCGGGAAACCACGGGGCAAGGGCAGAGCGCGAGAAGGTTCTGGGCTGACACCGCGTCTTCCGCGTTCCTGCCGGCAGTGGCTGCTGCAAGTCTCACTCCTTCCAAGGCACGTTTTTCAAGAGGAGATACCCCGGTGCCAAAGCACCCTGACAGCTGCCCTGGGGTCCCTGCTGCAGGGACGGGGCTGGGACACGCGAGCCTGGCCGGGGACCAGGGGCAGTGCTAGGGGAGATGAGGGCAGTCCCGCCAGGACACGGGCACCGAGATGGCTCAGGAAGCGGCCTCTGGGGTCCCTTTAGACTCCCCCTCCCCCCTCCCCGTGGCCCTTCCAGGAACTGGGACGCGATTTTACCCCTTGAGTGGGACTCAGCAAGGGGACGCCGACCGGGCCTCCCTGGAGGCTCCAGGGGAGGGTCATCCCGTGACTTGAAAGGAAGGCCGGTCCCCCACCCCCGCCCCCCGGGCTGTGACCACGACCCAGTCCTCACGAGGCAACTGGGACGCAGGCGGGAAGTCCCGGGGCCTCTTCTCACTCGGGCACCCCGCGCGTGGTGGGGAGAGTCAGCCACGGGGTGGGATCCCCTGGCCCAGTCACAAGGTCAGCACGACACGGAGGTGGCCCGATCCCCCTCCCCGGCCAGGCACCCCGACGCCTCCACACCCTCCTCACCGCCGGAAGCAGGGCCTGGGCTGGGTGCGGCTGGGGGAGGTGGGACAGGGACGCGGGGTGCCCAGAACGGCCACTAAGCCGGGCCCGGAACCCCGCCCGTGTTGAGGGGTCAGCAGACTCAAAACCATCCCCCTCCCCACTCCTCCCCCAGGAAAAGGCACAGGGCCACCTACCGATTCCTCTTGGTTCTCACGCCGGGGGCTTCGCTGCCGTCATCAGAGCTGGAACCATCGCTGGGGGCGGCTGAAAGAAAAGCACGTTCAGTGGTGAGTACGGAGCTTGGGGCCGTGCAAACTGCCAGGAAGCCCCACTTTGCAGCAGACTTGGCTGCAGAGGAAGAAAGCAGTTGTCCCCTGAGCCGGACCTCAAATCCCACGTCCACGTGGTGCCCGCCCCCCCCACCCCCATCCCCGAGCAGAAGAGAAGCTGGATGTGCTTCTGTGCTGAGGAGCAGGCCCTGCCACCGGCCCTGGAGAGGCCGCCAGACCTCACGGGGGCCTGGACAGGGAGGGGGCGCCCAGCGGACCCCGCCCCTCGAGCAGGACGCAGGCCCGGGACCAGCCCACTGGCCGCCGTCTCCCAGGCCTGGCTCCAGCCTGGTCCGCCGCCATGAACTCGCTCTCTCCAGCAGGCAGCACGCACGCCGCTGCTGTCGACGTGTCTACTTGCTAAAAGCCAAATCGATTTTGAAGTCAGGTCCCCTGCTCACTTCCTGAAGAGGCTGGCCCTGCGAATGTCTGATGAGCTTCTGGAATGAAAAAGTAAAAAGGTGCTCTGGTGTTTCATGTTTGTCTCCAAAAGGGAAGAGAAAAAATGGGTATGGAGATGGTTCTAGAGCGTTATGACTTTGGTCCTGACAGGCGGGATGATGTCCAGGCGCTCCCCGGCATCACAACTGCCTTCTCGCCCGTTTTTCATTCTGTGCCTGTCACCGCGGGGAACCGCTTTCTCATAACCATGTCCCCGTGAGGGCACAGGTGCAGGGCCGGGCTCTGCAGCACGACCCCACGTCCCCACCGGCCGCCCCCACCCCTGCCCCCGCCCCCAGGACGGCGTGAACCCGCGTCCTTCCTGAGGGTGCTCTGCAATGAACTCACAACGAAAGCGAGGTTCATGGGAAAACGTATCAATTTTCACAACTCCAAAGGCTTCCGCTGCCTTCCTTTCGATAAAAGCTGACCATTCTCCACAGGCACTCGCAAGCCCAGCAGCTCCCTCGCCAGCTCCAGCTCTGTATATTCAGCGTGCACTCAGGGCACGGGGTGGGGGGCTGTTAGCAAGATGAGCGGGTCCCAGCGCGCCTGGCCTAGCCTGCGTCTTGGTCCTGATGGCCCCTTCCCACCGACGGCAGGTCCAGTGCACCACACAGCACCACACAGCGCGGCAGCTCACTGCACTGCACCATCGTGGGGCCAGCGAGACCCCCCCCCAGCAAACACCCAAGCCCAGGGGCCTTCCGGGCTCTTGAGCAGGGCTCCTCACCCCCGCACCAGGGACGCTGCCCCGAGCTTCGGAGGTTGAGCGGCAGCCCTGGCGTCTACCCAGCAGGTGCCCGGCGCCCCTCCCAGGCCTGATGACCACAAACGCCTCCAGAAGTCGCCAAATGTTCCCCCCCATCCTGCTGGAGGACCAGCGGGCTAGAGAGAGGCCTTTGTGATAACTGAGCTGACGTGGGGAGGGGGCCAGCTCACCCCTTCACTCCTGTGCTCCCTCCTCGCCCGCCCACGGCTCCCCCCAGCACCCACCCCTGCTGTGACCCCAAGAGCACACGGATGCCCCGGTCCTGCCCGGCCCTCCCCTCAATGTCCGATGGGCACCCCATCTCGGCACGTTCACCCTGGGTCCCCCTCACCCCCCGTCGCCGTCTCAGCCCCTACACCCACTGGCACACCTCCACCTGGGAAGCCCCCGGTCCCCACCAGCTCTCACTGGGTGCTGATGGGGAGGTTGTGCTGTCCGCTTGCTCTTCAGGCGGATGTGAAAAGCAGCCGTGGAGACAAGACACGGAAGGTGTGGACGCGGCAGAGGCCTCCCCGCGCCCCGCACGGAACACACGGGGGCCACAGGCGGGACAGGAAACGTTCAAAGGTAATTTTCTAAAATGAGGTCAATTACAAAGACAGTGGTTATTTTTTGGGGTGTTTTTGTTTGTTTCGAGTAATTTTATCATGGGTGAAGTTCTTCTGATCAAGTCACACAACCCAGAAGCCATAAAGGAAACCATAGATCTGACCACCTCTGCAAATATGAGAGGGGACATCAGGAAAAATGGTCGAATGGGGGTTCCGGGGTCGTCAGCCCCCCCACCACACAGCCCTGGGCCGGAAAGAGACCGGGGTCAAGCGTTTCAGACTCTGGCACCTCGTTAGACCCGGACAAGGTCTAGGGCGGTGCTGGCTGTGCGCACGAGGCGGGGGCGGGGGGGCACCTTTAGCTGCCCACAGGGATAATGGAACATAAACTTCGGTTTGGGGGCTGAAGCTGACCAGGAATACACACAATAAAAAACTGGTTTGGAGAAGTCACAAATGGAAGCTCCATTGGACAAGCAGGAATCAGAAATCCCTGGGGAGCCGGAAACGCAATTCCAGGGCTGTCCCACAGCCACACTCAGAAAGCCCAGGTGGCAGCATATAAATGGCAAAGCACAAAAAGGAAAAAGAAATACAGCCCATTCACAAGAAAAATGGACCTTGACGGCGAGCCCAAATACAAAAATTAACTCAAAATGGGTGAAAAAAAACAAACTTAGCTAAAACCATACAAACCTTAGACAAAAATGTAGGGCAAGCGGTCACAACACTAGGTTTGAAAATGGTCTCAAATCCGATACCAAAACATGGGCAGTAAAAGAAAAAAATAGATAAATGGAACTTAATAAAAAGTTTCAAAACTGTGCATAAAAGGACACGATCAACAGAGTGAAAAAGCAATCCAAAAAGTGGTTAACATATTTCCAAATTAAATATATGGTAAGAGATTGGTGTTCATAATACATTTTAAAAAAAGCTCCTACAGCCCAACAACAACAGCTGAGATGAAAGAACCCAACTATAGAGGGCAGAGACTTAAACGGGCATTTCTCCATGGAAGACAAACGGGCAAGAAGCACAGGAAAAGACGCTCGACAGGCAGTCATCGGGGGAATGCAAATCAAAACCGCAAGGAGGTACCGCTTTACACACCATGAGGGTAATAAAATAACAGTAATTATTAAAAGGAAAACCACCCATGCAGGCAAGAACGTGGGGCTCCTGCGTGTTGCTGGCAGGAATGTCACGTCGGGCAGCTGCTGGAGGAAAAGCGGTGGCCACTCCTCAAAGAGCTCAACACGGAGTTACCATCTGAGCCAGAGACCCTCCTCCTAGGTATCAACCCAAAGGAACTGAAAACGGATTCAGACAGACACGTGCACGCCAACATTCCTACCGGCGTCGTTCACATTATCCAAAAAGGGGGAAACGACCCCAGCGTCCGCCAACAGGTGGCTCAGTAAACACAGTGTGGTTTATCCAGACCACCACGGGACATCACTCGGCAAAGCAACGAAGCGCTGACACCCGCTGCAAACGTGCTAGGGGAAACAAGCCAGTCACTACTGGACAAATACTGCAAGATGCCACCTCCGTGGGGCGCACAGAACAAATCTGCAGAGATGCGGCGCAGAAGAGGTCACCGGGCTGGCGGGGGGGGCGCCACAAGGGGCTATCACCAAACGGTTACTGAGCTTCTGTTTGGGGGGAGGAAGAGGATCAGAAATATGGCGATGGTTACGCAACACGGGGAAGGTATAAGCCGCCACTAAACTGTGCACTTAAAACCGGTTACAAAGGCAAACTTCATGTTATGTATATTTTACCACAATGAGTGAAGCTTCAAGAGCAATTTGTTTTATGGGAAAAGATCCCGCATAATTCAATAAGAAAGACAAACACGCACTTCACAGGAATACACACAAAGCAATGGCCAAAGAGTCAGTGGAAAGGTTCGATCTTTTTGGAGTAAGATTTAGCAACGGCTGTCAAATGTGAAATGCACGTACCTTCTGACCTGGCAATTCTGATACCATGAAGTGATACAATAGAAATACTCGTAAAATGCTCCGAGAAAGAATACGCGTGGCTCAGCATCACAGGCCTACATGAAGCAACGGATGACCAGGACGTCCACCAGCTGGACGGAGCCGGTGGGCATCCAGCCCGGGATGGGGAGAGGGTGGCTTAGCACACAGAGAGCTGGAAAGAAACCCAGGACGGTGAGAAACGGGGAGTACAGTGTGTCAAAGCCTTAGCTGTTCTCTTAAAAAAACACATCCACCTGTTTTAAACATTTATTTTCCTGCGCATTTAACCAGCAAGGAAGGACATGTGCGTTTTTGAAAAAAGCCACCGAGCGCACAGTGAGGTTGGGGCAGGGAGACAAATGTCATCCTTTCGGGGACAGAAGGCAATTACCTGTAAAGTTCGGTCCCCCAGCAAGGGGAGGCACTACTGTCCCTGGTTAGACCAGCCTGAGACCTGCAGAAGCCGCCTGGGTGGGGAGGGCGTGTCTGCATCGGAGGAGAAGCCTGCTGTGCGGGGCACCCCGGATGTGACTTGGGAACACCCATCCAGCGCTTGGGCTGCTCCTGGGATCCTGGGACACGGTGCTCCGGCCTGGCAACTGGACGGAGGCAGCGGTCACGGCCACCGCCTGGGCAGGCTCCACCCCCGAGCTTCCGGACTCACCAGCTGACATCTCCGCCCGCCTCTGGGGAGGCAACACAGCCTTCCTCGGGGCTGGAGAGAACCCCGGGGCCTGAGACCCTGGGGGAGTCCTGGGGAAGCCTCTAGCTGAACAGACTGTCGGCGGGTTAAATGGCTTCAATATTCACGAGACGGGCAAGCCGCTCAGCAGAACTGGATCCCAGAGCTGATCCAACCGGGAGACTCACATCCCACACCTGGGGGCCGGCCCGAGATGGGGCTTTCGCATCAGTGGGACGGCCCCTCCGGTCCAAGTCGGCCCTTCCACCTGGGTGCCCGCACACAAGGCAGCTGAGGACACAGTGAGGTGTGCACCCACCCGGCCTCCGAGAGTCATCAGCCCCTAGTGCAGGGCGTCCGCCCGCGAGGCAGCCCTGAGCTGAGACCTCTGCGAGCTCCTGCGACCGCGCCTGCCTGGGGGCGGGGGGGGGGTCCTCACAGACAACGTGAGCTCTGCCCACCTGGCCTGGGAGGTCTGGGGAAAAGCCCAGGGTCGAAGGTGGCTGGACAGTCTAGGCCCCCTGTGCACAGGAGCTGCCCCGTCCTGGGCCCGGGAGATGGGGCCGTTTGATGCACCAAGTTCCTGGGGAAACTGCTGGGAAAAATGCCGTTCCCATATTCTCCTGTTTAACAGTCCTGGGTCTTGAAGGCACCGAGATGGAACACGGATCCTTCTCAGCACTAAGTCTGCGGGCATTCGGGACCCAGGCTGAGCCTCGGCCCTGCTGTTCAACAAACTGAGAGGTTAACGCTAAGAGCGTCCTCAAGAGCCGTGGCGCCTGCACGCCCGGCTTTTCTCCCCATCGAGGCTGCCTGGTAACTTCTGTCAGTAGTGGTTTCACTGGAGGGCTTGACCGGTCTCCACTCGCCTGCCTCATCTGGGTCCTGTCATAGCCTGGGCGCAGATGCGGATAATGGGCTTAACAAAAGCCGCCTGGTCCACCCACTGAGCAAAGAGGAGGCAGAGGCAGGGCACCAGGTGGCGTCAGGATGCGGACAGAGTGCGGGTCCCAGGTGGCGGTCAGGGTTCCTCCCAAAGAGCTGGGGGGGGGGTGGATCCTGCACTGGGTGAACCTCTCTCGTCCCCGAGTCCTTGGGGACACATAGCGATGCACAAGCGTGCACTCAGGAGAACCAGCAGCAGTAGCGTTTCCAGCAGTTCTGGGTCTTGCTGAGCGTAGCCACCTGGTCCCACTGTTATGTGCAGATCCGCGTACACTGTCCCTGGGCAAACAACGCTCGGGAAAGTGGCCCTTTCACAAGTCACAGCTGTGTTTACTCACAGGGACAGCTTCATGCCCTCCTAGGTGCAATGAATGTCATTGTCAACATACATTTGTCTTGAATACGAACGACTGCAATGTTGACAGAGCAGCTAAAGCCGAGTGGAGCCGTGCCATGTCTATTACGGGTTGGGGACAAAGCAGTGTGGGAGCGCCAGGCCCCTTGCACCTGACTATTCCTGTGTCAGACACAGGGAGCAAAATATTTTCCAGAAACTTGTTTTTTTTTTTTTTTCCTGGTCTTTTCAGGGCCGCACCCGCGGCATACGGAGGTTCCCAGGCTAGGGGTCTAATCGGAGCTACAGCTGCCGGCCTACACCACAGCCACAGCAATGCGGGATCCGAGCCGCATCTGCAACCTACACCACAGCTCACGGCAACGCTGGATCCTTAACACACTGAGCAAGGCCAGGGATCAAACCCACAACCTCATGGTTCCTAGTCGGGTTCGTTTCTGCTGTACCACGACAGGAACTCCCAGGAACTCATTTTTACCCTGTGCTAATAAGATGCCTGGCGGGGCTGCCCCTGCTTGGATCTGGAGGCAGCCCCACCGGGCATAAAGCTCCATCCCCTCAGATGGAAGCGTGACCTTGGGCAAGGCAGCTCATTTCCGTTCTTTAATTCCCTGTTGCGTAAAATAGAGACAGCGGATCACAGGACAATGGTCTCCAAAGCTTTCCGCTCCCTGACCCCTGGCACCTGTGAATATGTTAGGTTGCAGGACAAGGAGAATGAAGGTGACCTCGAGATGGGAGTGAGCCAGTGCAGCCACAGGGACCCTGGAGAGTGGGGGGGCGGGGAGACACTGTGCTGCTGTTTGAAGGGGGAGTGGAGCCCCCGGCCCAGGACACCGGTGGCCTCTCAGAGCCGGAAGAGGCAGGGAGAGAGTTCTTTCCTGGAGCCCCCAGAAACAACGCAGCTCCCCAACACCAGCGAGATGTAGCTGGGCTTCTGACCCCCAGGACTGGAAGGTAATAAATGCTGTTGGCTTCAGCCACCAGGCTTGCGAATCATCTGTCTTAGGGCAGCGATGGGAAGGAAACACGGACGGCACCCACCTCCTGGGGCGGGCGCACATCAAGGACCGAGGGCCCCTTTATCCCTCCAGGGTCCCCCCATCCCGCCTCCGGACTCCCCACCATCCCATGGGCTTCCTGTCCTCAATCACGGACGGGCGGCACCCTGGGAGACAAAGGGCAGGAGAGAGACTTGGGGAGCACCCCTCCCCGAGCTGTGCCCTGCCTCCCCCTGCCCCCAGGAGGATGAGCCCACGGAGGTTTTATCTGATCCCCCTCTGGTACCTCCCACCCAACAGCACCCAATCCTTCCAGCAGAAGGGACGGGAGCCCCCGAGAGCGGGGCCACCGTGAGCAGCAGGTGCATCGTCCAGACTGCCAGCGTCGCCTCCTGCAGACAAAAAAAGGCCTCCTGCCATGTCAGTAAACAAAGGATGCTGAAGCCAACAAGCCACCAGCCACAGCAGCTGCCTGACAGCACGCGCAGAGGGGACTCGGGACGGAGGAAAGCAGGATGCTGGCCCCAGGCAGGCAAGATGCACATCTAGGAAATAACTTCCAGGAGTTACATCTTTTCGTACAAAGAAAAGCGCTAAAATCCTTACCCTGAGCTGTCCGATTCGTGTGCTTAGCCATGATATTTTGAAGTTCAACTACTTTTCTTTCTCAGCAAAAACTCCTAGACATGCCGGCTCCCCCTTTTTCTCCCGGAAACAGCTCCTCAGAGCAACTGAGAGGCTGTCCCCCCACCTAGAGTCCTCAGCAGAGTCCCCGAACAGAACGCAGACACAACTTCTCGTTTTTCTTCAGGCAGCTCTACCCACTGCTTTGTGCTGCCCGTAAATGCAGTGGAGGAACTGAGCCTCTGAGAGCTCCGAGAAGCGCCCAAGGCTGGTGGGGAGACCAACGCGCGGGCGGCGTCCTCCCCCTGCAGAGCCTGTAAGGGCCTGAGCGCAGGAGGCCGCAGAGAGGAGACGGGCGAAGGCCGGCACTTCTCTCACCTTAGTTCAAGAGGCATTTGTTCCCAGCTAGCAGCGTATCTGCTAGAGCCATAAAAAACCTGGATGCACTGCAAGATAATTAAGAAATAACTCAGGCCTTCATCTGAATCTCTCAGCAACGAAAACAGGATGAAGAAAAGGGACCTTTTCCTTATCTGCTGAATGATGAATGAATGGCTTAGCGCTTCTGGCAGGTCTGCATGCTGTTCCCTGTCGTTGCCTGCACTCCAGGGCTGATACACCGGCATGCTCACACACACACACACACACACACACACACACACACACACGCACGCACACGCACACACACACACACACGCACACGCACCCCTCTAAAACCTAACAGCAGTTAAAGGTGGCAGCTATTTTGTAACATTCATTATTTCTTTTGCCTCTTGAAAAATAGTGAAGACCAACCAGAATGCTTAATTGTTCCATTTCAGATAAGAAACGGGTTTTTTGAATCAAATGTGAAAAACAAAATTCTACACCAAGAGCAGCTGGTTCTTAATAATAATTAGGATCAAATCATTTGATGAGTCATGACGGCTGATCAGCCATTGAAAAATGCTCCCCCCCCCCAAGCCTGCAGGCCATCAGCTCTGCCAGTTCATTGCTAATTAGCCCTCTAGAAATACTTCCTGTCCTAATTGTTTTGCTGCAAACAGAACAACTTAGGGGAGTGGCTCTTAGGACCTTAGAAGTTAAGCATTTAAATGTCACTGCTATTCTGCAACAGGCAGTTGAGAACTGCGGTCCTTTGCATAAGATTCAGGTTAAAACACACTGGTTTAAGGAAACCTCTTCCTGTTTCTAAGAGTAAGGAGGGTTAGAGCTCCTTCTGCGACAGCATAGAAGTTTATAAACACCTGTCTGTCTGGACTGAGTAGTTCAGGGGCGACCACAATAATGGTGGCAGACAAAAACGCCTTGATGTTAAACCTAATCAGGCATTTCTGCTTGTGTTCGTTGGACCTAAGGCTCCAGTCTCTACCTTTCCAGGTGTAAAATGAGATTCTGGTCAGCCAGGTGAAGGGCAGTCCTGATCCATGACCCAGATAATTCAGATCCTTGTTGTAATTAATTGTACAAGGAGGCCACTGGCCCTAAATCTAAGCCAATAAAAGCCTCCAGGTTACAAATCAATGGAAATGCTAAGAAGGAGCAGTCACAGCAGCCAGCCGGGCTCTGCCTGTCCCCGGCAGGTGATTTCCTTCTTCTGCTTCCGCACCTTCTCGGAGTCAGCCTTCCAGGCTCTCACCTCTGCCCAGCGGGTGCTATAACCGAGCTAGGCCCCTGTGGGCTCCTGGGCATACGTGCCTTTCTGTGTCCTCCATTGCTTGTCTTTAGGACTAAGCCTCAGCCTCCATGACCTTCCCCGAGTCCAAAGGGCAGTGCTGATCAGGGAAGTGGGGGGGACGCAGAGGCCAGGGCGGAGCCGTCAGGGGACAGCAGTGCGGCCTCGGGGCAGGTCCCGGTCCCTCCTCTAGGAATATACATAAACAATATCTTGAGCCTTTCCGTAGAACTAAAACCCCCAACAACGGAAGAACTACTTGATGAAGCACCTTCACTCCAGGAAGAAGGACCACCAGGACCAGGCCTGGGGCCACTCAACACCGGCTGTGAAAGACAACGCAAGCTGGCCTCTCCCCCGTCCTTATTTCTGGCCCTGATCCTGATTCCACTCCCCAGACTAGAAAACCACCTCCTAACCCCTTCCAAGGAGGGCGCAGACTTTAAGGCATTAGCCCGCTGTGGCCCCCTTTGCCTGGCACAGCAATAAAGCTCTTTTTCTCCTTCACCCAAAACTCTGTCTCTGTGTCTCAGTTCGGCACCGGCACACGGGGGCCGAATTTCAGCAACGGTGCTGCTGGCTTGGAATCGATTTCTGCTGAAATAAACTCTTCACATTTCTAACAGGCCTGTTAATCTTTGATCGCCACCCCGCACCTACAGTCCTCACAAGCCTTGAAACGGACAGTGACCAACGGGGCTTCTGCTGACCCTGCTCCGCTCTCGGCCCCCCTCCCCTCGGTCCGGGGGAGAGAAACGAGCCGGCGGCTGTGCACCAACTGTTAATGATTGCTCTTCTTTCTCGTCCCACCAGGGTTTGGAAGAGAAAGAAAAACAGAAGAAACAGCACCCAGTTATCTCCAAGAATGCAAGCTGAGGAGAGCAGCGAGGGAGCTGCCTGCACAGCTCGTCAGCCTGCAAGAGAAGGAACGCCGCTGTCACACACACCACTGTACCTGAGCG
Organism: Catagonus wagneri; assembly: GCA_004024745.2. Lineage (NCBI taxonomy): Eukaryota > Metazoa > Chordata > Mammalia > Artiodactyla > Tayassuidae > Catagonus > Catagonus wagneri. The sequence continues at coordinate 852,293 of PVHT021183705.1, read as the reverse complement.
TCGCGAGGGGTCTGTGGGCTCGGGACAACCCAGGTGGTCCTGTCCCCTCTCGCCCCTGCCTGAGGACCTTGGCAGATGGGTATCTGTGAAGAGGTTTTGGGTTTGCTTTTTTTTTTTTTTGGTCTTTTTAGGGCTGCACCTGCAGCATATGGAGGTTCCCAGGCTAGGGGTCGAATCGGAGCTGTAGCCACCGGCCTACACCACAGCCACAGCAATGCCAGATCCAAGCTGTGTCTGCAACCTACACCACGGCCCACAGTAACGCCGGATCCTTAACTCATTGAGCGAGGCCAGGGATCAAACCTGCGTCCTCGTGGATGCCGGTGGGGTCGTTAACCACTGCGCCACGACGGGAACTCCTGTGAGGAGTTTTGTTCAAGCCTCCTCCACACATGAAACATCCTATTTAAAAACGGATGCCTCCTGATCCAAGGAGGACACGAAATCACAGACCCTCGTCTTACTGTCCCTGAACATGGCCCCGCTTCCCAGATTCGGTTAGATGGGCACCCAGAATGTCTCCTTTACGCAACGTCAATGGACTTGAGTTGACTCTCGGGGACTGGGGGGGGTACTGGTTACCTTAAGTGAGAGGAACGTGTTATCCACGTCACTCTCTCAGTCTCAGCAGACACCTGCCAGCTTTTCAAGAGCCATCTTCCCCGTGTCTCCCAGCACTCTCGCCACCGAGCCGGGCCCGTGGGCTCCTAGGCACACCAGCCTTCCTGTGTCCTCCTTTGCTTGTTTTTAGGACTAAGCCTCAGCCCCCCTGACCTTCCCTGAGCCCAAAGGGCAGTGCTGATCAGGGAAGGGGGGGGATTCAGAGGCCAGGGAGGAGCCGCCAGGGGACAGCAGTGCACCCTGGGGGCAGGTCCTGGTTCCTCCTCAAGATACAGGACAGCATCTTTGAATCCTTCTACAGAACTAAACCCCCCAAAGGAGTTCCCACTGTGGAGCAGCGGAAACGAATCCAACTAGTATCCATGAGGATGTGGGTCTGATCCCTGGTGTCGCTCAGTGGGTCAGGGATCTGGCGTTGCCGTGAGCTGTGGTGGAGGTCAAAGATGTAGCTCAGATCCCACGTTGCTGTGGCTGTGGTGTAGGCCTGCAGCTGCAGCTCTGATTCGACCCCTAGCGTGGGAACTTCCCTATGCCGCAGGTACAGCCCTAAAAAGCAAAATAAATAAATAAATAAAGTAAAACCCCCAACAAATGGAAGAACTACTTGATGAAGCATCTTCATTCCAGGAAGAGGGACCTCCAGGATCAGGGCGGGGGCCACTCAACACCAGCTTTGAAAGACAGTGCAAGCTGGCCTCTCCCCTGATCCTTATCTATTGCCCTGATCCTGATCCCCTTCCAAGGAGGGCACAGTCTTTAGGGCATTAGCCTGCTGTGGCCCCTCTGCCCAGCAAAGCAATACGGCTATCTTTTCCTCCTTTACCCCAAATTCTGTCTCCGAGTTTCTATTCAGCAACGGCAGACAGAGACTGAGTTTCGGCGACACTCTGAAAAACGTACAGAAAGCTTAGTCTCCTCAAGTTTCATTCAGGTGCCTGTGGACCAGACTAAAACTGTGGGCTGATGACTGTCATCTGTGGAATCAAAAGTACCATTGCAACCCAGTAAAACACCCCAGAAAGTCACACAAATCCTCTTCCGAAGGTCAAGAGCCCACCTCCTGGTCCTTCCCCAAGCTCCCCAGGTTGGCCAGGGAGTCTTTGGCCTCTTTTCTCCAGTGATGCCACCACTGTCTTAACCCATGTGCCCAGAGAGTGGGCCTTTCCCAACACAGCAGCTGATGAAAAAGGAATTAGATCCACTCGGAAAGGAGCCTTTCTGAAAATGTTAAATGCTCTCTGATTCTCTGGGAACCAAGGTCAGTTGGGGGGGCGGGGTGACCCCTCGAGGGGGATGGTCTGCCTGCGCTGGTAGCTGGCTGGATTGCTGGGGGCTGGCCTGGTGGGGGCGTGGCCGTTCAGGGGCGTGGTCTTTTGGGGGCGTGGCCTTCCGGGGGCGTGGTCTGCAGGGGATGTGGTCAGGAGAGGCTGCCTCTGTGCCCAGCAAGGGCTTCCTCTGCAGACCTCAAGCATCCAAGTGAAGGACGGTTGAATTTCCCCTAAACGTCGTCAGCCGTGTGGGAGGCGGAAGGGTACACGCTCCCGTTTGTGACATCTGGTCTCAAGTGGCGTTCATGCGACATTTGCAGCAAAAATTAAAAGCTGGCTGATGACTGAGCTGGAAAGGAAGTCTGGAGCGGCTGACGAATGAAAGGGCTTCTCTGGGTTAGGGACTTGACATGATGCCAAGAGAAAGCCAGAGCTGACCCCGTGGAAGGATCAGTGTCTCTGCAGAAGGCATCATAAAAGCTCAATGACTAAATTCTGAAACGGGAACCTGATTCCTTCGAAGTCAATGGGCAACACGAGCAGGCGCAGCGTGCTTTCCCTCCCGCTCCCCGCGGAGGCGGAGCTCAGCCCCGCAGCAACGCAGGCGCTCACATCACCTGGCGCCACCTCCAGCTTGCGCTTGTGGGGAGGGTCTCCGATGATCCTGCTGAGGTCCCCGCGGTCTCTCAGGTCCGAGGGCCTCTCCCAGACGGACAGCCGTGCCGCGGGGTTGAAGAAGAAGACTCGGTCATCGCCCGTCCAGACCACACACCTGTGTGGACAGAGGACCGGCTCTTAGTTCCCTCCAAACGTAAGAATCCTCGGCGTGGCCCAGACTCAGAACACCCTTCAGGGTTGGAATCCGCACATGTGCAAGGGCCGCCATGCAAAGGGCGAACAACAAGAGCCAGGGCGACATACAGCTCTTCTCGCGTGTATCTCATTGGATTCACAGGCGGGCGCTGTCCTGACTGTGCTTTTCCCAGTTAGAGCCTAGCCTGGACCGTCCAGGTGGGGTCAGTGCCATCACAGGGTCCTCCTGAGAGGAAGAGGGAGGTGGCAGTGGGGGGGTCAGGGAAGGAGGTGTGAGAACGGACGGACGGACACACACGTGGAGGGGGAGGGAGGTCAGAAGATGCACCACGACTGGCCTTGAACTTGGAGGAGAGCACAGGAGCCGACGCCTTGAGAAGCTGGAAAGGCCAGGGACAAACTCGCCCACCCCGGAGCCTCCAGAAGGAACCAGCCCCGTAAACCCGTGTTGGACTCAGGCCTCCAGGGCTGTGAGATGGTGAGTTTGTGGAGCTGAAGCCTTGAGTTGGTGGCAGACTGGTCGGCAGGCTTCACTCGGGTCCCTCTCAGTCCTGGGTGCCAGCACCAGGACCTGCATCCAGCCAGCAGTGACCCAGAGCTCAGCACTGTCCCCAGAACCCTGGCAACCGCTGGCCTGGTCGTCCAGGTGGAAGGCCACGACCCTCCTTCTTGGTGGACACACCCTCCAGCTCTAGACCTGCTTTTGACCTTCAGCCACCCTTGAGAGTCTCCCGCCCCCTCCATCATCGCATAAGTGGGGAGTGGAGATTCGCATTGCTCGAACACGCCCCTCGCTGTGGGAAAACTGCGGCAAGACACGAGAGCCTTCTCCCCCAGAGGCTGGACGGCTCGTGGGCCCACGGGGCCTGGGAGTCAAGGGGCAATGTGGCAGACCGGACAAGACCCCTGCCCAGTGCCATCGGGCCTCCCCTTCCCGCAGCAAGCCTGGGCAGGGGGCACCTGTCTTCTCGGGGCCTGGATGAAGTTGTGTGCCTTTTAGGGCTGGACTGGGCTGGCAAAGAAGCTGCTTTTTTTTTTCTTTTTAGGGCTGCACCTGCGGCATATAGAGGTTCCCAGGCTAGGGGGCAACATTGGCCCTGGCCTGTGCCACTGGGCAGGTAAGAGCAAAGGACTTCAACTTCCACTCCAGCAGTTGCTGACAGATGTCATGTCCACCTGAGCTGGCTGAGGGCAGGTGTCCTTCCTTGGAGAGGCAGATACACCAGAAAACACGGGCTCCAAAAAGTCCCCGTGACGCGAGGCTGTGGCTGTCCTCAGCAGGTGGATTCAGCCTGCTCGCTCTCTGAGGCCCTGGGCACCCTCCCCTCTGGCTCCAAGCCCGGCCCTCGCCTTAGGAAAGAAGCCTTACACGTGGGGACCTGCTCAGGCCAGCTGTCCCAGGTGCCAGAGGGGTCTCTGCGGTACATTTACTGGCTCAAGGCTACCATGCCCACGGATGCCCGCAGCACGCCCTCGGCACCGGGAGAGCCCAGTGCCCTGGACGCAGGGGCTGCACCAAAGTGTGGGAAGCACAGCCCCTCCTCCCGCCCAGTGAGCCCCCCCCACCCCACCCCCCCGCCGCCAGGGTAGCACGGAGCTAATGAGGGGCTTAGTAGGCGTGATTCCCCGCGAGACGGTGAGTGACAGCAACCAATAGGCACCTGCTCACACGCAGGCTACGGAGGAGCCAGTCCCTGTGCCGTGGGGACGCGCGGGGAGCTGCCCAGAGAGCTGGCGCAGGGCAGACAGACACGACGCCCCAGGAGAAACCTGCCGTCCGCTCGTTACGGCTGGTGTCCACCGGAGCGAGCCGGCTGGGACATGCAAAATTAACTTCATGAATCATTTTATGCACATTTTAAGTAACACGTATACACTCCTCTTCTTTAATCACGTGGCATAATTTCCGGATTGGCTGCCGCGGTCCCTCTTCTCTTTAATTCCCCCCAGCTCCCAGAGGATATAATTAGTGCGCAGACTTAGGGCCGGTTCGGAGCAGTCCCAACTCAGCAGCCCTAAAAGACGGGGATCTGGGGTCAAGCAGGAAACGGGGATTGCGGTCCGTGTTGTGAGAGGACCCCTGTCACCTTCACACAGCAAGCCCAACTGGGCTCTGCAAGCCCGAAGTCGTTTTTGCTTCTCTCCCCAAGCGTCCGCCACAGCCCAGCAGGGAGGGGTCCAGGTCTTGCCCCCCACCCCCGACAGAGACACACTCAGGTCCCTCCCTCCACCTGGGGCTGGCCCCCGGCGTCCTGTCCCAGGAGCAGCTTCCAGTCTGCAGGATCTTCGGGTCACACCCCAGGGCTGGGCTCTCGGAGCTGAAAAGGCAGCACCTGGTCGGTGTCCTCTGCTCTGTCCCCCTCCTCGTTCTGCCACCTTTGTCTCCAGTGAGGGGCTGAGCCCCAGGACGGAGCAGCCGGGCTCCGTGGGGCGGGCCGGGTGCGGCGGGGCCTGCAACACCAAGGTTCCGGGAAGACAGGAGACATCAGCTCCGCGTTCCCTCCGGCGACGCTGGGATTTATACCTGGAAACTCAGACTTGCCCTTGGTCCAGGTTTCTGCAGGGAGCTCCCAACACCTTCCCAAGGTGGGTGAGGGGTGGCCAGTCGAGGTGGGGGGAGCATCTTGTCTGCGTCCCAGCCCCCCACCGCGCCCCAGCTTAGGTCAAGGAGGGACTCGGGGACGGTCCCTAAGGACAGCCGGGTTACCAGGGCTCCGACTCTGGATCAGAAGGTGCAAACACCCCGTGACCCCCACCCCTGAGGGGCTGGAGGTTGGGTCAGTCACCATGACCAGCGATGCCTACGGAATAAAGCCTGTAAACCCCCAAGGACAGGCCGGAGCACTCCCGGGGGGTGAGCAGCGGAGATCTGGGGAAAGTGGCGCCTGCAGAGGGTCCGAAAGTGCCGAGCCCCCTCCCCACCCCTCACCCTGCCATCGCTCCCCTCTGGCTGTTCCTCGGCTGCATCCTTTTATTACGACGGTGATCCAGTGAGCGGACTGTTCCCTGAGTTCCTTGAGCTGCTCTAGCAAACTGATCAAACCTGAGAAGATGTCCTTAAACCTTGATTTATAGCTGGAGGGTCACAAGCGCAGGTGACAACCTGGATTTTCAATCAGCATGTGTGTGGGGGGGGTGCAGTCTTGCGGGTCTGAGCCGTGAACCGTGGTGTGTGACGCATCCCCAGCAGACAGTGTCCGGTGGTTGACCTGCAGGATGCCCAGCTGGTGCTGCAGAATTGCTCCATATGGGAAGACCTCACAGCCCGAGTCAGAAGCCAGACAGTGCCTTAGGGGTCTCGAGGGCAGGGAACGCACCAGCTGGTTGTTTCTTTGTTTTTTTTTTTTTGTCATTTTAGGGCCGCACCTGCGGCATATGGAGGTTCCCAGGCTAGGGGTTTAACAGGAGCTGTAGCTGCCAGCCTACACCACAGCCACAGCAACACGGGATCCGAGCCACGTCTGCAACCTACACCACAGCTCACGGCAACACCGGATCCTTAACCCACTGAGCAAGGCCAGGGATCGAACCCACAACCTCATGGTTCCTAGGCGGATTCGTTTCCGCTGTACCATGACGGGAACTCCCAAACAGCTGGTTTTTGTTCACCCCCTCGGCCTGGTCTCCAGCCCAGCCGCCTCCGACTACACGCCCGATGACACCCACATCATTTAGTGAAGGACCGTGTGACTAGATGACCTGCTGGCTGGAGGTGAGGACAGTGGCCAGACCCAGACATGCCTCCTGTGTGCAGGGGAAGCTGGGAGCCGACGACCCAGGCATCCAGAAGGTCCCCAAGACCCTGGCAGCGTGGGGGCCACCGTGGCGGCCGGGGGCCATCTGTGCCCCTGCAGACTGCGCTTGCTTTAACGTCTGTGCCTAACTCCTGAAAGATGCTGCCTGCCAGCCCTGCCACTGCGCCTGAACTGACGGTCCCGTGTTCAAGCCCTGGAAGGAAAGGCCAGCACAGATGCGCCAGGCCAGGGTCCACGGGAGCCGGCGCTCAGCCCTGCGGAGAGAGTGAGCCCTCGGGAACCTGCCTGGCATTGGAAGGTCCCTCAGGACCCAGACAGTCTGCAGGGAACAGACACCTTCCAGGCGACTCCATCTCAACCACAGGGAGGCTTCCAGGAGAATCTGCCTCGGGGACAGCCTCAGTGTCGCCGTCTCCGCTGTTACATGGGTCAGAGTCAGGCGTTCTCACCGTGGGCCTCTCACTGCAGGGAACTCCGATCGCTGCTTCCCTGCCCTGCCTAAGAGGGACAGCAACCCCCACCAGCGACACAGGCCAGGGCCGGCGGCAGGTTCCGGAAGCCTGTCACTGTCCCAGGAGTAAAGCAAGGCCACCTGGAGACGCAAAAATCAGCCAGGAGCAGAGCTGCAAAGGGCAAGTCCCATGGTGCACATGTGACCGAGGTGGTCCTTAAATACGGGTCTAACGGCAGCCTCCCTGTGCGTTCCCTTCACCTGCCGGACACACCCCACTGACATGTCACGGAACATTAGCGTCCCCTCCCCAACAAGCCCCTTCTTGAATGTAACAAAAAATTCAGTTATGCAAAGGGGGCAGAGTGACAACCGGCTTCCCTTCGGTGGTCAGTGTTCAGAGACCTGCGGTCCCCAAGCTCAGCCAGCGCAACTGGGACCTGGGGAACTGCACCTTAAATGGAGGGCCCTGATGGGCGTGGGCAGCATCGGCCCTGATCACCAGAATCCCCAGTTACCTTTCTCCTGTCAAACATCCAACATACAAACGACGCTTCAGGAAACTTTCCTTTCTTCCGGAAAAGTTCTATCAATTCCACCCAAGAACGTAATTTTAAATACTAACTTTTTAAAGCACCACCCAATGTTTAGAAAAATCTAGGGAACCTACTTTTAAAAGAACACAGTCAACGAATTAAGTTATGAACAAGATAAGAAGGTGTCATTTAGCAGGTGCTGAAATACAGAATAGTCAGAATAAGCAAAGCTGCTCTTATCATAAAAGGAACGAGGAACACGGCTGGGATCTCGAAACACTGCTCGGGTGTTCCGAGGAGCAGCGATATTTCCACAAGGGTGCATCTCTTCTTGTTTCTAGTGGGCGTACGATTACTGCCCACCCTCCAGAAGTCTAAACTCTGGCACCGGCTCCCTAGCGACGGCCCCGTCACCGGCGTCACAGGCACGGGCCGTGGCGCTTTGGATAATGCTTCTCGCACCTGCTGCGTCTTCACCACCTTCCTTCTTCCAGTAAAAACAAGAGTCGGCTGGGCCGGGAAGAGGCACCTTCGGAACGTGTCAGCTTTCTGACTGATGCGGTGTTGTCCTCATCTTTCTCAAAACACCCTGTTAGCTCTTCCCAAGTGATTTTAAAAGAGACTTTGGGTTTTGCTATTAACACACCACTGACATACGACTTGTACCGCATCAATCTTGATTTTCTGGAAAATGGTATCATTCTGAAGTCAGTGTTCAATGTTTCTTGTTTTCTGAAAACTGCTAATTATTTGTAAATCCGTAGTCTTTTCAATAATTGAAAATGGTAATTAATCATTGGCCTTGGCATTTATTGTCATCTGAACCAAAAGCTTATGGATTTTACAGTTTATTTTACAATGACTTTTGATGTTTTCCCATGTCTTCAGCAATTCTAAGAAAGTCATTTTAATAACCTCCCAATAATAGAGCGGCTTAATCCCCCCCCCCCAAACTGCCATTTGGATCAAAAGCCAAGTTATTACAAATAAAGAGGAAGAAGAAACAGAAATTCCTTAGAGAGACTGAACAATGCTATTCTGGTATTAACATACCTGCAAGCAGGAGCAGATGCGGAAAAAGTAATAATTTCAATTAGGTTGCAACCTGCGCTAGGACACAAGCCCAGGCACGCCATCTGAGGCGGGTTTGCCACGTGCACGTTGCCGGGCGGACCTCGGGGGAGAGGCCGCACCGTCCAGGGAAGAAGAACTCAGTGATTTGAGATGAGGGCAGGTGCTGGGGCTCCAAGAAACAGAGACTCGGGAAGCACCCGAGCTCCCAGCCGCCCCCCCGCCCCTCTGGTCAGCACTGCCGCTGACAGCACCTGCGGACCCGCCGGGGGCCCTGGGCCACACCTTGGAGACCCGGTCCCTGCCCCAGTGCCCCCACCTCACTGTCACGTGACACTCCACGAGAACCCCTGCACATCGGCGAGAAAAGGCAGCCGGTGCCCGGACGTTCTCCTTCTGGCGGGGGATGCGCTCACTCGCCGCGGGAAAGCACGTGCCTGCCTGTGGATTAGGGGCCCGGGTGGCAGGTGGAGGGCAGCGCCCTGGCCTCCGCACCCCCGGGGGGCTCTCTGTCCTCGTCTCCCGAGAACCTGTCTGCCCCGGGCGCGGACTGACGGCCAGCCGACCTCCCCGGACCGGGCGTGGTGGTGACTGATGCCCACTGGGTCAAGAGGCGCAGCCTGGAGTAGAACTCCGTCCCAGCCGCAGACAGTGGTACTCACCGGGCGCGGTGTTACGCAGGCTTGCGTGGGCCAAGGCCAAGGTTAGGGAGCTGTCAGACCACGCCCCACGCAGCCCCTCCCTAGCCCGGACGGAGGCCACACCCCCACCCCTGCAGCTTCCGGGGCCCTCCTCCACTTTGAACGCTGGCACTGTAACCCCGGGCTGCTGGGCAAGGCCAGGCAGCCTCGCTTGGGTGGGCTTGAGTCTGGAAGGCCCTGGGGAGGCACAGGGATGGGAAGTGACAGTCAGGCCCAGCCAGCGGCCTCGTTCCCACTCGAAAAGGTCCCCACGGGCTGGCCACACCTGCGGGCACCGCCTCCCCCCTGCAGCAGGAGAGCCCGCGCCCCCTGCCCCCCACCCCGCGGCAGCACAGGCGAGGTCGGCTTCCCCGCACGGCCCCCGCTCGGAGAGAAGCCTGACTCACAACTTACGGGCCACGAACCCACGCTGAGGGGGAGCGGCCGCGCGCGAGGAGGGGTTTCAGGACCCCAGGACGCACTCGGCACACAGTCACACAGTCTTACTGAGGAAGTAAAACCGCATTTTCCAGTTGGAGGCTTCTAGGGCTCAAGGTCACATCTCCCCCAAGGCCACCGGGGGGCAGCGGGAGGCAGTGCGACAGGGCCTTGCACCTGCACCGCGGTTTCTCCCGCTCCCCCCGGGCCTGGTCTCTCAGTGCACCTGCCTTAGACACACGGGTGAGGGGGCTGGTTACGGAGGACCCCCACAGCCTTTGTGGCTTTATAAAGTATAAGTATTTTTAGGTTTCCCTGCCCCCACTCCTAAAAAACCTGGATTCGCTGAGTGACTGCAGCATACTTTATGCATAAGGAGCCCCTCTGGCCGCATGGAGGAGGTGACCCCGGGAGGGGGAGGCTGGTCACACAAGGACCCACCCTGGGATCAGGGGGGTGGGTTTCTGGCCCCACCCCAACCTCCAGGAGGGGAGGGCGTACTAGGTGAAGGGGTAGGGGCAACTAGAGGAGGCTCGGAGACGCCCCTGCCCAGCTCTGCCCTCTGCGCCTCTTCCCTCTGTCCCTGGCTTGAGTCCTTTACATAAAAAAAATCCCATCATCAAAAGGAATCCACTTTCCTAAGTTCTGTGAGTCGTTCCAGCAAATCACCCAACCTGAGGGGAGGCTGTGGGAAGCCCTAAGCTGGTGATCAGCGGGGCAGAGGTGCAGGCAGCCCGGGGACCCCGTCTGCGGCCGGGTCCGCGGGGGCAGAGCTGTGGGAAGGGCCCTCGGCCTGAGGGATTGGGGGTCTGCGAGGGTCGGTATCAGAGCCCATGGGAACGGCAGGACGTGCCTGACGTGCTGCAAACACAGCGTGTCACCAACTGCCAGCACCAGGAGCCCCTCCGGTGAGATGCCCCAGTGTGCTTGGCATTTCGGCTGAAGGTCGCCAGGTGCCGGCGACACCAGCCACTAAGGAGGCAGGAGGGGAGCGGGTGTCTCGTCCGTCCAGCTCAAGCAGGTGGCCAGGGCAGGGCCGCGGTCGACGGCACACGCAACAGATGCGAGAGGTTCTGTTTCGGTTCTAAACTGGCTGTTCCTCCCAGCTGTATCCTGCACTCTAATCTCCAGGTTTTAAAACTAATTTTTACTGTAATAACCTTTATCTTCTACTTCCAAATTACTCCATTATAAAAGGACATTTTAAAAAACCAAAGTCGGTCGCTCCCTGGCGGAGGGCGCTTCGCACGCGGCGCGCTCACGCATCAAGAGCCTCACAGGGCAGCGGGCAGTGCCAGCCGCATCTTTAAGTCACAGCTACTCAGCTATGCTTTTCCAGCAGGAGAGGGGAAGGCCTTTGAAGCCCAAGGCTTGCTGTGTTTCAGGCTATATATGCAACAGCCTTACTATTTAATACATATTTGCAAATGTAGTGGAGCGGGCGAACTTCTCACTTAAATGCTATTTTTCTACAATAGCAGCGCGGAACTGTACGTGCTGTGAGTTGCAAGTGAGTTTTTTTAGCACAGTACTACCTACAGAGCACGCATCTCTCTTTGGGGACAACAAGCAAAGGCTGGGACCAGACAGGGCTCTGGGCGTCTCACCAGGGGGATCCAGGCACGGGCGTGGAGGCCACCGGTCTTGTTCCTTTGGCTGCACTGTCCTCTCCTGTCACGAGGATCGACGGAGGCGCCTTCCAACAGAAAGAGAGAGCACTTTTTAAAAAAATGAAAACACTGCTTTTCCATTGTAGGCAACTAAGTAAAGAATAATGTCTCCTGCCGACAGGCCCGCCCCCGGCAGAGCCTGTAAAGGGACCGGGCACGTCTGACCACACTGAGTGACCCAGACTAAGATGTCCTCCGAACTACCCGAGACTGGCTACACTGCCTGCTTTTGCAGAGACGGACACACGCGGTGGCCACTGAGAACCTGTGTCTGGACACCTTAACGTCTCATGAGCAGAAGATCCCACTGGGTTCTGCCCTGGAAATGGGCTGAGCCAGCAGCTGGAGTCGCTGTGCTACCCCCACTGCCTTTAGTGGCAGAGAGTCTTGGAGCCCGGCCGTCCCCTGAAGGCAGGAAGAAGTGACAAGCGTGCCCTTGCAGTGTCCCCACTTCAGGGACGACCGCATCCACCTGGGGATGGAGTCCAGGCTGCGTTTCACATTGTGCAGTGATCCTGGTGCACACCCTGTGTTTGGGAATCTGTCTCCATTTAGACAATAAAGAACATCTGAACATGACACCCCCCCCGGGGGGGGAGGGTGAAGATTTACTCCCTAAGGTTAAAAAAAAAAAAACCAAAAAACCTTTGGCTGGGACACTTGATCAGCATTTATTATGGATAGAATTTGGAGAAACAGAAGTTGTTTGAAAGAAAATATGGGCAATTAGGGAGTTTCCGTTGTGGTGCGGTGGAAATGATTCTGACTAGCAACCATGAGGTTGCGGGTTCGATCCCTGGCCTCACTCAGTGGGTTAAGGATCTGGTGTTGCTGTCAGCTGTGGTGTAGGTCACAGACGTGGCTTGAATCTGGTGTTGCTGTGGCTGTGGTGTAGGCCGGCAGCTGTAGCTCCGATTAGACCCCTAGCCTGAGAACCTCCATTTGATGCAAGTGTGGCCCTAAAAAGCAAAAGGCAAAAAGATAAAGAAAATATGGGAAATTATAGCGCCAACATAAAAACAGATCCAAGATTCCGAACAACTTACTTAGCTGCACTGATGTACAACAGACATCGGACCTTGTTAAAGAGAAACAGAGCCAAAAATTCCTACAGGTGGGCTGAAAAACTACAGGGAAGTTTTTTTTTTTTTTTAAAGACGGTCCCATCTCATTTCAGGAGGAGCTGTAGGAAATGAAACCAGAGTGAGCACCGTCAGTTCTAGGGGTGAGGACCTATTTCTGTGGTTTTCCTTTCAAATCTAGAATAACACAATGAGAACCATGTTCTCTTCCTCCCGGGAAACCAGGTGAGATTAAAAGATACCAGTGCATCATTCAAAGCAGCAACCAGGTTCTGAGCTGAGAATGTCAGGAGCAATTCAAGCTCTAGATTCATTTTTAAAAGCGGAATGTCACCCTAAAATTTGAGAATCTGTTTCCACCTTCATTAACATCATGTTCTGCAAGGTCGTGCAGGTAAGGGAACAAGTAGCCACTTGTTGGAATGACCCAAAGTCAAGGACGCCAATGCTCGGGCTCCCCGCTGGCGCCCCTGCAGGGCCAGCCACACGGGGACACAGCGCTTTCCCCCAAAGCCCACGTGCTCGTTCCAGGGCCCCCGAGGGCCACACCAGGACCAGTACTCATTTCCACCATCTCACCCTTTTCCAAACAGTCCTCGGAAAGGAAAGTGCTGGATTATGGGGGGACGGAAACATAAAATTCACATACAGGAGTTCCTGTGGTGGCTCAGCGGGTTAAGGACCCAACACAGTATCCGTGAGGATGGGAGTTCAATCCCCGGCCTCGCTCAGTGGGTTAAGGATCTGGCATCACCACAAGCTGCAGTCTGGGTCGCAGATGCGGCTCGGATCCCGCACTGCCGTGGCTGTGGTACAGGCTGGCAGCTGCAGCTCCGATGCCACCCCTAGCCTGGGAACGTCCACGTGCCATGCGTGCGGCCCTAAAAAAAAAAAAAATTAAATTCAAATCTAAATTTAAAAGATGACCAAAGGTCTAACTCGGTGAGACAGACCCCCAACAAGTGAGGTGGGGCTCCGGAAAAGCTGATGGCAACCGAGCGAGGCTGTCCGCGCTCACACCCGAATGGCCACAGCACCAGGATCGAATGGCGGGTGCGGGCAGAGTGGCCAGAGGCTGGACGGGAAGACCCGGGAGGAAAACCTTTATCCAGACGAGACTCAGTGCGGCCTCTGAGCGAGCACCTTCGGGGATGGCACCTGCTCAGGGCCAGCCCAGTAAGAGCCAGGACGCAGGTGGTCCAGGCCCCTCCAGTCCGGCATCTTCTTGGGGTCTTCCTGCGGCCCCTCCTCCTGGGGAAGGATCAGCCCACTGAATGAATGATTTGGACTTTATAAAGTCACCCCTCGGTGCATATGTTGCCAAACAATCTTTTAGAGAATGTTTGAGTAGTAGAAACTGTCTTTGTTTCCCTTGAGAAGATGAGGTCCGGATAAATCATTAACACAACAGGGACTGTTGAAAAACACTCGTGTTAGAAGTGTGTATATCAGGTACATATATTAAGACCAGGGTTTACAAGAGTGATCCAATTAGAGAAATAGGGGAGATTTTCATTATGAAACTAATGGAACAAGGAAGCCAAGGAGAGCCCCCGAACAGCCCCGTTCCTCAGCTCGTGATTTGAGTAAATACATGATTTCTGACCGGGACGGATGCTTAAACTTGGCGCCGCTGGGCTCCCCCTCTGCTAATTACCCAGCTGGTCTTTTCTGAGGGGTGCACTGGTTATGATTTCATGTTGGTGATAAAAATGGCTAATAGTGGCATAAAACTCTCCTTCCATCCTGAAGTAATAAAAGTGAATTAGACTCAGAGCCTAGCGATAAAGAAAGTAGCTAGAACAGAAGAAAGACGATCTGTTTAATAAATACGTAATTCCGGCATGGATGTTAATCTCTTACAGAGAAACCCGACAGCTGGGAGCAAAAGTTTAATGGGCACTAACGCCCGTGATCCGCTTACACCATTCAGCATCAGCATTAACGATGGGGAGGCAGGTGCGAACCTCCAGTGACGGTCCCCAGGGATGTCACTGCCAATGGGGAACTGGCGTAAAGACCAGAGGGGGCGGGGACACAACCGGCCCGAGGCAGACACACCTGACAACAGCCAAGGAGGAGAAAAAGTTCACGAGACCCACAGGCCGACAGAGGCCTCGAGGGCACCTTACTGATCAGAGCGCGTCAAGTGCCGATGTTTGTGACTTTCTAAAGCAGCAATAAACGCTGGCTTCCGAGGAAGGGAAATGTACCCAACTCACTCCCGGCTGGGCTGTTCCGTAAAGTGCCGTTTGAGGAACAGCAAAGGGAAGGACCTGAGATCCCAGCATGCTCAGAAAATGCAAATGTGCACTAGGTTTTCCGCAGCAGGCAAACGACCGCAGGCCACAGCCCTGCCCCAGGGGCCTCGGGCCGGGAAGCCCCTCCTGCACATGCCTCCTGAGACATGGGGACAGCACACCCAGGGAGCCGGGGTCACTGCCCAAGCTCCTCCGAGCAGCGCCTGCTCCTGACGCCCCTGCCCTTTTGCCGGGTCTGGAGCTGCCCTGCCGGGGCTGGCCCTGCTCCATACATGGGACGGCAAGGTGGCACAGCCAAGAGCCAGGGGAAAACCGGAGGGGAGGGCGTGTGGGCCCCTCAGCCCCCAGCTGGGGTACTCACAGCCACCAACCTTGTCCGCTCCGTCCTCCGCCGGGCTCTTCCTCTCCGCGTGCAGCATCAGGGCTGGCGGGCGTGGCGCTCGGCCGTGCTCTCTGCTTTTATCTGCGGGGCCAGAGCAACCGTCATTAGTACCCACTTGTCACGTCCATTTGTAAAACGGACAAGGGCAAACGGCAGCCTTGAGAATTCCAAGTGGTGGCACACACAGCGTATCTGACAGAAAGCGGGGCCAACCACACCGTGTGGCTTCAGGACAAAGTTCCCGGCGACTCCTCCTGAGCTTACACAGCACCATCCACAGTGCGGCTGGCCAGCCTCCTGGACCAGGCCTCGTGGGTCATGACCGATGGGACATAGGCCTCCCTGAGAGGGACAAGGAGCCAACACGGGCAGCAGCGCCAGGCCTTCTTGGGCTCGATAGCCAGGGGCTGTGATGGGACGCCCGGGGCCCCAGCTCTGATGTCCACACCAGTCACACTCCGTCACAACTCCTGGCTTGTCACTGAAGCGGGCTCCGGCTCCATGGGCGGCCTGCACAGTGCCCGTCTGGGAGGAAGGGCAGAAAGTGGCAGAAACATGATCTGGGGTGTGAACACAGGGTCAGGTTTCATCTTAATCTAAGATGTCACGTAGCATTTAGGCATCTGCAAGCGGTGACGGGCAGCAAGACTAACCATGGTCTAGGACCGAGGACTAGCAGGAAACCCCAGCCATCCAGCCACACACCAGCCTGACTAACAGGAGACTGCACCGAGGAGCGCCTGGAAGGTCCAGGAGGGGTCAGCTGACCTGGAGCGCCCGTCTGTCCCATCCGGGCCGAGGACTCGGAAGCACTGTCCCAGAGGTAGAGAGTGAGCAGGGCCAAGCATCACTCTGCGTGTGTGTGTGTGTGTGTGTGCACCCACGTGTGTGCCTGTGAGTGTGCATGTGTGTGTGTGTGCACCCACGTGTGTGCCTGTGAGTGTGCATGTGTGTACGTGTGCACCCACGTGTGTGCCTGTGAGTGTGCATGTGTGTACGTGTGTGCACCTGTCTGTGCTTCTCTGTGTGCATGTGTGTATGTTCATGCATACAGGTGCCTGTGTGTGTACATGTGTGCCAATGTGCATGCATATGTATGCATGCATGTGTGTGCCTGTGAATATGTGTGTACACATATGCCAGTGTGTGTGCATTCTGTGTGCTCTTCTGTGTGCATGTGCATGCATACATGTGCCTGTCAGTGAGTATGTGTACATGTGTGCCAGTGTGTGTGCATATGTGTATGTATGTGTGTGCCTGCATGTATGTGCATGGATGCATGTGTGCATGTATATGTGCATGCACACATGAGCCTGTGAGTGTATGTACGTACATGTGTGCCAGTGTGTGTGCATTTCTGTGCACGTGTCCTTCTCTGTGTGCACACGTGTATGCGTATGTATGCATGTGCCTGTGAGTGTGTGCATCTGTGTGCATCTGTGTGTGCATGGGCTCTGCCCCCACGTGGGGCCATCGTGCCCACAGTAGGCATAGATACCCGGCACCCTTGCAGATGCAGAGCCGGGTCCAGGCTGCAGAGCAGCTGCTCCATAGCCCTCGGTGAGGAAGCGCCTCACTCCGGGCACCGCAGGACCAGCTCTGGACTTGCACCAAACATCTGGACGGTCCCTACAGAGGTGCTGAGTTTGGGTAAGACTGAAGCTGCTTCCCCAGGTCTCCCGTCCTACGGGACAGCTCACCCCCGAGTCAGCCGTGCAGGCCTCACCCAGTCCGCGCCTCCCCGTGGCTGCCCCGGCCTCTCCTTTACTCAGAGGTCCTTTGTGAGGCGGCCACCCAGTGCCCTAAAACCCGCAGCCCCGGCAGCGAGGCTTTCCTCTTCTGTTGGGAAGACCTCTGAAGCCAGCCTGGTGACAGTGTCAGACCGAGAACTGATTCTCCGACACTCTGTCCTCACTCGTCCTGCAGCACCCAGCCTGGAACGAGGTCTGGACCCAGGGAGCCTGTCTGGGCCTGAGCCCACTCCCGGATCCCAGCAGCCACCCCCTCAGTGGCAGACGGGAGTGAAGTCTGCCAGGAGGCATCTGAGGCGCGGTTCTGGAACCCAGCCCTTGGTGCTGCTGCAGTTGAAGGACAGGCCGGGGAGCTGGTGCCCAAGATGGGCAGCGCGGGTTTGCTGTGACGTCAGGGTCCGGTGGCCTTAGAGGGGGACGTCGAGACCGGCTGGAGAAGCGTGAGTGCCTGCCCGGGGGGCGCCAAGGAGACAGCCAAGGAGGGTGGTGTCTGAAGCGGCCATGAGATTAGCTCTCCCGAGAGAGCGGCCGGGGACATAGGGACACTGCCTTGCCCAGGACACCAAGGCTGCAGAAGGTCCCCAGAGCCGCCCCAGAACCTGAGACCCTCGATCCCTGCTCAGCGAAGAAGGCCAGAGAACAGAAGGAAGCCAATCCCACCCCGAAGCCCAGGGAGGGGAGAAAAGCTTGAACTTGCCACGAGTAGGCACGGCTAGGTTACGATCCCGGACTCTGCTCTCTAACCGCTGGTCCGAGGCCTGAGTCGTGGGTAGGAACCAGCAGATGGCTTCTCGTTACCTGAGCACGTGGTTCGGGCTCCTTCCCAGTCTGCGCTGGCCCTGCCAAGAGGAGGGGTGGCGTGCGCTCCCACGCCAGGCCACGCCCCCAGCGCGTCCCCAGGCCACGCCTACCGCGTGAGCCTCTCAGGCCGCGCCCCCCACTGGCGCTCCCAGGCCACGGCCTCTACGTGCCAACGTGGGGCACTGCGATCCTGCATCGCAGGAAGCGCGGGCAGCACCTTCTCCGCTCGTGCAAACAGCATACACGTCGTAACAAAACAGACGCGTGTGGAAACGGACAGCAGGGCCCCGCACGGTCGGCAGTGAGGGAGGGCTTGCCTGCCTGTGCACCCCTGTTTTCTCCAGGAGGCATACCAGTTGTTTTCCTTGATTGAAAACCGTTGATCTTTGTAAAAATCAGCTCTTCAAATCCGGACAACATGGCCCTGCTTGCTGAGACTGTTTCTCTGAGGCGGCCCTGATGGCCACTTTAAAGCCCCTAAGCCACACACGCGCCTGGAGCTCCTGTGACAGATGCTGGGCCTTGCCCCGCACGCTCCTTTCTAACAGCTGTCGACTTCCCAGCCGCCTCACTGAGCGGCTGAGCAGGGCACCCGGGGCCCCCTCGCAGTGGCCTGAGTCTCCTTGTTCGTCCCGGAAGAGCTGACGCTGCGGCTCCCCGAGGGCCACTCCAGCGCCCACTCTGACCTGCTTGACCGCTCCGTGCTCTGGGCCTCTCCACAAAGCCCGTGATGTTGCCGCCAAACACTCCCTTGGGTGTCAAAGGGAACTTGTTTATGGAGGAAACGCTGGGCGCTTAAGTGCGTGGGGACACGTGATAGATTTCCAGCCTGGAGGGGAGGCAGCATGGTCCCATCTGTTTGTGCAGTTTTACTGACCAAGCCCAGCTCTGTGACCTGAAGAGCTCTCAGAGGGTCTGCGGTCTGGTTTTCCTCCTGGCAGGGCGGAGCGACAAGGAGGACCAGGAAGGAGACAGGGGCCAGTGTGAAAACAACCACGTTAGTCCACTGACCAGCATGTTTATCCGGGTGGTCCCGAATCCAGGGCAAGCCAGCTGCTCGGGGTGTGGAGGGGTGGCGAGCAGTTAGATAGCGTCCTCCCTCAAAATGCCACAGGAACTGGCCAGGGCGGGCCAGGGGACCAGACAACAGCATTTGGACAGTGAAGAGTGGCAATAACACGTCCCCTTGAACAAAGGGGACAGAAAGGCCACACTCCTCCTGTGGGCAGGACGTAGAGGTGGGAACGCCTAGCTCAGCCATCAGTCCCCCTCGTTTGGCTGGAAGAAGAGCGAGGTGTGCCTGCAGGGTCCTAATCTGAGGTCAGGGGTCCGTGCCAGCTGCCCAGCGTTTCACCTCTTGGTCATTAGTCCCCATCTATGCCACCTGCTTTCTGAGAGTCCTGGGGACCTGCCACCAGCTGGAATCAGGGCTCAGACCAAAGACAGCTTATATATGACGGTAACAGGACAGCGGCTGTGTACCCCGCGCTTCAGCCAAGGACACCGACATTGAATAAGGCATTGGGATCTTTTTAAACATTTAAAAATTGCTTTTTAAAATTATTCAGATGAAGAACTCCTGCAGATGAGTCAAATCACCTAACTTGTCAAAAAGGTATGAAAATCTGTCAGCGTCTTCTAACTCAAAGGGTGATCCTGAAGTTCAATCTCATGTTACCCAACACATTTTGCCCTCTCTTGGATCAGTTTCATTGCCTACGAAATGAGCTCATCTCCTAACTTTCTTGCAGTTCTGGGATTCTGAAAGTCAGCAGGCTCTCCGGAACTGTTTGGGGGTAACCCCAAAGAAACGGAAGATGCAGAGGGCCAGGGAGAACACCTTCGGGTTTGCTGCTGGGAAGACGGAAGTGGGTTAACCCCACGGAAGAGGACAGATGAGACCGTTAAACTTTTCTGTTCTGAAAACCAGCAGTGACTTCTGATGGATTGTTCCTTTGGAATCAATCTCCGATAACACATTTGGAACTAGTGGGGAGTTTCTTAGACTGAGGGACCCCTGAGCCACAGGACCCAACAGTGACTTCCTGGGGTGCCCGTGATGTTGGGGGGACACCAGGATGACTTGAATTCCCTGCCACTGGCTGTTACGGGAAGGTTTACAAAACCAATCCACACCAGAAACCCTGTGCACACACTGGCCTCTGCCTGCAGAGGCTGGAAGCAGCCACACCGGTCGCTGCAGGGGACCATGCCTGGAAGCAGGGTTCTCCCTCCAGTCCTGGAGAGACTTGTGTTGGATTCAGGTGCTAGGCTGCAATCCTGGAGTCTCTGGGTCCCATTTTCTGTGTTTGCCGCGATCTAGCGACCCCACTTCCAAATATGAACATTCTCACCTCCAAGAACAAATACTATATCATGCGCTTTGGGAAATGTCTTAAGGAGAATAATAAGTGGTATTTGAATCTTGAATACCGTCTCCCCGTAAGTGCTGTCTTAAAATAATTTCCACGATGCTCGGGCAAAGCAGAAAATCATCTCATTTTGCACCTAAGGAAACTAGACAAGGTGAGCCGTTTTCCAGGAGACAGAATAAGCCATTAGGGAGGATGGCGCTATTTGCCAGTTTAAGTGGTATGAAACTCCTTAGGAAAATTCTGATCACAAAATAAAATCATAAAATAAGGGGAAAACATGATTTATGTTTAGGATACTCATAATGACACTCAGGTCTGTTGCGAGTGTCTCTGAACGAGGCTGGGCACGCACTGATTTTCAGAGTCTGTCCCCTCTATAAAACCGGAATATTAAAGGAGACTCAGTCCCTGGGGATGTGGCCAGCGTCCAGTTTCAGCGCCGCCCAGGTGGCGACTTAGCAAGAGCTGCTGCCCTGGGGACCCAGAGAAACCGAGAGACACAGACAGATCTCAGGGCTGCAAACAGTAGCTGGGAGACCAGCAGGGGGACGGGGGTGGAGCTTGCCGGTGGGAGGGGCGGCAGCCGAGGGTGGGGCCTGGAGCGGAGCTGGTGCTCCTTCCGTCCGCTGCCCTCCCGCTGCCCCCAGGAGACCCCAGGGCTGCCCAGCTCAGAGACGGGAAGGGGAGGCAGAGGCCTGGGTTCCTTGAAGCCCCCTCTCCCGGGGCCGGTGCCTAGGCTGCAGGGCAGCTGGTGATCGGCGCTGCCGCAAGCCGTGGGCCCCTCTCCCGCGGCCAAGGCGAGGGTCACGGGGGTCCTAGTCTCCAGCTCGCCTTCTCAGGCTCACAGGCTCGGGTCTCCCACCTTCTCAAGGCGGGTCACTGCAGAGCGGCCGACAGAGCCAGGGCCCTGAGACTGTGAGTCAAAATCCTCGCACACCTGGGACCACAGCTGCCTGGGCATGAAGCTGGGCTTGGAACGTCCACCACTGACACCCAGTCACCGGGGCAAGAGTGCACGTCCCAGAGAACACAGTGACTGTGCAGGCAGCAGGCCCACACACCAGTGACAAAGCCTCAAGTCCTGGCAGCCACGTGTGGCAAGGTACGGGGTGGAGCCACTACAGGGCTGGGGTGCGGTACACCGGGCGAAGGACAGACGGCGCCTGGCAGGGGGACCTCGGAGGCGATGCTCTCACGCCTGCTCTGAAGGCCAGCAGAGAAGTGGCGCCCGGGGCATCAGGACGTTGTGTGCCGCAGGGCCCAGGATCAGGGGGGTCACACGCCTGCGCCTGCAGGAATCTGGGTCCTGAGTTCTGGACCCACCTCGCCCACGCCTTCCCTCCCGCTCCCCCGGCAAAGGCTGGCAGAGGAGTTCTTGCCTCCACTATAACTGAAGATCATTTTCAGGTAAATGGCAAATCATTTCTGAGTCCTCCGAGATTTTTCATAGCCGGCAATTTCACAGAGTTGACAAGCTGCAGAGAATTCATTTTCTACCCGTTTATAACATCCTGGGTTTCCCTTTGTGGGAAGAAAAGGTTTTCAAAACAGTCACATCAGAAGGCTTGAACTTGTCTTCCTCGGTTAGAAAGGGTCACCGTACTGAAAGGTGGCCCCACCCCCACACACAGCCCTGCCCCACACGTGGCCCCGCTCCCCACGTGGCCCCGCCCCCCACAGAATGGGAGAAAATATTTGCAAATGATTCAACTGACAAGGGATTAATCTCCAAAATTTACAAACAGCTCCTACAGCTCAACACCAAAGAAACAAACAACCCCATCAAAAATGGGCAGAGGATCTAGGCAGACAGTTCTCCAAAGAAGACAAGCAGATGGCAAATAAACACATGAAAAGATGTTCAACATCGCTCCTCATTAGAGAAAGGCAAATCAAAACCACTATGTGGTACCACCTTACACCCGCCAGAATGGCCATCATCAAAAAGTCTACAAACAATAAGTGCTGGAGAGGGTGTGCAGAAAAAGGAACCCTATTACACCTTTGGTGGGAATGTAAATTGGTGCAGCCACTGTGGAAAGCAGTATGGAGATTCCTCAGAAAACTCAAAATAGAATTACCATTTGATCCAGCAATCCCACTCCTGGGCATCTATCCAC
>PVHT021183705.1:803880-830118 GCA_004024745.2 Catagonus wagneri | reverse complement strand
AGCACTCTATGCAATAGCCAGGTCATGGAAACAACCTAAATGCCCATCGACAGAAGAGTGGATAGGGAAGATATGGTACATACACACAATGGAATGTTACTCAGCCATTAAAAGGAACGAATTACCAACATTTATAGCAACATGGATGGACTTAGAAATTATCATGCGAAGTGAAACCAGTCAGACAATTAGACAGCAATACCCAATGCTACCGCTTACATGTGGAAACTAAAAAGACACAGTGAACCTTTTTATAGAACAAACAATGACTCACAGACTTTGGAAAACCTTGGTTTTTCAAATAAGACAATCTGGGGGGTGGGGAGATGCACTGGGGGTTTGGGCTACAAAATCTATAAAATTGACTTGTGATGATTTATGTACACCTATAATTGAAATAAAATCCATTAAAAAAAAAAGAAAGGGCCACGGTACTGAAATGTGGCCCCACCCCCACACGCGGCCCCGCCCCACACGCGGCCCCGCCCCTGTAGTGCTCCCAGGGCAGTATTGGCCCCACCCTCCATGCCTGACCACAGCCCTGGTTTCTGGCCCCACCCCTGTATCTGGCCCCACCCCCGTAGTGGCCACAACTTATGACAGGGCTGTTATGTCACTTCTGTAACTTATGTCCATCCTCCCACCCCCATGACCGCAGCTAAGACGCCAGGCAAGAGCTTCTAGATCCTGCTCCTGGCCTGAGCTGCTAAAGGATCTGATGTCACCATTGGACAGAGCGGCTATGGAGATGATGGGCCAGCTTCCCTAGAACGTTCTAGAGCCTGAAGCCGCCCTGTCCTTTCATGAAGGCAGGTACATCAGAGGATGCGGAGCCACATACGAGCGGAGACGCGGGAAGCCTGCGTGCCGACCGGCGAGGTTCTCAATGCTGATGGTCAGGGCGCTCCTGCCCCGTTTTCAGGAGAGGCAAAGGGCACAGCACCTGCCTGCCCCGGGTGTAGGTCTCCTGGCCTAGAGGAATGTCAGGGTGTGTGATGGAAACGGCCCAATTCTATGCCAGCCCAGAAGCTGCTCCAAAGTCGTCTGGGCACCAGAGCCCCCCAGGAAGAGAGTGTGTCCCGCCAGGGCCCAGAGGAGGCCAGCGCCCAGGCACAGTGTGTGCCCAGGGAATGATCAGGAGGGCCAGCTGCCCAAGCCACCTTTCTGACCCCAGCAAACACACGATTGGTGAATGAACGGGTGAGCTGCAGGCAAGTCCCATGCAATTTCAAAACATATGTTCAAAGTTCTAATTATCACCCCCAAGTAGGGAGGTCAAAGGCAAAAGAGACACATTAAATGAGACAATTTCCATAGAAAAAGAAGTTATAAATATTCGGTGTGTCAGATGTACGGTGGGCCAGCTAGAACATTCCCACAGCAATGGAGCTGGCATAGATGCGGCCGGGGTAGGGTGGGGAAGGAGAGAGACCCGGGCGGACCGCAAACCATCACTGGAAACCCTTCTCCCTGGCCCAGGTGCAGAAAGCCCGGCGTTCAACCTCTTCCCAAGCACAGATGCATCTCACAGCGCCCAGCGTTCAACCTCTTCCCAAGCACAGATGCATCTCACAGCGCCGGGGCGGCGCAGCCGTGACAGCCGCTGAAAGAAGGACAACATCCGCCCAGCCCTCTGCCTCGCCCTGGAGCCGAGAGCACACACCCGGCAAGGCTTCTGCTCCGCAGAGGGCGTTCTGAAAATCGCCCTGGGCACCTGAGCCGGCACCAGGGGCTCAGGTGCCCACCCACCCGAGAGGCGATGGTGTGCCCACAACACACACTTACACACACACACTCATACACACAGACACTCATACACACACGCACACTCACACATACACACACACAGACAAGGCTACTACTTCTGATGATTTTTCAGTCATCACAGCAGTTAAATCCACTGCTTAGGTAGGTTACTGGTCTCTGGTTACTCTGGTCAGAAAAGAATGGGCAAAAGCAGACGTGTGCATGTAGAAATGAACTAGCGACATGTCAGCACTGCGATTTTTTTCTCAAGGCGACATCAAAAATAAGTTGCCTCTGTTATAAAAATGCTATATACTATGCATGGCTTTAAAAACACGGACAACACCTTTGGAAATTGTTCAAGGGGTATCATTTTCCCTTTTCCGGAGGGCGGCCCCCCTCTTCTGACTCCAGGGACACTTAGTCACCACCTCTGGCTTAGCCGAGAACACCCGCGGGGCACTGAGGTGCGGGGCGAGAGCCGTACCCCGCAGCGGGCAGCCTCCCGGCCACAGCTCACCTGCCAGCAGCGGCAGCAGACACGGCAGCTGGAGAAAAAAGGTGCCAGGCTGGAGGGAGGGCTCCGGAGAGAACCCCTGCTCCACGCCGCCAGTGCCGCCCCCGGCTCCTGTCTCCACCGACACCTGACTGTTCTAGATCCACACGCCAGCTTCTGTCAGTCTTTAATGGTGCCTGCACTCCCAGACTCAGCCATCCAGCCCCCGGGCCCCTCTGCTGTAGTTTACAGTCTGTTTCCACTTATCTTTTTTCTCTAGCAACGGAGCCTGGCATGTTGCCATTTCTTATCTCACCAGCCTCTACGGTTCTGGACAGTTATTAAGTCTCTTCCTTCCCTTTGGTCCTGAGGCTTTTCCAAGTTCCCCTTGTCCTCTTCCGAGCTTTAACAAACAGCCGCTTCCACAGGGCCACCCCTAGGGGGAGGGAGGGTCTTACATGGTGGGGTCAAAATGGCAAAGCCCCGCCCCCCAGCAGGTGCGGGCCTTGGCCCTGGTCCATCCTTGGGCCCCCGAGAACTCGGCCTCATAGGGACATTTCCCCAAGAAGGCAGCCTGAGGAGTCTGCTGTTAGCCTCTGCACCCAGGTTGCCTGTTTTAATAGGATTAGGGATTTAAAGCAAGACAGAGGCCCCGGCTGATGCTCCCAGGAGCTTGGTGAAATTTCCAGTGTCGGGGGGGGGGGGGGGGCAGAAACTGAGAAAGCCCCCCAGCTGTGGTCCTGGCCACGGTCATGGACAAGGAGGGTATGGCCTGGAGTTGGAAGGCCTTCTGTTCCATCACCCAAGGCCAGTACCCCCTTTCCTGTGTGGCTGTGACCAAGAGCAGTGGAGGATAAAAATATGACAAGATATGAAATTGTCCATATAAATATTATACCTACTATGTTATATACAGTATATTATAGCGTATTTTATACATGCAATATAATAATTAAATATTACTTTCACACAAGATTTTTTCCCAGGCTACCGTCTACTGTTGTTATTATTTCACAGAAGAGAAAGAATTTCGAGAGGGCCCTGTGGTGTTCTCAGGAGCACTGTGACGACACTAAAAGGAAGTGTTAGAATCTTAGAATTCAGACATTGTGGTCAGCACTGTAGTTATGTTGGCATGAGCGTCCGAGATTTGAAAACATCCTCAAAGTACCTTTTTATATAATCTTTAGCTAAGGTATGGAAGAGAAACGCATGATTAAATATATTCATATCCTAAATCACATCATTAACTTTTATCAAATAGGAACACTTATGTTACAAAAAAGAAATTCACTAGTAAAGCCAGTGTCGTACGGAAGGGAGGTTTGTGACCCTCATGTTTCTGGCAGAGGAGTTGCGATCACGAGTGTGTTTCTTTATTAGCAACAGTCACAGTGAAGCGAGGTGTGTGGCTGGGCCTCTGGGTCTGACCTGGTTGTTCCAGGGGTTTCTCATCCTGGCGAACTTCGGGCCTCAGGCCCGGAAGGATGCAGCCTGCCCCCAGCCCCCTGCCCACTGTGGAGCTGAACCGGCAGCCCCAAGCCCGGGGACCTCGTGGGTCCATGTGGATGAGAACTTCCCTCAGGTTCTCCTGCAGGGAGGGGCTGGGTGCTGCGCCCCAGGGGAGCCCGGGCAGGGAGAGGGAGCTGCGGTGGGTTCCACGACGGACCACGCTTTCCCTTCGCCTGGTCTGGGGAGCTGGGAGTGAGGGAGGAGGGGACAGCGGCCCCCCGGTGCCTGGGGGATCAGACTGTGATGGGGCTTAGCACAGAGGCTGGCGTTTGGAATCATACGGGCCTAGGGATCTGAACCCGGCTTAGCCGCTTACCAGGCCTGAAGTTGGGGACGATCTCCTACCTGCTCTGAAGTTCAGCCTTTCCAACAGAGCAGGAAAAAGACCCCCAGTCCGCTCAGACTGCCCCAACAAAATTCCATAGACCGGGGTGGCTTTAACGGACGTTTATTCCTCCAGGCGGTTCTGGAGGCTGGAAGTCCAAGGTCAGGGCGCTGGCATCGCGGGGTTTAGTGAGAGAGCGCTTCCTGGCCTGCAGATGCCACCTTCTCAGCGTGGCTTCACACAGCAGGGTCTCTTCTTAGAAAGTCACGAATGACATGGTCAGGGCCTCAGCTACGTGATGTCACCTGAACCCAGTGCCCTTCCAGAGGCTCCACCACCAAACCCGGTCACCCTGGGGTTGGGGCTTCGTCACAGGCCTCTGCGGGACAGGAATCTTCAGCCCACAGAGACTCCACGGGGAATCTGTGCGCGGGAACAGTGCCGAGCACAGCGTCTGCTCAGGTAACAGGACCCTCGCAACTTCTGGGGCAAAAGCCTCCTGAATCAGCCCCATCCAGTGCCCAGGGTCTGCCTGGGGGGCGCAGCCAGGGAGGACCCCGTCCACCCGGAGACCCAGAGGGGCCCTCCGCCTCCCCGCCCTCAGGACCAGTTCTCCTCTTTGCAAAATGCAGCCTGTTCTTCTCACCGGATGTTATGAAAAACGGTGGTGGCAGTTATTCCATCGGGAGAGTTTTCAGGGAAGCCTCTGACAGCCCTTTGCAAATAGTGTAGGAAAGACCCTTTGTTCCTCCCCAGCCATTAGCACTCAGGTTAAGACGCAGCTGCAGATCAGGACACAGGATCCAAACTGTCCTGAGGCAGCAGCGAATCTGTGCCTGTGTGTGTGTGTGCGCACGTGCGCGAGTGTGCACATGTGCATCTCTGGGCTTCAAACCAGGGCACACTGCTGAATATTCTAGATAGTTGCACAGGTTTCCCAAGTCTCCCATGTGAGTGGACAGAGAAAAAAAAGACCTGAAGAATTTTCTCATGCTTCCTAAGAAGTTTGTCTTGGGAGTTCCCACTGTGGGGCGATGGATTGGCAGTGTCTCTGCTGCACCAGGACGCAAGTTTGATCCCCGGCCCGGTGCAGTCAAAGGATCCAGTGTTGCCACAGCTGCAGTGTAGGTTGGAACCGAGGCTTGGATCTGATCCCTGGCCCAGAAGCTCCATATGCCCTGGGGCGCCCCCCACCCCCCAAAAAAGAATTTCGTCTTGCCTCATCACTGTAAAGAATACAGGAACGCACACACAGAGGGCAGATGAGCACAAAGACAGCCAGCGGCCGTGGTGGCTTTCCATCCCCTACCCCTAGCTGGAGGCCTGGCACCAGTAGGGCTTCACTAGGTATATAATTTAAAAGGAATAAACATCTATTTACAAATTTCCCTCAGATATAAATCACGATTTTTGATAAATTCATCCTAGCCTAGCCCATTTGCAGGATTTAAATGAACAGATTCTGGAGTTCCTGTCGTGGCTCAGTGGTTAACGAATCCGACTAGGAACCATGAGGTTGCGGGTTCGATCCCTGGCCTTGCTCAGTGGGTTAAGGATCCGGTGTTGCCGTAGGCTGTGGTGTAGGCTGCAGATGCGGCTCAGATCTGGCATTTCTGTGGCTGTGGTGTAGGCCAGCAGCTGTAGCTCCGATTAGACCCCTAGCCTGGGAACCTCCATATGCCGCGGGTGCAGCCCTAGAAAAGGCAAAAAGACAAATAAATAAATAAACAGATTCTTACAAGGCTGGATGCCCCATGCGTGAAAGTGTCCTTAAGTTTCTTACAACTGTGCGTGATAAACCGAAGGTGATTTCCTAAGGGCTGGACGGATCCCTCTGCAGCTTCCCACAGTCGCCTCAGAGTTGCAGCCCCGCTGCTTCAGCATTTGCGGGCTGGTTCCTCTCCAAAGAGCCCACATTGAGGCAGCGCTGCCTTTTTGAAGACTAATCTATATGAAAATGCAGTCCTCGGCAAGCTGATTTATTTTCACATTTAGATGTAATAAAATTAATAGTGTACTTCTCATCTCAGTTGATGAAACTAACTCAGACCTTTTTTTTCTCTTTCATGAACCAACTTCTCTCAGTTATTTCTTTATTTCCAAAAAGGCAGTTATTCCAGTCATTTGATACAAATAGTTTTAATTAGTTTAAAGCAAACATAACCTTTAACAAAAATACAGGCCGGGGATTGCTGGTCTGTGTGCTACCGGAGGAAAAACAGTGCCGGGCTCATAAGCTGATGTGTCACTGCAGCTACACAGTCCGACTGGGCTCGGCAGCCGGGCAAACCACCCATCGCCTGAAAGAATCATTCCTCTGCGGAGGCCGCAGAGCAGCCGGCCCCTCCCCGCACACACGTACATTCTGACGAGGGCAGGTGCGTCGAACGGCGGGGAAAGGAGGCCACAGCGCCTCTGTCCTGGCTGCAGGTGCAGTGGAAGTTCTCCAGGAACCTGCATTTTTGATGCCTCTCTCTCTGTAAATGATACTGGAGAGTTTATTGTAAGGCTTCAGACAAGGAATCAGGAATAGCTGATGTGCAAAAAAAAAAAAAAAAACAAACCCAAACTCCCTGATGGGTTTCAGCAAAATCGTTTTTTTAAAACATGTTTTATTGGAGTATAGTTGACTTCTAATGCTGTTAGTCTCAGGTGTACAGCAAAGTGAGTCCGTTATACACATATATATATATCCGTTGTTTTTCCCAGATCAGTTATTAAATAATATTGAGTAGGCCTCTGTGCTATGCAGAGGTCCTTGTTATCTTATTTAATTTTTTTATTTTTATTTGTTTGCTATTTTAGGGTTGCACCTGCGGCATATGAAAGTTCCCAGGCTAGGGGTCAAATCAGAGCTACAGCTGCCGGCCTACACCACAGCCACAGCATCACGGGATCCGAGCCACATCTGCAACCTACACCACAGCTCACAGCAACACCGGATCCTTAACCTACTTAGCAAGGCCAGGGATCGAATCCACAACCTCATGGTTCCCAGTCGGATTCCTTAACCACTGAGCCAGTTATCTATTTTTATATACAGTAGTATATATGTGTCAATCTCACTCTCTTAATTTATCCTTCCCCCCATGGTAACCATAAGCTGGAGTTCAAATTCTGTGACTTTGTTTCTGGTTGATAAGTTCCTCTGTGTCATTTTTATTAGATTCCACATATAAGTGATATCATATAATGTTTATCTTTCTATGACTTACTTCACTTAGTATGATAATCTCTCTGTTCATTCATGTTGCTGCAAATGGCATTATTTCATTCTTTTTCATGGCTGAGTAATATTCCACTGTATATACGCACTACACCTTCTTAATCCAGTCCTCTGTTGATGGACATTTAGGTTGCTTCCCTGTCTTGGCTACTGTGAATAGTGCTGCAGTGAACCTTGGTGTACATGTACCTCGTTGAATTATGATTTGCTCCAGATAGATGCCCAGGAGTGGGATTGCTGGGTCAGCTGGTAGTTCTATTTTCAGTTTTTTGAGGAACCTCCCTACTGTCCTCCACAGTGGCTACACTAATTTACTTTCCCACCAACAGTGCAGGAGGGTTCCCTTTTTCTCCACACCCTCTCCAGCATTTGTTATCTGAAGACTTTTTGATGGTGGCTGCTCTGACTGGTGTGAGGTGGTCCCTCACTGTAGATTTGATTTGCATCTCTCTAACACTCAGTGATGTGACTCATCTTTTTCTGTGCCTGTTGGCCATCTGTCTAGTGACTGTCTCTTTTAAAGGTATTAACAATTAAAAACAGTCAATCCCTACACCTAGCATGAAGCATCTGGTAAAAAGAGACCCTTTGTTTGGGAAATAAATGAAGGTCCCTACAGTAGCTTTATCCTTTTCTACCTCTTTGTGGCCGGTTACCACATGGGTCAGCTCGTTGTCAACCAGAAGCAGAATTTCTGGTCCCTGAACCAGCACCTCAACGGCACCTCCTGCTCCACAGGAAAGAATCCAGCCCGTTTGACCCTCGTCGTATCTTGTTCTCAGACCCCTCCTGCTTGGAGCGCCTCCCCGGACAAGCACAGGATGGAGTGGTCCCCATGTGCCTGGAATAAGGGCCCAGCCCTCCCGCAAAGGGTGCTCAGGGCCCAGGCCCTCGGGGCCGCGCCCCCCTTGCCCCGCCCTCCGAGCTGTACTTCTCAGCCCTTCTGTCAGATTCTTGGCCGCTGCATCGCTCCTCTGGGAAGGTAAACTCCACGAGGTCACACCCACATCTTAAGCAGTTTTATCCGCCACGTGTGGCACTGGTGTTCCGCGGGGACCACCTGACCCCTTTGGCCAAAGTCACCTCCCCGTCCTGACCCGTCGTTCCCTCAGGCTGGGCTGGGCTGGCGGCTTCTCCAGCCCACCGCACCCCGCGTGGGAGCGTTTCACTTGCTGGAGTTCGCTCCCCTGTCTGTCTATCGTCCTTGCTCCTTCACCGCTGAGGGCACCGCCACCCCCTTCTTCCGCGAAGCCTGCTCTCAGAGCGCTGCCCAGGGCAAGGATCTCAGGTCCTTCTGTGTTTTAAAATACCTGATACATATTTCTGTTCCAGCATATCACAATTTTTTTTGGCTGCGCTCGCTGTATATCAAAATTCCCGGGCCAGGGATCCAGTCTGAGCCGCGGGTGCCACCTATGCCGCAGCCGCGGTAACACCAGATCCTTAACCCACTATGCCGGGCTGAGGATCAAACCCGTGCCTCTGCAGTCAGCTTCTAAACCCACTGCGCCGTAGTGGGGACTTTCTGCATATCCTATTTAAATGACACATTTCATAGCTCTGAGTTCCCTGAAAGCAGAAGCCATCTTTAAAGCTACTTTAAATCAACCGTGTGATTGACACAAAACAGACGCTTAGTAACCGTGGACTGGCTGAGTAAGTGTACACGCAGGTGGAGGGCCACCTAGCCACGACAAGAGCAGAGTGGGCTTGTCAGCCGGTCCCCTCCCACGTGCAGAGCAATCAAACGAAAGAGAAACAAATCAGCAAAGAAATAAGAAACTGGACACAATATTTGGCAAGAGCAGAGGCAGCGGGCATGGAGGTTTTCTGTTCCAGAGCAGAGACCTCCCCTGAAGCAGCTGCTATCAAGGGGCCAGCCCCCGGCACTCCAGCCTCATGTGAAGCCTGTCTCCAGAGGCTCAGCTGGAAAGCACAGAGGGCACAGGAGGAGCCCACTTTTCTACCAGCTGACTATAAAGTGCGACCGGGCAGCCCCGGACGGCCAGATGCCTGAGCAGGTCTGCAGCATGAAGACCAAGGTCAACTGTAAACACAAGTCACAGAGTGACAGAGAGAAAAAGGCAAGGCGTCCTCACTAGGGTCTATGCATGTTTACGGACCATCCTTAAAGAGACTTAATAATGTACTTTATCCATAAAGTCAGAACAAATGCTACCAAAACAATAATAATGGAAAACATAAAGAAGCCCTAGGAAACTATACACACGTATACAATTCCTATTATGTTTATATATATTTACATCTATATTCTCCCACTCTCTAGTTTATACAAATATGTACACATTTATATTAACATAGGTATTAATATAAAGTGTGTATCATCTAAATTGAACGTGGACAGGCAATTGATTCTTAGATATGACACCAAAAGCAAGAGCGACAAGAGAGAAAAATAGATAATTTGCATGTCACCCAAACTGAAAACTTTTGTGCATCAAAAGACAATGCCAAGAGAGTAAAAAGACGACTTGCCGAGCGACATAAAATATTTACAAATTATGTATCCGATAAAGGTTAGTATCCTAAACATCTAAAGAACTCTTATGACTTAAGAAAAAGACAACCCAACTGAAAAATGTAGACAAATCTGACAGCTGTTTCTCCAGAGAAGACGCACAAACGGCCAAAAAGCCCACAAAGTGGGGGGACATCATCCGTTGCTTGGGAGACGCAAATTCAAACCACCCCCCAGAACGGTGACCATAAAGAAAGAAAAATAAGTGTTGGCAAGGGTATGGAGAAATTGGAATCTTCATCTGTGACCGCTGGGAATGTAAAATGGTGTGGAAAGCAGTTTGGTGGTCCCTCAAAGAGTTAAACATAAAATCAACGTAAGACCTGATAACTGCATTCCTCACAAAACGGAAAACAGGTACTCAACAAACCCTGTAGACAGATGTTCATGGCAGCGTAATTCACAACAGCGGACAGGTGGGAACTACACCAAAGGCGACCGTGGATGGCTGGATAGACAAGAAGTGGTCCCTCAATCCATGCGGTGGAATATGGCTCCGCCATGAAGAGTATGGAGCGCTGACACCTGTTCCTACCTGGGTAAACCCGTAGTGGGAGGCTACACGAAAGAAGCCAGACACAAAGGTCACTTTGGGTGATGCTGCTCACACGGAACATTGAGATCAGGTAATCCACAGGGCACACAGCCTGAGGGACGGGCGGGGCTGGAGAGGGAGGAAGGGGGAGGAGTGACTGGTCAGGGGTCTTCTTTTGGGTGATGAAATGTTTTGGTACTTGACATGAGTGTGGTGGTACGTCATCGTGAAGGCACCAAACACCACTCAGTCCTTCACTTCAAAACTGTTAATGGTGTGTCATGTGAATTTTACCTCATTTGAAACAAGAGACAAGGTAAGAAACACAGAGATACCAAGAATTAACCTGGGAAGTTGAACATCCAATGAAAAGAAGACCAAGAAAGAGGGAAGAGACTGAGAAGGGAGGGTTTCTGAAGGCTTCAGATCTGATGGCTGCAGAGTTTGGTCTGGACGCATCAAGGACATATCTTAAACTCCGCATCAATCTAGAAAGTTCCAGAAAAAGAAAACCTATCTTCCCACAAAAGGAGGAGGGCAGGCTGCAGGGACCGAGAGTCAGCTGTGGTTCGTTGTCCTCGAGTATCAGGTTTCAGGACGGGCAGGAAGGCTGTGGCACGGAAGCTTCTAGACCCCGGTCAGCCCTCTGCACCGGCAGCACACAGTCCGCGAGACGCCCTCCACATCCGTGCTGCTCCTTGGCTGGTGTTGCTCTTCTCGCCAGTCCCTCAGGGACAAAGATAATGCTTCTGCTTTCTCCACAGAATGGCTATTAGCCTAAATGGGTGATATTTACACAGAGTTTTGGGAACAAGGGTGGCATCGGGGGAGCTGTCACTGGCTGACCTGCACCCTCCCCATAGGTCAGCGGCCCTTCACCCCACTCCCCGCTCCTCCCTGACACACGGCACGCCGCTGTGGCCCTCGGGACCGCAGGCAAGTGCCCCAGCGCTGACACGCAGGGTGGCTCCAGGGGGACAGAGATGCACAGGCCAAAAGTCGGACAAAGGGCAGAATCTTGTGGCACGAGACAGTGACCTCGGTGATGGAGGGCAGCTGGGTCAAGTTCACCATCACTGCCACCCCCACCCCAGCTCCCGTGCAGGAGGGTCTGTTGAAGGAAGTGGTGATTCATGGAGCAGCAGGTGTTTGCTAGGGCTGCGTGACCTCTGAGTCAGGGTCCCGGCTGTCCTGGACCCTCCAGGGGGAGGGACGTGATGCTGGGACGTCCAAGAGGCCGGGCAGGGAGCGTCCCAGATGGCGCTCGGCTCTGCTGCTGTTCCCGCTGGGCCTCATTCGGGACTGACCGTCCCCACCCAGACCTGTCCCTCCCGTGTTTATAAGGAGGGCAGGTAGGCAGTGAGGCGGCCAGTCTCTCCTCACGGTGCCCTTAACTCTACGAAGTAAGACCAGAGGCCGGGGTTCCTGCCCCTGCGGCGGGGGTCTCCTTGGTTCTCCCTCAGGCCTTCAATTTCCCAGCTTCCCAGCACCCCTCCCCTGTTCTCACCCACAAAACTGCCCTAAATGGTGGGGTCTGGGCTGCCTGGAACCCTCAGGACCCCCTGCAGCGTGCTGTCCCAGCTTGGGGGGCGCAAGAGAAACAGGTGAAAAGAAGAAAAGGACCCCTCGGTCCCCCATGGAGGGGGCACCCCACGTGCCCGGCCTTCCCAGGCAGCTCCTGCGGGGCGGGCGGAAGGGGATCCACCTGCAGGGTGCTAAACGCGGCTCTGAGCCCCCCTGGGGAGGAACAGCTCCTTCTGCTCCTGCCTGTGCAATTAGAGCCGGAGCACTCGGCTTCTGACAAGAAGATGGAGGGCTTGTGTCGTGGTGGTTAATTGGGGGTGTTATTTATGTGTTTGAATGCTTGTGAAGTTCCTTGGCTCTTTCTGATGCAATTAGTCTCACTGACGGCCAAGGTTTATGAGTGAAAACAGTGGGCATGACGCCTGATACAACAGAGGACGATAAAAATGAGCCTGCGCGGCCGGTTTCCACGCAGACCACCTAGAATAAGGGTTTCGGAGTTTTTACAGGGAGATAAAGGCTCCCTCTGCACAGTGACTTTATCCACTTCGGAAATACGTGGGCCGGTCAGAGAGAAACGAACTCCGGAAATAAGAGGCAAAAGTACACCAAAGCTCTTTTACCAGTAAGCAGCCCCAGCATCTAATTAGCATCTAATTAACATCGAGAAAGAGCGCTGAAGTTCTGCATTTTGATTCCTCCTACATTCGGTAATGGGCACATAGTTAACATGAAGGCAGGACAATTGTTACAGAAAAATTCCAGGGACGTCTCACGCAATGGCTTCCACAGTTAGACTTGGGATTTTTGGCAAGTGGCAGTGAGATGTGACACTATGTTTCTTTGTAAATCAGTTTAAATTTTCATAGAGAAAATTCCTCTGCCTTTGGGATCCAGGTGACTACAGCGCACGCTGACCTTTTTCTAACAGCTCACGACATCCGGTGCGTGGACACGCCAGCCTTGGTTTCATCTCCAGGGAGGACAGGTGAGACTCTTTTTTGAGCTTTTTGCTGTCAGGGGTCTTGTCGCAACAGGCAGCTCTGGACCCACCCACCTGCTTCCGGGGGTTTACTGAGGTCGGTCCCCTGGGAGGAGCTGGGTCAGAGGCTCCTTGCGATTTGCAATTTTGAAAATATTGCCAAGTTGACCATCTCATCTCTAATTGTCGTGAGTGACCAGCCCCCCAGCTGGGAAGGACTGCCTGGCTTCCTGCACCCTGACCTCCCAGTGGCATCCTTGACCGCTCCCAACCCAAGAGGTGAAGACGCATGTCTGAATAGAGGTTCGCTTACCTTCAACTCCTCCATTCAACCAACGCCACTGAGAACCCGCTGGGTCCTCGGCACTGTTCTTGGCCTGGGGGAGGGGCAGGAGGGAGCAGAGATGAAGTCCCCTGCCCTGCGGGACCTGCATCCTAAAAAAGGGGGACGTGGTTGCCATCGCATCTGAGAACCTTCCCAGGAGCTGACAGACCTCCGGGCTGGGCTTCTTCTCCTGTGAACTTTGTAGGGTGTGTTTGCCCTTTGACCTGGATCTGCCATCAAGCGGATTTAAGGGCCCTTCTGCCCAGGATAAGAGTTGCAGAGCCCTTTGGACCATCACTGTGGTTAAGGTTTCTAGCCCCTAATTTGGGGGATCAAGGATACCATCCTGTTTAGAGCTTCTGGGTCTCCGTTGTCTTGGGAAAGACCTGCCGCCTGCACAGGTTCATGACAATTCCTGTGACTTTCCCCCAGAGTTTCACGGTTTCCTTCTGCTCGTCATCGCTGGCTCCATCTGGACTTTATCCAGTGAAGGCTCGGGTATAGACGCGCCTCGTAATTCCCCAGGTGGCTTCCCTGTTGTCTTGACGCCTTCACCCCAAGAGTCAGTCTCACCCCTTGATTTGAAATGCCTTCCTTATCACACGCTAGCCCCACAGGGGGCTCTTCTCCCCCCGGGCCAGTGCGCATGCGTCTGGATGCAGGCAGAACTCGTTTTACTGCACTTTGCTTTCTTTGCTTTGAAGACGTTGAGGTTGGGCTTTTTCTTCAACAAGTGGAAGGTTTGTGGTAACCTTGCATTGCCAGGCAATGGTTAGAATTTTTTTTAGCAATAAGTCATTTTTAATTAAGATATGTACATTGGTTTTTTTAAACATAATGCTGTTGTACACTTAATAAACCGCTGCATGCCGGAAGCATAACTTTATATGCACCAAAGAATTTGTGTGACTCGCTTTGCTGCAATATTTGCTTTATTGTCATGGTCTGGAACAAAACTTGCAAAATCTCTGACCATGTGTTTTTGTTTGTTTGTTTGTTTTGTCTTTTGGGACCATACCCAGGGCATATGGAGATTACCAGGATAGCAGCTGAATCGCAGCTATAGCTGTCGGTCTATGCCAGAGCTCATTGCATCGCCAGATCCTTAACCCACTGAGCAAGGCCAGGGATTGAACCCACAACCTCATGGTTACTAATCGGATTTTTTCCGCTGTGCCACCCCACATCTGACCATGTATTTTTGCGCGTGCGCATGCACACACGCTATTTAAGATGGTAAAATCTGGCTGAGGATACACATTACTAAATCCAATCCTCTGAGGTTCTCACTGCTGTTTCCTGAGGTCCCTGATGGGAAATAGGGACAGAGGCAGGGAGCCCTCGAGAGCTAGGCTTTCTGGTGTCTGCAGGTTCTACCCAGGCTTGTTTCAGGGTCAAGAACTTGGGAGTTGCTCTGACAGGCACAGGGAGCAGAGGTGAAACGGTGATGGGCCAAACGCCAGGGACCCTGGAGCTGTGAGCACCATGCCAGAATCACGGCCTGTCTGTCCCCAGCCCCGGTGGCAGGTGCGGGTGGCGTTCTCCTCATGCGCGGGTGCAGATCTCAGCTCAGAAACAAGGGACCAGGGTGCTGATAGACGGAAGGGCACCTCAAAAAGTCCCGCATCCCAAAGGCTTGGGACATACCAAGAATAACCAGACCAGCTGATGAAACGGAACTGACACTGAAAAAGGAGCTCCCCGAATGGCAAGGATGAGCAGTGTTGGGACCCCTTCCTGAAATGGCCACAGGAAGGCTCCTCACTTCCCAGGAGGCTCTCCTGGACCGCCTGCCAGCTCCTGGCCCCGAGGGCTGCAGGGGGACGAACGCACAGACCGAAAGAAAGCCCGCCCGCCCCCAGTGCCTGGATCTCCTGTGCTGGTGGGATCTGGTCCCCAACTCCTGCCCTCCTTACCGGCTTTGCCTTCCCCTTGGCCTGGGACCCGCCACGCCCTCCCCCAGGCCTGCTGTCCCCTCCTTTATGGCTGCCTGGCTCAGGCACCGCCCCGCCTCAGGGCCCCCGCATGCGGGGGCAGGAGTTCTGTTCCCAGATGCCTCTCTCATCCTTCTAGCGGCCCGGGGCGGGTTGGGGCGGTGAGTACAGCCACCTGCATTCCGAGTCTCAGCTGAGCCATGTCACGCGGGCACCGCCCGTCCTGAGCCTGGCCCGGGGCTGGTACACAGTGGACACACTAGGTTGGATGAAAAAGGATCAGCTGCCCTGACCACTGGCTGTGGCCTCATCTTTGTTAACCTCTCTGGGGTGCTGGATGCTGGTTGGTAAAGGGAAAATTAACAGGTAAAAAGTGAATGGACAAGTGAAATTGATCAGATGTTTGGAATACAGCATAAATTGATAACTGAGCAAGCCCACGGCCAGGCCCTGGGCCGATGCCAAGTGTAAGGGCATCAGGGTCCCACTGGCCCACCAGCTGGACAGCTTCAGTCTGGGGGTGACCTCTGACCCCGGCAGCCTGGTGTCAGAGGCCAGAGTAACCACCACTGACTGTAAAGTGACCCTCTGTCACAGCAGATGGAGATCTGACTTCTGCCTGGTGATGGGACTTTCACAGGCTCAGCACCATCTGAACGCTCGGAGAGGACCGCTCTGCTCCCCTTGTGATCACTGCCTTCCGTAAGCCCGAGATGCAGGCGCAGCCACAGGCCTTGACGCCATCACCTCCCACGTCCGGTCTGCGGAGAAGGCAGGCAGGCCGCACCTCCCAAGGCAGAGGGGGCAGCACGCGGGAGGCCCTGGGTCAAGGGCGTTGCGGTGGCCGGTGCGCCCAGGCCTGAGGCTGCCGCACCCTCTGCAGGCGTGGAAGGGCCCACACACTGCCCTGTGAGTGAGGCTGTGCCCGGCCTGAGCCTCTACCAGTGTGGGCTCAGCGGGCAGGCAGGAGGGGCCGCGGAAGCAGGGGCCACCGGCCCACCCTGGGCCCACCCAGAGTCTCAGCTTTTCTGAGGCCCGAACGGACTCACCCTGCCTTGCGCAACGGAGGGGGTCCAGCACCGAGCCATTAACTGGAACCAAAGCGCATCTAGAGAAGGCCCATCACCTCTCCGCTGCCGACAGGGCGGTCATTTCCCTCCCAGCACGAGCGCGAGAGCGTGCACCGTGGGTACCAGCTACACCGACGGAGCGGAGGAACCTTCCAGAGAAGGGGACACGGGAAGAGCCCTGACCCCGGCCTCCAGAGGAAGGCAGGGGGGCGGCGGTGGGCAGCGGGACGGGAGAGAGAGCAGCAGCGGCCGCGGAGACGTGGGGCGAAGCTGCGGGTGGACGCCCGCCGGCGGGGAGACCCCAGCCCGCCTCCGCTTCCGCACGCGGCGCTGCCGCTTCTGCTTCCGCCCTGGCCCGGCGGCCTCCGCGGCCGGAAGTCTGGTCGCGGCTTCCGCTGGGACTCCAGCCGGACCCCGTCACGGGCTCCCACCCCCCGTGTTTTTTTCTGACTCCAGCGGCGGGACTTTTGTGAAGGAACAAAACGCAAATGGAGCGAAAACGAGACTGTCCGTCAGCCGGTGTCAGCGGATGACACCTCCGCCCCGGGGCGCGCGGCACCGACTCCTGCCTGTCCCCCGAGCGCGGCCGCTGCCCGGGGTGGGAAGCTCATTGGGGGCTGCAGCGGGGCTTCTCTGAGTCCCGGGTCTCACGAGAGAAAGCAGCATAAAATTGCAAAACCAGAATGAGGTGTAACGGTGAGACTGCACTTAGGCTGAGGGAAGAAAACACAGCACGTTCTGAGGATTGAAAACATCTGTATATCGCCAGGTCGAGAAAAATAATACAGCTTTATTTACATCAACGGCCTCTCCCACTTCCGCGGCTCCTTTCGCTCCTGTATTTTGGGCTGCATCCTTGCCCAAGGCGTCTCCACATGATGGTTTGCCACATGGTGCATTGCTCTGCAGAAGACCAGAAACGTAACTCCGTTCTCCTGCGTGTCATTGACCACCGTGGCTACACTGGAGCTGCTGCCCCACAGCAGACGCGCTCGCGGGACTCGGGGTGGCAGGGTCCCCGCCACGGCACGGGCTTTCCGGTAAGCTCCCCGTGGTGCTGTGACCAGCACTGCGTATGCTGCACCGTGAAGTATTTGGACAGGAGAGAACGCGTATTTAACAGGTGCTGTTGAGAAGTGGATCCTCATTGCACACGTTTACATTCGCTCCTCACACTTCAAACCTGGGCTGCGGCAACCCCTTTTATTTACAGAAACACTGTAACAAATGACATGATCACCAACCACTGCACCTGTCCTCTTACCACCTGCAGGAAGAAGTGTGTCGAAAAAACACACTAAGAGTTATTTATGGCTTAATGTTACCACACTGTAAATCAACTATACTTCAATAAAACTTTAAAAAGTAAAAAATAAAACTCAGTTTCCCCTGGGCTCCAAAAAGAAAAGAAACAGCTTAATGCCCAACAGCAAATAACTATGTTTATGCAGAAAGCACAGAGTACCGCCAGAGCTGGTTAAGACGGAAATTCTTTCTCCATCACTGAATTTGGTCTGCAAGGTCGGTTGCTAAGTAAAAAGTCAGAAATACACGTGCTAGACAACCCCATGCAGGTCTGAAAAAAATTGTTCTTTTCACGTGCACTTGTGAATGCCACGGGGCCTTCGAAATACCTGATTATCACGCCAAACTGCCAGGGGCCTTGGAAATACCTGATTATCACGCCAAACTGCCCGGCACGTTCCTCCACGAGAGAAGAGGGTTGGGAGGGGCGGAATGCACGAACTTCTAAACTGTTCCCATTTCTTGAATAGGACCCCTTCGCAGTTTGCTGTTTCATTAGCAGAAAATGTAAACACTTAAAGAATTAAGTCTCTGGTCTACAGAGACACACTCCTCGGCTTAAAATTGCCTGATGACTTCTGTTCATCAGTTGCCACCCTAAGTGGCAGTTTGGGGTGGAGAGGCCTCTTCTGGTTCACGCATAATGGGAGGAGGGGTGAGGCCCCGCGAGGTGCCTGTTTGGTTTTTCGCCCACGCTCGGAGCGCATCTTCTAGACTCAAGGACCACCGTGAACAGCCCTCCAAGAGTCTGAATGACCGTGACGGCTTCTCAAGGAGTTGTAACTGCGTCTCTGAATGATGCTCCAACCCGCATCACCGGCCCTCAGAGCCGCGGGCACGTAATTCATGGGAGCAGGTGTGTGGGAGGAGGGCCTGCTTCGTGACTTCCAACACGGTTCCGCGGGGCCGCCCCCGGGGCCGCGCCTCAGGCCAACTCATCTCTGCGAAGGATGGAATGTTTGATGAGAACGAGGACAAAGAAGTCCCTGAGACTGCTCTTTTGTTGTCGGACAGGCCGTGTCTGGTGGAGTACCCAGGCTGGCCCCACGCACACCTAGATGCGCCTCGGGAGCTCTGCGGTGGAAACATCCCAAGTGCTAACCCGTTGGGGCTGCAGGTGAGTCGCCACCTCAGAACCGAGGAGTCAGCAGCATGACTCAGGGACATGGTCCCCTCCTTTGGGGGTCCTGCCCTCCCCAGAGCCCCAGAAGGGCCAGAATCAAAGGCAGGTGGGGCGACCCTCGTCACTCGGCTTATGTCAGCATGTGGGAACTGGATCTGCAGCCCACCTTGACCCAGGGCTGCAGGGAAGTGCAGGCCTGGACCAGCGGCCACGTCCCAGCTACAACCTGACACCACAGCGGGTAGCCACCTTGAGAGCTTGGCTGATGTGGTCACAGACCAAGAAGTGGGCTGGCGTCACCGGCTCCACCTGCTAGGTGCTCACAGGTCATCAGGGGCCTCGTGCGGGTCCCCTCAAGCATCCAGGGCCATCCTGGCATCAACATCCTTGCTCACGCTCACGGAATTTTCAGGGGACAGAGGTACAGTGTCAAATGCTGGCTTGCCCAGGGAGAAGATGGCTATTTTGGTAGGAGACGGTGACTTATAATGTCCGCTCTTCATTACTGTCATTTTAATTGGGTCGTTTGGCCTATGGGTGTGCCGTCACCAGCGTGGATTACAGCACGTTGTAGAAACAAGTGGAATATTTTGATAAGTCGGCAGCAGTCACGTAGCTAAGGATGCCCAGGCTACTGGGCTTCACTGTTGAATTTTATTCCTTTCGAGGGTCGTGGCACCTTCTGGGCTATCGATGCCAGTAAGCCTCCGACAGCGAAGGTTCTGGTGCCCACGGTGTGCAGTGAGGAGGGTCCCGGGAGCCGTGGCTGGGAGGAGCGGCGTCAGGTGGCCCCGAGGGGTCTGGCCCACCCCTCCCCGTCTATGACAAGCTCCTTCTTCTCAGTGGTCCATGAACTTGACTCTGTTCAGGGGAGAGGAGGTGAAGGGGCGGCCGGGGCAGGGATCCAGGAGGGAACATGAATCCTGACGCAGAGCCACTGCTGTCAGATTCCTAAAACCCTGTCAAGCGACTGGGCGTCTTCACTTCCATCTGAACAGGTGAGAAATGCGAAGGAGGGTCAGATCCCCCGGGGTGCTAGCGGGCACCTGCCAAGGCCTGTCCGAAGGGCAGCGTCCCATCCAGTGCTGGCTGACCCAGACTTGCAGAGGCGCCAAAGTCCCACGGGCTCTGGGGGTGGGGCACTGGGTGAACCACGTGCGGGTGTCTTCAACATGAAGGACGGTGCTCCAGCGTTCTTCCTCCAGAGGCCACGACAAACCCACAGACCTGCAGCCCCATCGGGGAAACCTTGTTTCCGGAGCAGAAGCCCCGAGGGAGAGGCCCCATGCTAGAGGGGGCGTTCCATCGGGGTCAGGGCTTGGCGGGGAGCAGATCTGTGACAGCCTGCACTCCGAAGGGTCTCGGAGCAGATAAAGCAAGGCAGATGGGGAGAGGCAGGACAGTCGTCTAAGAGGGGGTGTCACATGCGTCACACATCCCCCCATTTTTCCAAGGAATTCGCATGGCTCAGTGTCCCCAGGGCTGCCAATACATCACCCGGAACTGGCTTAAAATAACAGAAGTTTATCGTCTCGGTGCACTAGAGGCCAGAGGCCCTGAGTCAAGGTGTGGGTGGGCTGGGCTCCCTCTGAGGCTGGGGGGAGGGTCCTTCCTGCCTCTCCCAGCTTTGGTGGCTCCGTCAGTCCTGGGCCTCTGGCCGCGTCACCCCCGCCTCTGCCTCTGCCCTCCCGTGGCCTTGATCCCTGGGTGCCTGTCTTCTCCTGTGAGGCCACTGGTCATTGGACTTAGGGTCCTTCTTCGGTCCAAGAAGGCCTCATCTCAGAGCCCTGAACTCATTCACCTACAAAGACCCTCTCTCAAAGAAGTCCCATTCCGAGGTTCCCAGCAGACACGCATCTACAGGACGCTATCAAAACAGATTTCTTCTTAGATGGGGCAACAAGTGTGGTTCCTGCCTCTAAGCTGGTACAAACGGAAACCATCGCAAGAGACGGGTCAGGAATG
Source organism: Catagonus wagneri (assembly GCA_004024745.2). Classification (NCBI taxonomy): domain Eukaryota; kingdom Metazoa; phylum Chordata; class Mammalia; order Artiodactyla; family Tayassuidae; genus Catagonus; species Catagonus wagneri. Next base: position 809,511 of record PVHT021183705.1, on the reverse strand, counting down.
AAACCATGGGACAAAGGTCTAAATGCACTTTTGTCCCTGGGCCTGAGACGGGGTCTGGGGAAGAACGTCGCCCCCACCCTGGCCTGCTCACGGGCGGGGAGAGGTTCTCGTCCAGGCTGGAGGCTCTGGGTCCAAGGGGCCCCGGGCTCAGCCTGCCTGTAGTCGGGATCAGGCCTTGGTCTCTGGGCCTGGCCCCTCGCCGGCCCGTGGCTCCTGGTGGGGCCGCTCTGAGACCCCAGCCGAGTCGCAGCCACTGGCTCATTTCATAACCAGACCCGTCCTCCCTCGATCCAACCTCATCACACCTGGTTTTACTGCCTTTTGTACCTGATAAGTGGTTCCTTTAAAGAGGGAACGAAAATGTTCGTCTTAGCGCTTTATCCTTCCATCCCAGCAGCCCTCTTCTGCCGAGCGCTGCATAATTAAAGGGAAGGAAGGTCACGCTGAGCAGCAGAAATCAGACGCGCCCTGGCTACCGGCTGTGTCACTTATGTCTAAAATGTGAGGCTATGAAATCTAAACAGGTTTTCAATTTCTCCTAATGTCAAAAAAATGGCAATAAAATCAAAAAGGGAGAGAAAAGGGGGGAAGGAGACAGACTCAGAAACAGCTTCCGCCACGAAACTACATCAGGTGTGAATTATTCCCACGACGATTTCTCTGTGGAATTGCCTCATTCCAGCAGCTCTCGCGCACCCAAGTGCTTTAACAGGAGGCTGAACTTGTATTGGGAAAAAATGAAGACTTCCTGGTGAGGAGTGCCAGCCGGAGAGGGCACCGCCGCCTGTGAAGGCAGCGCTCACCCAGGGCCACCTCGCAGAGGACACGGATCCCATGAGCCCTGGGACGTGGCGTCCCGCACGTAGGTGGTGGCACAGGGCCGGGGGTGCCTCTCTCCCCAGCGCCCCGCCTCTGAGCCTCTGCGGGTCTGCAGGGCCCTGGGAATCTCTGTGGGGCAGACACGGCTGCCCAGGGCCTCACTCCACCCTAACCAGAGCCCAGGCTGGAGAGCCGGCTGGGGGCTCCGCATTCTAGGATGAAAAGCATGGACAGCATTGAAATGGTGCCTCGGGCTCCACCTGACCTCCAAAGAGGGGCTCCTCACAAGGCAGGCTGAGGGGTCCCCACCAGAAGGCCCGGTCTGGTGACCAGGAGCTGCAGTCCAGTAGGCGGAAGCGGCGAGGAGCGGGAAGGGTCCTCCAGGCCTGCCCAGGCGGCTGGTTCAGACACGGGTGTTTGGACAGAGAGCGGCCTCGAGCTCTGGGCCTGGGCTGGGAGGACCTTGCTTCGGGACACTATAGAAGGCAGAATCATGGACCTTTCCTATGTGTGACCAGCATCATGACGGCCGAGTGTGAGTCACACAGACAGGGACCCGCATCACCGAGCCCACGCCCAGGGGCAGGTTTTCGGAGGCTGGCGCGGCAGCTGCACCCCAAACCAGTGACTGCAGCGGGGATCCGGGCATCCTGGACAGAGCGCCTGCCACCTGGAGCCTGGAGGGAGGGCCGAGACTCTGAGGGACGGGGGCGTCTGGACGGCCGGGGCCAGCTGACTTCTCAGGAAGGCTGGAGGTCGGGGTTCACCACGCTGAGAATTGGGAGCGAGAGTAGGGGAGCACTGGGGGAAGATCGGGGGGGCTCCCTGTGGCCCAGCAGGGTTTGGGGCAGCCGCTTCCCTCTGGGGGCTGAGGAAGACGAGGGAGCCAGTGGCCTTGCACCTTTCTCTGCTCCTAACCTGCAGCGGCCTCTGCCTGGCTCAGGCCCAGCTTCCCAGGCCCTGCCCGCAGGCAGGGGGCACAGAGAGAACTGTACGGCTGTTCCTGGGGACATTCCCTCCCTCTGAGCCCAGCGCTTGGGAGCCCCCTTCCGCCTCTGCTCCAGGCAGGGCAATGCCAGCTTCTCCAAAGGAGGGCTCTGTTGGGACGTAGTGATGTCACAGGAGCTTTCCAGATCAGCTCAAATTGGCAAGGGCGTTGCTCCTTTGTGCTCAGGCCTCATAGGACGGCAAGGCGCGCTGCTGGCTGAGGACTACTGCCAGGAAGAGGCTACGGGAGGGGCCCGCGGGGCAGGGCGGGCAGTGTGGGGGGGCCGTGGGGAGCTCAGGCCCGCCACCTGGAGACAGCCACAAAGCCCCTCTAGCTTAGGCAAAGGCATCTCTCACCTCAGTTGCCCTTGTCTGTTCCTGGCCCCGTGGGTTTAACAACACCCAAGGGCAAGCTAGAGATGGAGGAAAGGCTGCTGCAGACTGAGGCAGGTCATCCCCACTGGGGACGACGGCCCCGCCCTGCGCACGGAGGGCCCCTGGTGACCGTCCTCTGCAGGCGCGGGGGTGGGGAGTGACCTTCCAGACGCAGATCAGCTATGAAAAACCAAGGCATCCAGAACCTCCGTGTGGCTCTCTGGTGGAGCAGCATCATTGCAAGGAAGAGAGAGTGCCAGTGTCAGAGCCAGGGACGGGTTTGAACTCCGAACTCCACCGGAGAGCCCCCCAGGCCAGGCAGCTCGGGGCTGATGCAGGAGACGCCCAGGCGCCTGACCTCCCCCTGCAGGCCGCCCTCTCCCCGTTTCCTTAGCTACCTTCTCTGTGAAGCAGCTTTTAACCCCAGGGCCGACCTAAGCCCTGGAGGCTTTGCGTCTGCTGGGTTCCCTGGCCTGGAAAAGAGCCTCTGTGCACACCAGCCAGTCCAGGGTCTACACCTCCCCATCTGCCTCCACAGCAGGACCTATCTCCCCTGCTTGGGGGACGCCGGGCCATGGAGACACCCTCGCCGCAGCCCACACGGCCTGAGCTGCTCCCTGCCCCGCCTGCTCCCTCTGAGGAACCTCCGAGAAGGCTCTGGCCTCAGCGTCTCTGCGTCTGCGCCCGGACCCAGGCCTGGGGGGGGTGGCGGGCCCTCCCCCCGGGGAAACACGACCTAATTCTTCCAGCCACAGTGGCTCTGTGCGTGGTCCTCAGGTCACCAGACGTCTCTGTAAATTAAATCCCAGACAATTTAACAAGCTCCAGGGCCTGAGGACCAGAGGACAGAGCTGGACTTTATAAGCCACCCCCAGCCCTGTCACCCGAGTCACCGCGGCCACCACGCCCGGGAGGGTCAGCAAGCCTGGCCTTCCCCAGCTCGGCTGCCCGGCTCCGGCCACGTCTGGAAGCACCGGCCCCGGAGGTGATGGGCTCCAGCTCGGGCTGAGCCAACTCTGGGGTGGTGACATCTTAGTGGACAGAGGTCCGTGGTCGCGGTCAAAATGTAAAACAACACTGAGGTCCCGGTGGCCTGGGACCTGTCCCCACCCGCCCGCTGCTCACAAGGAGGAAAAACACCATCTGCGTGCCCCGACTCCCTTCTCAGCCCGTTCTTAACAAACGCAGAAGCTCAGGAACACCAACCACTTCAGCAGAAGCAGAAACTCAGTTTACGGATATTTCCAGTGGAATAGAAAAGGGAAAGTGCGTAGCTGAAATGAGGATTTTACAAAAGGAATTTTGTTTAAAAGTCATTAAGAAATCACCAAGAACTCTGAGGAACAGACATTTTTATATGCACGTGGCGTGGCAAAAAAAAATCCCTCTATTATCACAAATGTAACTGATCAACATAAACGTACTTAGAAATATAAAATAAGTAACCCCCACCACCTATGAAACCTGCCAACCTTCTCTGAATAATCATTTAAATTCTGCAGGTTCTGGCAGCTGAAAACGCCCTCCATCTCCCCCAGTCACTGACCGGCACCACAGGACAGCATGACAATCATTACTAGGTTTGATAACCACTGAAATTTTTATTAAAATAAGTCATGAAAGAAGATATTTTTAAATTATGTAAGCAAATAAAAACATTTAAATAATTTCAAGCTGGAAGAATATGTTTTTAATATTAATTTTCAAAGATAAAGACTTTATAAATATCATGATTTAATAATCAGAATCTTAATGATACAACCTCCCAAATAGCTATATTACAAATACACTATACACCTGTAACTGCAGCATTCCTGAATCAGACTGTACTATGAAGCTCTCATAATTTCACTGAGCTGGTCATACCAACAAAAGTGAGAATTTTAAAACTTAGAAATATACTTTTCCTAGTTTTTAAAAACATATTTTTGGCTAAGCAAGAAACATCATTGAGATAAAGATTAGCAGGAGGCCAAAAAAGGCCTGACCTGAAATTCAGTGCAGCTCCATACTTTCAAGCACCTCGACACACACACCCCCTCTTTCCTGCCGTAGTTCCGAGAACTCAGGGAGCGGCCCTTAGGCCCATTTTGCAGATGCAGAGATTGATGTGGGAGTGACGCGGCGGCTTTCCCCCAGGGCTCCGGCTTGGCAGGGAGTGGTGGCTCCCAGGCAATGCCAGCATCTCCTGATTCCTTGCCGCGCCCCAGCCCCAAGCCCACCCTGAGCAGAGCTGAGAACCTGCCCTCCCTGCTAAAGTCCCTCTTGTCACCTGAGCCCTAGAGGGTCCCTCGCTGCAAAGCCCCCTCTGGCAGGGAGACAGCCAAAGGGCAATGTCAAGGGCCAAACAGGAGAGAGGTTATCCTGGAAAACCAAACACAGGGTCGGCATCCAGGCTTGGCCTCTTACAGGTGGGGTGGCCTTGCCGAGGCTCCCAAACCTGGCGACTAAGTCACCGAGGACAAAGAGAATGGACCTAGCCCCCCAGCATTGCAGGATGGACTTCGGGTCAGGAGGAGCCCAGCAGCAGGTCTGTCCTGGGCTGGCACCCTCCTCCCCACTCCCTCCTCCTCCCCCTCCCTCTCCTCCCCCTCCTCCCTCCTCCTCCTCATATTCCTGTTATTCCTCCTTCCGGCTTTGCTAACCCCCCCATCAGGCCCAGGTTACAAACATATTTTGCTCATTAGTAATAAATTATATCTGCAGTCAATAATTCATTTTCCAAAAATTAATTTGGGAGCAACAATACCCAGTTCCCCATGTAAAACCAGGCAGGCACCGCAAACCATTATTTCACGGAAACACCAAGCCATTATTTCACGTCCTTCCTGTTTTCTCATTTTCCTCGGGTAAAGATTTACAATTTCCACAAGGAGCTGCCATGCACTTTAATGTTTTAATCAAAATAAAACGTCTGGAGACATTGCGTTCACTCTCCCCTTCTGACTCAGTCCTACTTGGGGACTTTCTGAGGCTTGTTTTTGGACTCTGACAGCAGTGTACGCATCTGTGCTCTGAGGAGGGCAGCCAAGGGTCATGCAGGGGGCAGGGAAGTCCTGCCACGGATGCCGTGTGGGTGGCACGGCGGGCAGGCCCAGCACCACCCAGCCCTCCAGCTGCGAGTACAGGAATGAGGCCAGCCTGGGGGCCAGCCCGAGCCCACAGGCCTCCAGCAGGCCTACTTCTGTAGGTGAGGTGCCCTAAATCAGGACAGTGTCTGCCGAGCCTGGAGTGTGTCTTGGCCCTGAGCTCACAGGTTCCCCCAGCTGTGTCTTATCCCACAATCGTGCCTCAGGGGGTGGTGGAGGTCTTCCTGCTGCGACTCGCTTCCCGATGTTCTGGACTCGTTCTGTGTTGGGGACCCTCCTCTTAAACACAACACTTCCACCAGCACTGATATTCATCACCCACCACTGCCAGCGCTGCTACCACTTCCACCATATGACCACC
>PVHT021183705.1:737885-802880 GCA_004024745.2 Catagonus wagneri | reverse complement strand
AGTAAAGTGATTTGCCTAAGATCAAACAGCTTTTCATGAAAAAGCTTAATTTTGAACCCAAGTCACGAGACTTCAGGACCTTGGGGTCTAAGCCCTAAACCACCTGTTAGGGCCCCGACACTGCCCAGTGCTAACCAGCTCCATTCTCCTCACCGCTGGGCCAGCTGTGTCTTTCCTAGTACCAGACTGGGACGGCTGGGCAGGTGAGGCTGCCACCCCTGACCCCCATCCAGATCCCACTCCTGGGCACCCCTCAACTCTCACTCATATTGCTGCACCTTGGAACCAAGCTGGAGGTGTTCCAGTCCTCTGGGCAGTGGCTGGCTTCCGCGGAGAGAGATCATCAGCTCTAAACGTCCACCCATTCCTCGTGCATCTCCTCCCTGGAGCCTCACGGGTCTCCCTGAGCTCTGCCATGCACATGTGACTGTCACTTAGTGTCATGGCCAGGGAGCACCCCATGGCCAGAGATTGAGCGTGGAGCCACAGGTCAGGGAGGGTTCTAGGACAAAAGAAGAAAGTGCACTGGACACTGACATGGGCAGGTCTCAACCTAGAAGTCAGGGTCAGCTGAAGCCAGAGCACCCTGAGAAGCAAGCCCACCCCCACCAAGGACATGCAGGGGATGGCATCCCAGAGGAGAGCCTAGACGGGCAGCAAAAGCGGGTTCCCATCAGTCTAGCCTCCCCCTCTCCCTGCCCCCTCTGCTCATCCATGAGCCCGTGTACATCAAACGGAAGGCTGGAAGCCATACTTCCATCACAACCCACCACATCCCATCAGCAAAAGGAGACATTTTTAGGATGCAACTAGCCCATATGGGAAGTGAATCAGAGAACCACAGTAATTGCTTGCATGGGACGAGGTAAAATCCACCCTTGGAGAAGAGTCAGCTTGTTGACGATGTTTTGAGGGTCCATCCATCCAGTGTCAGCCCTCCCCTTTCTGCTCAGCGCCTCAGTGAGACCCTCCTGCACCCGGAAGTTAGAAACTAAAAAGCAGGGGCTCTCAAACTGAGGACACAGAGGCCCCAAGTCTAGAGGGTAGTGAAAGCTCCATGGACCATCTCCTGTGTTTCAGAGGGCACAACCCTCACCAGCGAGCAGCCCAGGGTGACAGCTTAAAGGTGAAATGAAACCTCTCAGTGCAGTGACAGCGAAGGACTATCAGAAAGAGAAATTAAGGAAATAATCCCATTCATCATTGCATCAAAAAGAATGAAATACCTAGGAATAAACCTACCTAAAGAGGCAAAAGACCTATACTCAGAAAACTATGAGACACTGATGAAAGAAACTGAAGACAACACAAACAAATGGAAAGATATATTGTGTTCTTGGACTGAAAGGATCGATACTGTTAAAATGACAAAACTCTTATTCAAAAAGATACATGCACCCCTATGTTCCCTGTAGCACTATTCACAATAGTTAAGACATAGAAACAACATAAATGTCCATTGACAGATGAATGGATAAAGAAGATGTGGTACATACATATAATGGAATACTACTCGGCCATAAAAAAGAATAAGATAATGCCATCTGCAGCAACATGGATGCAACTAAAGATTCTCATACTAAGTGAAGTAAGTCAGAAAGAGAAAGACAAATACCATATGGTATCACTTATATGTGGAATCTAAAATATGGCACAAATGAACCTTTCTACAGAGCAGAAACAGACTCACAGACATAAAGAACAGACTTGTGGTTGCCAAGGGAGGGAGAGGGAGTGGGATGGACTGGGAGTTTGGGGTTAGTAGATGCAAAGTATTACATGTAGAATGGATAAGTAAGGAGATCCTGCTGTGCAGCACAGGGACAATATCTTGTCTCTTGGGATTGAACATGATAGAAGATAGTATGAGAAAAATAATATAGATAGATAGATAAGATAGGTAACTGGGTCAGTGCTGTACAGTAGAAATTGGCGCAGCATTGTAAATCAACTATAGCTTTAATTTAAAAAAATGACCACACTACCCAAGGCAATCTAAAGATTCAATGCAATTCCTATCAAATTATCAGTGGAATTTTTCACAGAACTAGAACAAATGATTTTAAAATGTGAATAGAAACACAAAAGGCCTCAAGTAGCCAAAAAATCTTGAGAAAGGAGTGGAACTGGATAAATCACACACCCTAACTTTGTTACCAAACATAGGTCCGTGTGCCTGACACACGGTGAGGCTAAACAATACTAAATGTCATAATTAGGAGCAGAGAAAGGTTTACTGCAGGGCCATGCAAGGAGACAAGTAGCTTGTACCTAAAAAAGACCCGAATTCCCTGAAGACTCTCAGCAAAGCCCTTTTAAAGGTAGGAAGAGGGAGGGGTGTGGTTAGTTATTACAAATTTCTTGCTGTCTGATCCTTTGTTCTTGAGGCTGTCCATGTAGGTCAGCTCACCATGTTCCTGTAAACCTCCAACAAGACAAGTGCTTTTCTCTCTTCTGCAACTTTTTATCTAAAAATGTAATACCCTTAAAGGCCATAGTTTAGAGAATAGGCTGTCCTGTATAGTACAGGCTTTAGGCAGCATCCTTTTACAAAACGTTCAGAGCCAGGATGATTAAGCACAGGTGACACAGGACAAAACTTAAAGCGAGGTTAAAGGAAAAGGAACAGGTCCAATATGAAGTCAGATTTGTTCTTCCTTATTACAACTCAGGCTATACTACAAAGCTACAGTAATCAAAACAGTACAGCACTGGCACAAAACCAGAAACATAGGTCAATGGAACAAAATAGAAAGTCCAGAAATAAACCCATACACTTATGGTCAATTAATCTACAGCAAATGAGGCATTAATATACCACGGAGAAAAGACAGCATTTTTCTTTTTCAGTAAATGGTGCTGGGAAAAATGGACAGCTAAACATAAAAGAATGAAATTAGAATATTCTCTAACACCAGACACAAAAATAAACTTAAAATGGATTAAAGAACTAAACGTAAGACTGAAAGCCATGAAACTCCTGGAAGAAAACATAGGCAGAACACTCTGACATAGATCAGAGCAGTATTTCTTTTTTGGCTTCCTCAAAATAAACAAATTAGACCTAATTAAAATTAAAAGCTTTTGCACAGCAAAAGAAACCTTCAACAAAACAAAAAGACAATCTATGGGATGAAAGAAAATATTTATAAAGGCTATGATGGATAAGGGGTTAATATTCAAAATACATAAATAGCTTATACAACCCAACATCAAAAAAAGTGAAAACCCGATTAAAAAATGGACAGAAGACTTGAACGGACATTTCTCCAAAGAAGACAAAGCAAATGGCCAACAGGCAGATGAAAAGATGCTGGTTCAAGTCTGAATCATTAATACCTAATTCAAATTGGAAAAGGAATTATGACTTCAGTGTAGTTTATTTTGCAGGAAAACCCTTTAAAATAAAGACCCACAGTGTGGGGAAGTGCAGTGTCATGGGAGACCAGGGTGGTGAAAAGTTGCAGAGCCCAGGACTCAGATGCTAGATTTGCTAGAACCTCATCATTGCCTGACCTGCTAATAAGGCACTGTAACTGCAAGCTTTGTGCAGACACTTAGCAACATGCATTCTCTCTGTGGGAGCTGCGGCTGCCTGGGGAAGCACAGGGAGGAGACTCCATAGAGAGACCGCTCTGCCCCTTTAGCTGTGTGGCCCCAGGAGAGAGGCACACCCTCTCTGTGCCCCAGCATCCTCATCGGGGAAGGGAACTGTCTTAGCACCAACCAGTGCCTTTCCACGGGCTGACAGCATGAGCAGGATGACTGATGCCCCTGCCGTCACTATTCCTGTGGGATTACTGCCATGCTGCACCCAGGAGGCCTGGAGTACCTTAGGGGAGCTCTTTAGTACCCCAGCCTAGCTTAGAGAGAAGAACTGTATTTCCAGACTGGAAGCTTACACTTGCACCCAGTTCTAGAATCTCCCAGCCAAGTTTAATTCTCCGTGTGGACCTCAGGCCAGCAGAGCTCAAAGGCTTTGAGACTCAAGGTGCTCAGGCGGATGACAGGTGGTCTCAGCACCCGGGTGATGCTCCGAAGTGGCGGTGAGGTCGGCCGGCTTCTGTCTGCTTCCCTGTGGCCTCTCTCCGCCTGCCCACACCACCTCAGACCCAGAGACCAGGCTGGAAAACTGTCCGTTCTCTGCATGGCCCTCAGCCCCACGGCCCAGTTTATTCTGCAAGGTTTTAAAGAAATGGCCTTGAAAATCCTCCTCAGGGTCCACACCGTGACCTGACCTTAAGAGTATCCCAAAGGCATGATGGGAAACTCATTCATCGTGATGGGAAACTCATTCAGGGGAGCTTTCATTCATTTAGAAATGGCACCTGTAAGATCGAAATTATTAGACCTCGCCTAATGAACCCGTAAAAAAACGTAGTCTCCAAAAGGGAAGGTAAACAGTAGAGACAAAGATCCAGGAGACAAAGGTGTGCAGATAATTCTTCGGAGGGTCTCCAGGTCCCTCTCGTTTGCACACACGCACAAGTCTGCTATTCCAAGATTCTTGATTACACCTGAAACTACTAAATTAGACCTGCTTATTAATGGCTAATCAAACAGCTAATTAACTTGTGAATGCTGTAACCACAGATGCAAATAAAAGCTCATTTTACAAGAAGATGAAAGCTGCTAAGGCGTGAGTAGTCAGGGCGGTTTAAGAGACTGCTGGTGCAGGCCCTGGATGACACAGGCTATGACGGTGACAAAGGCGCCTGGTGTGGGGCCACGCGCCTGGAGCACACTTTACCAAAAATTTCCAGTTGTGCCCTCCCCTCCGCCCACCGTGCCACCTTCAGCTCATCCTGGATCTGAAGACTTCCATCACTCGCCAGCCCCAGAGTGGCCCTCTGTGCTCCTGCGAGGTGAGGGGTCTCAGTCAGAGGCAGCATCAGCCAGGAGCAGGTGCATGTGGGGCCTGAGGAGCGGCTGCAGCCCCCCAGAAGCCAGGTGGGGCCCCCTTCCCGTGGCCAGCACAGCCCTGACACCTGGGAACATGGCTTATTTCAAGTTGGGAGGAAGGAAACCCCAGACCCTGCGGAATCAGGACCTGAACCTAAACCTTCCCGAGATGCTGGGGGGCTTGGCCTCCGGGACGTTCCTATAGAAACGCAAACACAGAAGAAGGCAGATGTAACTGGAACGAGAGCTCAGATGATAATAAAATAATTCTTTACTAGGACCCACTATTTGTGACCTACTACATGGTATTCACACATGATTTTGTCCTTCAAGTAAACTATCAGAGAGCAGCTAAAAGCACAGACTCTGGGGGCCCTGCAGCCTTGGGGGGACCCTAGCCCCGCTGGGCGCCCCTCTGTCTGTCCGTCACGCTTGCCTCGGGCCCTGTCTGCTGCTCTGGACAATCGCCCGTGGCTCCGTGAACTCGGTCTAAGCAAAGCACTTTCAAGAGGCTCCAGGTAAGCCCTGAGCAAACGTGACTGCTGTACCCTGCTCTCCGCTTTGTTTGCTGAGCAAATGCCTAATTTGAAGCCATTCACACAGGGACGTGAGGATTCAGGCGCTCTGCTCCGCTCCTGCACAAAAAAGGAGAAAACCAGACACCTGCCCGCAGGAGGCCAGGTGGACGGCTCAGCAGGAGGACCGTGGTTTCCAGGTCCGAGAAGCCCTTCCAGGCACCGGGCGTCCCGCAGTGAGGACACTGGCCACTGCAGAAGTGAGCCTGTTTAGCCCAGCAGATGCTGGTTCCCTGTGTGTCCCAGGGTGGGGATATGATTTTAATGTAAAACAAACAAAACTCGGGGAGCCTGTTGACAGCAGAACTGGACAATTTTGTGTGAATTGCCAGCTCCCTGCGGAAACCGACAGGCTTCCTGGCGTCCCCGACACCTGCTCCGAGGCCCTGCCAAGCGAGGGGTGGGCTCTGAGGGGCCAGGGCTCACATCTCAGTCAGTCTGGCTGGTCCTGAGCGTCCCACGTGAGGCCGTCTGGTCAGGCCCGCGGCCCGTCCCATCTTCACACACCCACCCCGTGCCCGGGCGCAGGTCAGCCCGGCCGCTGGAGCCACGCGCTCGGGCCACTGCCTCCCTCCTTCCCGGCTGGGCCTGGGGACGCCGGGCTCCTCGGCCTCGGCAACACCTGCACCGCCCAGTCTCTGCTTCTTGGCGTAGAACTGCCCTCCTCCCAGGATTAGGGCCCTTCTTCTCGGAAAGAGATGTGTGTACAGTCGAGGTAGGTTGAGGGTCTACCTTGAGCTGTTGAATAAAAGGCCGAGCCCATCGTCCGCGCCCTCTGTGTGCGCGAAACAGTGAGTGCCAGGAGGGGCAACACACTTGCTCCCCATCTCTGGGTTTCCCGCGAAGCCTGCCGCTGCCTTTGGCTCTCAGGAGGCGACAGATGCGAATGGGGGTGGGGCAGGTTTCAGGTCAGCTGCAGGCAGGATTTCGGCACCGCAGAGGGTGTGGCGACAGCGGGCGCCTTTTCTGCGCCCCGCACTTCCCCAAGCCTGTTACAGATTTTTCCCCGCATGTTCTTTTTCTTTTCATGGCCGCACCCGCGGCCCGTGGAAGTTCCCGGGCCAGGCGTTGAATTCTCTGCTGCACCTGCGGCAACGCCGGATCCTTTAGGACACTGCACGCGGGGCTGGGATCGAACCCGTGCCGCTGAAGAGGCCCAAGCCGCTGAAGTTGGATTCTTAACCCACTATGCCCCAGCGGGAATTCCACTCAATTTTCACAGCAGCACTATTAGGAGGCACTGTCTGGTCCCTGTGTCCCCACGTCCCACAGACACACAGGGAAGTGGCGCTCGGAACCGGCTCCATCGGCCTGCCTGGATGGCACAGGGCAAGGGCGGGGGGGGGGGCATTCGGCCAGGCCAGCTCCCCCAGCACCGTCCCCGTCCTCCTAGGTGTGATGCGTCCATTCATAATGGTCGGTGCTGCTCTACTTGATGCAGGGCTGGTGCTGACCCACGGACAGGTTCTGGCCCTTTGGAGACCTCTCGGCCACTTGTCACCTGGGGGCTTTGCCACCCGACACGCCTGCAATCTCCTGTCGGATCCACATCACCCCACAAGACAGAAATGAATGGCCCACCAGACAAGATTATTTTTTAAGTTGCCACTAGATAAACATGTCAACTGCTGAGAGAAAATCCCCTTACAATGAATATTCAAACACAAAGGGAAATTTTAATTCCAATCCGGTCTGAGCAAACAGGATTGGTGGGCGCAGGCGCCTTCCGCTCTGTGCTCCGTCTTCACTGCCTTCATTGCGGAGATGCAGGGGTCTGGCGGTGGGAACGCTGCGGCCCCTCAGGGAAGGGCAGACCCCAGCCCGGTGCCAGGGCCTGTGAGGAAGGGGACTCGGGCCCCAAGGACACCTGATCCAGCCCCAGACGGGGTTGGCTACGGTCAGACGGAGGGGCTGTTGGAGGCGGGGGGGAGGTGGCCCCACCCAGGGCTTTGTCTGCAGAATGTCGCTGGACAGGGAGGGCGGCCACCAAGGTTTACCTCCGCAGATCGGAAAATGGAAACTCTGCAAACCAAGTTTGCTGCAGGGGTATAGACACAGCTTCCACAGCAAAACCGCAGACGGAGAGAAACCCAGCAAACCAGAGAGCGAAGAGGCGGCCGATGGGCTGCTGCCGCAGGTGCGTGGGTCTGAGCAAACCCCAGCCACGGTCACAGTCGGTCACAGCCAGTCACAGCCGGTCACAGCTGGGCCTGGGCTGCCCGGCTCTGCCTCTGCGTCAGCTGAGAAGGCAGAGCTGGACCAGAACAGAACCCCTTCATTTTAAGTACAGTTTCGAGTTCCCGCTGCGGCACAACTTGCTAGGACCGCAAGTTTGACCCCTGGCCCAACGCGGCAGGTGAAGGATTTGGCGTTGCCGCAGCTGCCACATAGAACAAAACTGCAGCTTGGATCTGATCCCTGGCCTGGGAACTCCACATGCAGCAGTGCAGCCAAAAAAAAAAAAAAGCCCAAAAAAACAAAAACCAGTTTCATGTTGGTAAGATCCACTCAAGAATTATCAATGAGTCATCTCCTGTTCATTCTGCCCTTGATTAGGACAGAGCAATAGAAAAACAGTCCCAATTGTGCAATAAAGCCAAAACGGGTCAGGTATAAGACAAGAGGGCAGGGTGGTGCCTGGGGCAAAGTGGAGCTTACACAGCCTGCAGGTGCCGCTTTGGAGGCCTGAAGCCCTTGAGCATTTCGAGGGTCTGGCCATGTCTTATTGCAGATCCCACAGCTGCCTGCTCTTTTCACTACAGTAAGTTCTTCAGTTTGGGCAACTTTTTGCCTCTTCCAAGGGCGGTTTTGAGAAGGTTGGGATAAAATGGGCGTGCACCTGGTTTGGAAACTCTGAAGCAGGCTTTGTGATCTTTCTCATGGACGACCCAAGGAGGAAGCAGAGTCTCCTCAGCCAGAGACAGGCAGGAACGCCCTCTCTGGCACTAGCCTTTCTCTTCCATGTCACTGGGGCTCCGATAGTGGACAGAGGAAGACGAGAGAGAAGAGACCTAAGAAAACAGCCTGCCGCAGCCCGGGGCCTCTGGGTTTCACCTCCACGGGGGCAAACAGATGCTGATGCATTTTATAAAATGGCCTATTTCCTGCCACCCACGGGCTGGTTGTGGGAGGTGTGACACGTGCATGTCCACGTCCTGACAGACTGGGAGGGGACAGGTTCAGGCCCGCAGGTGGAAGAGGAGGATGCTGGTGTCCAGAGATCCTGGTTAGCGGCAAAGGAGAACGGAGGCAGGACTGAAGCAGGGCTGAGTCCAAGACACAGGCTGGCGTCTGGTACCCGCAGAACGACCCACATCCAACCTCCCCGCTGCCAGTGACAGCACTCGAGCGCCCGGAACCCGGGATGGCAGCTATGTGGCAAAGCCAGGTGAGAAGGAAAGCCCGCATCTGACCCTAGGTGGTGGCTGGCCTCATCACTGAAGAATAGAACAGCTCGTCCTCCAAGGCGTGCGCTGCAGGCAGAGCCGGTGGCCAGTGTCACCTGGGCCATCAGAGGTCTGGCTCTTCCCCAGGAGCCGTCCCTTCTGGCCAGCACCGCCCTCCTCCGCGCTCCCCGAGTGTGTCCCTGACACATTGGTTTCATCGCCGTAACAGCGCATGACTCTTGTGTTCTGCATAAGATTCCATGAATGCTGTGTTAGAAAGTGCCCGTACATCAAACAGAGAAATGAAATCGCTAGAAACGCTCCTTTTGCAGCCCAGGAAGGCACAGCACCCGGGGAAACACTGTCCTCCCGTTGGCTACCCACCCCCACTCTGGGCACAACAGCCGCCCCGTCGCCAACGCCCCGCAGGGATCCTGGCTCCTGTCCGGCCTGGGAGGTGTCACAACACTGCCTGTGGACTCACAGCCATGTATGAGAACCCGGAGTGAGTTCACACCCCAGTAAGCATGAATCCGCTTGTGTAATCGTCTCCCTTCTCTATTAGGAAACCTGTTGATTTGGGGCACTGGTCACAGAAGCCAGAAAGTAGTGGCTCAGAAACCAGCCGGCGTGTCATCTGGAGCCCACCTCTCATCTGGAGCCCATCGTGAAAGCGCCAAGACAAAATCTGCCTTGAAACGAGGAGGCAGGAGGGTTGGGGAGGCCTTCGGGGCGGTTCTGGGGGCTGCGGAGAGAGCAGCGCACCTGTGCCTGCGACCAGCCCCGGGCCCTCCGTGTTTACTCCCCTGGGGGCGCAGGCTGGCAGGCTCCACAGCCAGGGAACAGGACCCCAATTCACAGCGAAGTCCTGCTTCTCGTGTGGGTCCATGACCGTGGGGTGTGGGGCGGAGCAGCCCGACCCCAGCGGACGGCCCCATAGGACAGTTTCCACGTGGTGCGACTCCCGGGACCAGCTCGTCACGCAGCCTGCTCATCAGTGTTGGCCTGACTTCCACTGTCACTGACTCCTTTTCTGCCCCCGTTTATGCACGTCGATGAGTGTCTTCGGATAGACTCTCCACCACCGTCTATGTCACGAGGCGGCTCCTTTCACAGAATCGTCAAATGACTCATGCAAACCTTGGAGCCCTTAGTCTCTGTCCTCACAAGAGGCTGCTCCTGGCCATTCAGAGGGCGCCGTGTCCCGGTGCCAGCTTCGTGGCGACATTGTCAGCCCTCAAACAGGTCCTGGCTGAACATCCCAGTTGCCCCTTTTCATAGTGAGATGATGGAGTGGCACCAGGAAGTGCCAGGAGCCCCTGGCTGGAGGGACCACTCAGTGTCAAGGGACGTTTGGGCAAAGTCGGGCGAGGTGCTGGTGCAACGGCCTTCCCAGATCAACCCACTTCCTCTGCAAAGACAGGAACACAAGCTCTGCGTCCCGGGTGTGGCCCAGCTGCAGAAAATACACTGGTGGCCAGAGGCCCTGCTCCCGGAAGGACCTCGAAGTGGCCCTGTCGACCTCAGGCCCCGACACAGGTGTCCATCGTCCCTCCCGCCTGGCAGGGCCCTGGCCGCACTCTGGCCACTGGCTGTTCTTAGGCGTCACTCCCACAGCTGGCCCACGGATGCTGGGACATTCAGCTCCCCAAGTGCCCCCGTGCTTGTCACAGAGCCTGAAACACAGCGGACACAATGAATATTTGTCGGAGGAGTTGAGTGACCCTTGGCCCAAGACCACTCTGGGGCCCGTGGCCTCTGACCCTAAGCTGCTGCCCTCAGCCCCTGGGTGGCTTCACGTTCCCCACGGCCCCTGCGACAGCTTTTCCAGGGAGGCCCGCCCCTCGGGAGTCTCTGGGGCCCCAGGCGCACCCATGGCAGGCACCCCAAGGCCACGGCCTCGAGAGTTGAGACTCACCGACCTGCATCCCCATTTACACCACGATTAGCGATTTAAACCAGAACTGTCACCATCATACGACCGCGTTCTGTGACACGCAGAAGGCGAGGTCGGAGCTGACTGTTACCGCAAACGCTATGGTTGAAAGGCCACCCTCTGCCACCCTAGGACCCTCCTGGAGGATGGCCTGACTCCAGCCGTGGTGGAACTCTGACTGCCCGGCCGGGTCCGGGGGCCCAGCTCAGAGCAGAGCCGCGGGACTCCCCCCAACACCACGCAGCACAGACAGACGCGGTCCGGATTCTGCTGCTGCCCTGGCCCATCCCTGCCTCTGTAACCTGGAGATGTGCCTGGTTCTCATCCCGCTGCGATACTGGCCAAAGGAAAACAAAGCACAAAACAAGACCCGCAGCGCTGGCCACTCCTCGGAGGCCTCAGTCACTTCACTCCCGACGCCACACGGTGTACGTGTCCTGGTCTTGAGCTCGGGCTCTGGACCAGATGCAGGGGTGCCGGCTCTGGACTTAGCACCTTGGAGTTCTTCCGTAACCTGCCTGGGCCGCGGCAGCCTCCTCTGTAAAGTGGAGGTGAGAATAGCTCTTTCTCCAGGCTCAGTTGAAGGGTCGTAGAAGGGAAGATGTATAAAAAGTGAACATCAAGAGTAAGTGCTTAATGCGTGCAGAATTAGCACTTAAGTAAGCGCCAGATAAATGCTCCGTACTCTGTAACCACAACTTTGTGACGCTGGCTGAAGCCCTGTCCTTCCTGGACTTGATGAACCAACCAGAGGGGCAGTTACCTCTGTCCGGGACGGATCAGAGAAGGAGCAGAAAGGGCCCTGGGAGAGAAGGACAGCCCCAACTCTGCGACGCCAGAGAGCTGACCCTGGATCCTGAGCGCGGTGGGCAGGACCGCGCCCGGCAGGTCACCCCCGGGCAGAGCGGCAGCGTCTGTCCGGGTAACGGGTCAGACAAAAGCCCCGGTCTCCCAAGGACAGAGCAGAGGGCTAGAAACTCTCTCTCGGTGACGGAGCCCCGCGTGTACCCTCTGAATCCTCCAGAAAGTCTTCAGCCCAAAGAGCCATTTCCAATTTCATCAACCGATTTTACAGAAAGAGCACATTCAGGATTTTCAAACCTATGCCTCAGAGACGATTTGAGCGGGACGCACCTTAAAATTTTATCAAGGAAAATCATCTCTTTTTTAAAGGCAGATTTCACCGGTAAAGTCAATTGTATATTTATATGCATTTAATTTATAAAGATTCCCAAAGGACATATTTCCTGTTCATTAAGAAGATTTAACCACGCTTCTCCTTTTAGGCTAAACCCATCTAGGCATGTATATACACAGCCATAGACAGACACGGTTTCTATTCTGAGAAACATGCCTATTATTTGCAAGGCGAGCAGTTCCCAGACGGTAAAAAAGGCCAGTAAACAGAACTGTGGGATTTTCCTCTCAATGCCTCTCCTGCCGAGAAAGTGCCAAGCGGTGCCCTGGGGCGAATTCCCCCGGGGGGAAGGCTGCAGAGAAAGGCCCTGCCTGGGAAGAGAGCGCACAGCCCAGAAGCCCGCCTCCCCCTCCGCGCAGCGGAAGGCAGCCCTCCAGCCCCCGGAAGGCAAGGTCTCCCAAGCAGGGCTCCGCAGGTTCCAAAAAGTGTGTCGCAGGCGCAGAGCACCCCACAGTAACACCTCACAAACCTGCCTACTGGCCTACTGTTCCCTAGGTGACTGCTCATTAAAACAGCTTTGAGTCTTGAAAAATGAACTTGGTGCCGCTTTTCACAGCCAGCCAAGTCCCCGGCTGCCAGTTGGGACTCACGAAGCACAGACCCCAGGACACGTCGCCCGCAGAGAGAAGGCAGTGTGACCACCTGCCGGCTGCCTAACACCCTCCGGCAAGAAGCGGGGGTCACTCTGCAGCCCGCTTGCCCTGACTCGCATGAGAGCCCGTGGCCACCCCAACCACAGGGACCCCAGCCTGCGGTGGATGGGGGAGGCCGTGTGGTCGCCGTGTGCTCACTGCCACCTGCGTCCTGCCCCCTGCAGCTCCCGCTCCTCCTCATCCCCCGGGAACAAGGAAACACACAAAACCCTGCAAGTTCTCTGGGGCAGCCACGTTCTGCAGCAGCCCAAGCCCGCTCAGCCTGGTGCTCAGCCATGTCACCTGGTACACAGCAAATGTGAAGTGGCCACAGGCTCCCGGCCACCAAGATGCTGCTGCTCTGAGGCGCTGGTTTTATCCCAGCAAATAGGACGAGTCGTTCTGGGAGTGAATCACTGATGCTCCCCAGGCCCGCAGCTGTCCCAGATCTGACAAACGCTTCAGAGTCACGCATGTGCTGTTGTGGTTTAGACCGTGACAGCTGCACTTTGAGCAGCGCTCTCTGCTTACTAGTCACGCGGGAATCCCGGCTCCTCTAATGGCCTGGGAGTCTAGAAAACACGCCAGCTTCCTTACACAAAATCCCGCATTCTGAGAAAGGTGTACGTCTCCACTGGCAGACGGGAGACTGGCCATGATTTCTTCACCTAGATCAGAAGGTGGCCCCGGGGCATGTGGCCCGAGCACTAAGGCTCCAGAGGAGCGAGGGGAGAGAGTTAGATTTCTAGACGGCTCGTGCAGCGCGGTGGGTCTTTGCAAAGGCTCCTGCACGACCCCCAGAAGTGAGGCTCCGAGGAACAATGGAGATTGGCCTGGCCTTTGGGACTGTCCCTCTCTCCCGCGGCCTCCTCACCAGGTCCCGTCCCGCTCCCCTCACATGTGGATCAGGTCCCCCGCAATCCAGAGCGCTCTGGGGAGGTGGCAAGAGGGGCGTGGGTCTGCCAGCAGCGGCGATGGCGGGGGAGTACGCCCAGTCTGAGCGCCTGCCTCCCTGTCACCCAGCCCGACCCGGCAGCCAAACTGCATCCCTGACGGTGCTTGTGCCCCCGGCCTCCCTGGGGGCTCAGCGCGCCAGCCCAGCTCTTCACTCCCCATGAACCAGCCAGGAGGCGTGGGGACCCCAAGGCACTCAGTCAGCCTGTGCATCTAGTGGGGCAGAGACCAGATGTGACCTGTGACCTGCCTCAGAGCCGCGCATTTCAACAGCTCCCTCGGTCCGGGTCCTCCTCCACGTCCGGCTTCCAGGGCCATGGGGCGGGGCTCCGAGAAGGCAGCGGCCCCAGGGGAGTCAGCGGCCCAGGAAGACCCGGGCAGAGGCCGCCCACCGGGTTCCTGGGGCCATCTCGCCTCTCTGCTCCTGGGCTCTGCCCCCAAGGTCCCCTCGTGACCGCAGCTGGGCTTGCGCCCTGCGCCTGGGAGGCCGACGAGGCACCACTGCAGTTTATTCACAAACATCTTTTAGGATCACTCTTTTCTGTCCTCAGTTTCTCTCTTTGACTCTTAGAAAATAAACGGATCCCAATGTCTTGACCCTAAAGACCAACAGCTACAACACTGAGACAACACTGTCTCCGTATGTACATGCACACACAGCGCCACACAGCATGTCTACACAAACGCATGCACGCACACACGCACACACACACGCACGCTCTAACTGCGGCACGGTTACTGCTGGATCGACCTCTTTCCAGCGCACTTTCCTGAAACATGCGACTCTGTTCCGAGTGATAAGACAACCGGGTGACGAGATAACCAGGTCACCTGGGCTCCACAGTGGTGACTTTGCAAAGGCGCAGCTCAGAGACTGGACGCTGTGGACGCCCATCCTGGGAAAGCATCGCCGGGGCCCCACTGGCCAGCAGGTCTCCAGCGCCGGGTCAGGGCACCCCATCCATCTGCCCCTCACACGCTGAGCCCCTCCAACACCAGCCATCCCCCAAGGGTCCCCCTGGTCACTCTGTCCCAAGTCCCTCTGCAACTCTCCCAGGTAAAACTTAAGAAAGCACCAACCATCTATGGAAACAGCCAAAAAGAAGCAATTCTGTCAAGCTCCAACCTTGGTGAAACCGCTGCTTCTGCTCTAACGGAGCTCTGCCGTAGGAACCCCGAATGCCGTGCTAAGCAGACGGTGTCTGTGCTGACTGGCGACAGCAGGAGTCACCTGGAGGTGCTAAGGGGTGACCCTAATATGGGTCATCATCATCCTAAATCACTCTAAGCCATGCGTCTGCCGTGTCCTAAGCAGCGCTGCTCACCGACGCCACCGACAGGTCACCAAGGGGCAACCTGGACACCCGTCTCTCAGGCAGGTTGGGTGGGTTCTGGGGGCACCGCCCCTGCCCAGGGCCCACCGGGGCAGTACCGGGGTCCCAGCTTTCTCCCCTGGGGTGTTCTCCTGGAGCTTCTTCTGCCTTGTGCACCTTATTAGCTTATCAGGGGACAAAGACTTCAAGGACAGCAAACCGCTACAGGCTAACAAAGCTTCCTCTGTGAGGGACCACATGCCCCAGACGTGGGCGTCCAACAGCAAAGGCAGAGACAGCGACCTGGCCGGGCCGCTCAGGCTGGACATGCGGCACCACAGGCCAAACCCTCATTCAGGATCCAAGACCAGCTCACAGAAGATCAGGCGTCCTTCAGAACGGGGTGGGGGTGGGGAGCAGGCAGGCAGTCTGCTTTAAGGTAACAGCCTAAGGTAACGACTAAGGACGCTAGCTCAGAGCACTGCCTTCAGGCACCTGCCCTTGTTTTTCATTCCAGACAAGGACATGCCTTGATTACTTTCAAGACGCAGGCGCCGCTTACAGCTGATGACAAAAGCCACGCATTGGAAGGGAAACCCCAGATCTCACAACTAGTACAGAAGTGGTCCCCACAATGTACTGGGGTCTGGACTCCATGAGAGGCGGGTCAAGAGCAGTTTCTGTACCAATGCCCGTCCCTGGCCACCCCCACCAGTGACCCCTGTGTGTAATGGCACCCGCATTAGCTTCAGCATAAGAAAAGTGTCTCCCGGGGTTTGGCATTGCAGCAGCTGTGGCGTGGGTCACAGCTGCGGCTTGCACTCCAGCCCTGGCCAAGGAACTTCCATATGCTGCTGGTGAGCCAGAAAAAAAATAAAAAGGGAAAAAAAAAGTGTCCTTAGCCTCATGAATGCAGATTCAGAACTAGGGACTTTGTTTTAAATGATCTGAATGAGATGAAATACTTAAAGGATATGCACTTTAAGTCATACGCTCGAGACCCAGATGGCAGTTTCTTTTCAACACCTAACCTGCCCGACACTTCACTCAGCAGAATTTCAGACGGTCCCAGAAACAGGTGATCGCCTTTCCAGAATAGTGGAGCATCCAGAAAATGATTGGGTTTGCAAGTTTTCCTTCAGAGCCATGAATACTAAGATTCCAGTCATGGAAATCAGCATTCAGAAGAAGCAGTTTTGCTCTGCAGCCAAGGAGCTGAAGCATGGTCTTATTAGGAAGACAACTAGAGGAAGTGAGAAATAATCAATGGAACAGCTGGTGTGAAAGAGAGAAAAATGCATCCACAAATTCAATTTCAAGGCATTCAAAGTAAATTAGCCGCATAGCAAATACATGTAATCAAAAATAATTATAGTTTGTAAGTTTAGAAGCCCAGGCAACAAAAGCTAAGTTCAATCTGAACAAAGAGGAATCCCGATTTTGCCTACGGGCATGTGGACAGAGAAAATGTTGTCTTTTAATGTTCGTGCAAAATTTGGAAGGAACTGAGGCTTCCTGCTTCAAAGTAAAAGCACCAGAATGGAAGAATTGGGGCGGGGGTGGGCTTGCTTACACCTGCTGGCCCCGCGCCAGCCCCCAGCAGCGGAGCCGCTGCTCCAGGACAGGGGGGCTCCAGGCAGAGAGGAGACGCCTCTCCCCCTCTCCTAGGTGCTCACCTGGTCCCCCAGGTATGTCCCCTGCCTCTGGCCTCCTCACAACAGCAGGGTTGGAAACTGGCCTGGTCCTCTGACCCCAAGGTCCTGGGAGAGAGCCACACTCCGTCAGGAGGCTGCTGTCCAGAACTTTCCAAGCGTATGGACACTGGTCCTGGGCAGGGAGTTTTCCTTTAATGAGGATTTAATGAGGAGTGACCATCAGGGACAGCCAGCGGGAGCCCCGCCAGCTCCTGTCCCCGCAGAGGGTGGGGCGGTCCTCCCGGGGCCTGGGCTCGGTGCTGGCAAACGAAGATCAGATAGACTCGGGGGCCACGTGTGCGGACAGTGGTGGACGGACTCACCCCCGAAGCCTCAGGTTCTCCTCCGCCTCCCGGGGCCGAGGTCCCCTGTCGGGGCCGGGGCAGGAGGGGAGCCCACCCCAGACAGTGACGCAGCCCTGAACCGGCAGCCCCTCCAGGGACCACTGGACTCAGGCCCCGGAGGAGACTGGAGAGGCCCAGCTTGGCTGCGATGGCAAACCTCTGCGGCTGCCACTGCACTGACCTCTCCACTCGCCACTGCACTGGCCTCTCTGCTCAGCCCAGCACCTGGCCGGACTTCAGAAACCCATCGGGCGGCTGTCTCTGAATCGGCCACTTCAGACTGGACAGATGAATGAGTTACAGCCATGAGCGCACAGCCTAGGAGGACACTGTCACCAACAGGTTACCGTCAGACCTGTTAACATATCCGTCACTTATGAGTAATGCTCTTGATTCCTCGTTTTTTAACAGGAAAGAGAAACCTGCTCCACCTCCAGCTGGGACTGAAGCTTGACTTTGTGCAGCATCGTTTTTACAGTTCTCAGCAGCAGCCGGGACGCACTGGCTGGGTACCTTCTCCTTCAGCCACTTTCATCCCTGCAGCCCGGCGGTTCCACCTCTGCCCCCATCACCCCAATTCTCCCCTGTTCTGACGCTGCCCCCCCGCCGCACCCCCGCCTAGGCCACGCCTCTCCTGCCCAGCCCCCAGCCGCCCTCTGCTTTCTCAGTATCACCCAGGAGTACTAGCCTGGACTGGCTCCAGGGGCCGCTGCGGGGACCAGAAAAGGTTGCCCTTGGTGACCTTGCCGGTGTCTCCTGCCGGCTAACCTCCGGGGCAGTCACCTCCTGGCCAGCCGGGGCCACTTGCCAGCATGACATAACCTGTGAGGCTCACCCTTTTCCTCCAGAATTCCACTCTAAATAGATGGATTTGGGGGGAGCTAAGAGCCTTCACCTAAGATAAGCTATATCAGCATCTTTAAGGAGAAGAAACCTGGGCAGCAGGTGATGTGTGCATGTCTTATGCTTCCTGCCCTCACCTGCCAATTGCCAGGTGCCTGTGGCCATTCGTCCCCAGCACGAAGGCTGCTCGGACTCAGTCCCACCTGTGACGGTCCAGGCAACAGTGAAGGCGGAACGACGGGAAGTGGCAAGGCCATCGGCCAGTCAGACGCCTGGAGGCCCCAGATAACCCAAGAAACAGGAATATTCTGCGCAGAAACGGGGACTAAGACTAGAGGGGTGGGTGAGACGCCCCGTAAGTCAGCGTGGGCTGACGGGGGAGGAACAGGGTCCCACGCTGCCGCCGTCACCGCTTCCTCTCCCTGTGCCCGTGAGGACAGGGCCCACCCCGCGGAGCTCCTCCCATCAGCAAAGAGGGGAGCGAGACAACAGCTGTGGACACGCCGCCCAGGACCCCACTCCGGGCCGCAGTGCTCACGGCTGCCGGGGTCACGGGCACATCCGCTGAGAGCAGCTGTTCTGGGAGCCCTGCCGCTGGGGGGCCACTCACAGGCCCCAGCTGGGGCTCCCTGGCTGCAGAGCTAGGCCAGGCCTGCACCAGCCTCTGAGCACCCCCACCCCCGGGGGGGAGGGCAGCTCCCAGCAGGCATGCAGCAGCCAAGGCCAAGGGGCCGAGGGGTACAGTGTGCCCCATGCCTGCACTCAAGGGGGACACTCCAGGGGGCGTGTGCAGGGCTCAAATCAAGCACTTTTGTCTGCTTGGGGTGCAGGAAACAGACCCTAAGAGGCACCACTGAGCTATGAAAAACGCATAAGCAGGCATCGCTAATTGATAGTCTTGACTGGGAATCACGGTGGCGTGACCATCGGGTGTGGAGCTGGGCTGACCTCATCATCTCGCCAGGCCCAGTGGCTTGGCCGCCAAGTGCGTCCAGGCCCCTCACTGGAGTCACCACTGCTGCCTCAGCAGGCCTGTGGATGGCAACCTTGATTTTAGGGTGGGTGGGGGACACTAAGCATTTCTGATGGTCAAGGGCCACCAGGCCATTCAGCTGCCTCCCTGGGGGCTCCCCGTCTGCGATAACAGAACTGTCATTGGAAAATGAAGAAACCACTTCAGGCAATGGCGACAGCTTTCTGCAAGCCCACTGTGTGCCAGGCGCACGTGCCCAGCTCCCCCAGCCCTACCCCCCGGAGGCTAACGTCATGGGCACCGCAAGCAGCTGAGGCAAGTTTGCACCCCTGGAACCAGGCTGGCCTCAGGCCACCCTCAGCCCTGCCGGACCCGCAGCTGTGGGTCACACGGATGGAGTCCAGCTTTCGCAGGACAGGTGCCGTGCAGGGGGCTGGACTCTGAAGCATGTCGGGCCCTTCTCTGGCATTTCCCTGCTCTTGGCCTTCATCCTGGTTGGGCACCCACACGCCCTGGAGGAGAGACGCGGCTGCTGGAGCAGGCACGTGAGAAGGAGAGGCCGAGGGGCAGAGTGTACCCAGTACATCAGATCTTACATCCACTCCATGTGGAAGGATGCAGGCCCACCTGAGTCTCAGAGCTCACGACTGCTGGGGACCAGGAGGACTGGGTTTCCACATTTAGGGCCCTAGGTGCAAACAGCAGGTAGACCCAAATGCCGGGCACCCCATGCTTGGGCAGAGGTCTCAGTGACCCTGTAGGTTTCCTTGGCTTCCTGCAGTGGGACTTGGTTATGGAGGTGGGGGGGGGTGGCAAGGGGATGAAGCAAGCTTGGGATGCTGGGGGAGGGGCACGCCCAGGGGACAGTGGACCTCCAGCCACCCGCAGACTCCCAGAGCTAACACAGGGCCCATCAAGCTTGCCTGGGACCTGGACCCGTGAAGAGACCTGGCTAACATCCTGCAGAGCTCAGCAGAGGGTCTCAGATTGGGTATCCCAGGGGACACCAGCCAGCACACCCAGGCTGGCATGAGACCCCAGTGTCACAGGGACATGACGGCTTCTGTCCTGGAGAAGCAGATGTGACCAGAAGTGGCCGGCAGAATGAGCATTCCAAAGAGACTGTCTTAACCAACCCTGACAGGGAGCTTCTCCCTGAAAAGACTGAATCTTTACGGAGAATCAAGAACTTGTAAACAGACTGCAGAACCCCTCCTAGTCCAGTGGAAGGATAACTCAGAGCACAGGGCGCACAAGGCCGTATGCTTCCTGTGTGCGGCAACCATGGCCGGCTTCCATGTGGCCTTTACCAGGGGCCTCCCGCCTCCTCTCTGACCCTCAGCCCTTTGGCCTGGGAATGATGGTGTGCTGGCTGATGCGACACAGCCGTGGCTGCAAACACCTGTGCCACCTGGCTGGCTCCCTCTCATGCGTCCGTATCTCCATGACAACAGCTAAGGAGGCTGGTCAAAGGATGCGGGCTGTGGCAGGGGTGGGGCTGGGGACACCCACCATTCATTACGAGACCATCCCAGCCCTATGACGGCCAGCCAACCCCTTGACCCATTGTACAGCTGCCCAGGTGACCCTTCCTACTGCCCACTACCAGGATGGGACTGCTTGTTACACGGCACCACTGGGACAAGAGCAAACTGATACACCTCTCGCACCTAAAACCAGGACGAGCACACATGTGGCTCCCAGGAGAGGCGCTGAGAAAGTGCACAACCAAACCCATCTCCTGCACTGGGGTCCAGCGCTCATTTTTGTTCACAGACAGTGAGTGAGAGGTTGATGAGTCCTGAAAAAAGGTTTAAAACAGCTTTTGTTCTTTCTGTTTTAAATTGCAATGGGTAGACAATTGCCAAGAAAGAAGCTACTGTGCTCTAACTGTGCTGCCTCTTCAAGGTGCGTGGAAAAGTCACCATGGAAAGTCATCGGCCGGGAGCTGCCCTAAGGTGACTAGAAAACCCTCCCGTCCTGGCTCCTTCACACAAGTGCCTCCTCCAGCTCACGAGACAGGGGACAGGGGAATGACACTTGTCTTCTGAAATCCCCACCAGCCTCCAGTCTCCACATCTGAAAAACAGTATGTGTGATCAGCATTTCACTTTACTCTGTAGTCCTGTAAGTGGCCTTTTTAAAGGGCTACACAGAACAATTACGTCAAAGAATAATGTGTCTACAACACTGTTGGAGAGGTAGGTTGCTGCCAGTTTTAAGTATCACAAAAACCTCTGCCAAGAGTCAATTTCCTATACGTTGAGAGTAAATCCCCCCAAGGCAAAGGGTTGGTCAGAGAAGACCAACTCTATTAAGGAAATGATACAACTTCCCAAAATGTTTTCAAAAGAACACTCTACCAGCTAGCAGCAGCCTCTGTGTTCACAACTTTCTCCAGTGCAGGGTGAAATGGTATAGAAGAGAGGGCAGGAATCAGGCAGTCAGATATCGAGATCTCATTGTTAAAATGAGCATTTTTCAACTGCTAACAAGATTACATTTATTCTGCATTTGTATTAACTCACATATCTCTACCTGTTCTCGTCATTCACAGCATCATATTTTTATAAGCAAGAGATCCTGTTCACACACGGGTGTGTGACATTTGTGTGTAGGTGCATTTACAGATTCACGCTCACATACATATGAAATTCAGATTAACGTTCAAGTTCCTCAGTCTTTTTGGAAAATTTCACTCTCATTTCTATAGTTTACCAGTCCCTTTCTCATCCAGATGTTTTCCCTAGTTAGCGCTGTTTTTATACGTAACTTTATAACCCACTTTTAATGGTACATTAAAACATAAATTTTGAAACTATCAAATGTTACAGTCGAAAAGAATCTGCAGTTTTAATTTCCGCCAAACTTTTGAGAAGTTACTTAATTCCTTCAAAATTCTTGGAAACAGATCAAGTATTTTTATTTTGGTTATTTCCTGCTCCATTCAGTCCCAATCCGTTGCGTGTAAAAGATCCAACATAATTTTCCAGTACACTGTTGGAAATGCCCTTCATAGTAAAATAAGCTAATTTTACTAATGTAATTTCATGAATGACTGCTATGACTAATAATATTTTTGCAATTTATCACTAGCTGTTAAGTACACCAAGCTGTTAAAACTGTGGGAACGAAAATGGAAGCTTATGACAAAATCATTAAAACCTCTTGTGGGGAAGTTCTGCGGGAACCAGCACTTCCCGACATGAAGACAGAAGGACTGGAGGGGTCAGGAGTTAACTGCAACATCGAGAACCATCTTTGAAGGTGACGCCTTCACCCTCCTGTCACAGTATCACAGCATTTAGCTCGTTTGTAGCTGAAAAATGACATCTATTCAATCAGGGCCAGTCCCACCGGGTAGAAGAGCTATAAATCTTTTAATCAGCTTCCTCCCTGACTCGCATCACAGATGTTGATGACCCAGGGGTGAGGACCCTGTGTGGAGGCGCCCGTGTCTATAAGGAGAATCCATCAGGTGCTCAGACTCTGAGAAGAAAGCACTAAGGCAGGTAAGTGAGGAAGTCCAAAGGCCCTGCAGACTGGTGCAAACAAGACCTTCAACCGATTCATTTGTTTGACATGAATTCGACGTAAACGGACACATTATTCTTCTAATAAATTTTGTGATGTGAATTTTTGCCCCTGCACAGTTTATTCTTTAGCAGGCAGAGGGTACTTTCTAACCATGAAACATGGGGGCTCATCCTTGTCCCAGCGCTGCAGAGTCCTGTGTCACTCGCAGTGCGAGTCAGTCTAGAAAATGTAACAGGGACGAGCAAACCTGAATCCATACTGCATCTGTTTCTTTTACTTGAACCTTTGTATTCCATTGTTAAGAATGTTGCCTATAACCTGAAATAGACATTCTCAAAGCTTGACCTTTAAAGGTATACAGCTTTTCCATTCATATAGAGATAAAATGTTGCAGAACACAGAGCAATATTTGTCTTGTTGGAGGTTTACAGGAACATGGTGACCTGACCTAAGGGGACAGCTGCAATAACAAAGGATTCCGGCACCAAGAAGTTGGCAACAACCAACCCCCCCACCCCCGCTTTTACTAGAAAAGAAGCCGGAATTCTCACTTGGGGGAGATGGTTGTCTGGGACACTAGTCCCCCATCTTCTCAGTCTGTTGCCCCCCCTTTTTTTCTTTTTAGGGTCACACCTATGGAAGTTCCCAGGCTAGGGGTCAAATTGGAGCTGCAGGTGCTGGTCTACACCAGAGCCACAGCCACAGCAACCTGGGATCCGAGCCACATCTGCAACCCACACCACAGCTCATGGCAACGCTGGATCCTTAACCCCCTGAGCAAGACCAGGGATCAAACCCACATCTTCATGGATACTAGTTGGGTTCCTAACTGCCTGAGCCACTATGGAACTCCCTCTGTTGCCTTTTGGACTAAAATCACTATTCCTTGTCCCAAGAGCTTGTCTCAATTTATCGCCTGTTGTGCTGCAAGCAGTACGGGTTTGGACACAGCAACAAAAATTCCTCCTGGCCCGGTTCCCATCATTGACCCAACCCATCTCCCACTGCACTTGCCTTAGCCTCCCTGCTGGTCCCTGAGTGTCACAGACTCACTCCCAACTCAGGTCTCCACGGTGGCCGGCCCCTCTGCTGGCACAGTCTTCCCCAGGTAGCCACGCAGCTGAGCCCCTCACCTCCTTCCAGCTTTGCCCAAGAACTCACTTGCTAGTGAGACTCTCTGCCCCTCATTCAAACTGTGACGGCCTCTTTCTGCTCTGTGCTTCCTCGTCTTGTGCGCCAGTCTGTTTCCTGGAACATGGTCACTTTCCAACATGCCACATAGCCCCCTAACACACTGCATCTCTTGTTTATCACGTGTTTCACCTGCCGCAGTGTACACTCCTCAAGGGCAGAGATTTTTTGCTTGTTTCTCAAGGATTTCCAGGAACTGGGAACAATTCTTCGAACCTAGTAGGCGCTTAATGATTATTTATTGAAATGAGTGAATAAGAAAAGGAAGATAAGTTAGTGCATCCAATTGAATACTTAGTGTCATTGTACCTGATGAAATAAAATTGCAGCTGGATAATGTGAGGGGCTCGCATAAAATCCCACCATTTCCAACAGTACTTTAAAATGGTGTTAATGTTTTCCAAATGAGAGAGAATCCTCTCTCTCAGGTGTGCCTGAAGTGGGTGTTTCTGGTGGTTTGTGATGGTGGGCGTTTGTCATTGTTTGCAGAACTGTATGCTTGGCGAGGCCAGGGACCACTCCACTTAGCCCCATGTCCTTCATGCTGATGCGAGGCAGACGGGCAGTAACTCTCTGCCGAATGAACAGGGGATTGAGAGCCCGATGCATTGTGCCTGGCTGAGCCCATGCCTGAACGGAGACCGTGAGGCTCCCCCAAGTCCATGCAGAGTTTTCAGGGAGACCTGGGGGCACTGAGGGCAAATAATTCACAGCCTTAATGCAAGCAGTGGGATTAGGCAGTGTCATGGTTGAACCTGAGACACTAAAAACAAGCCAGGAACTTTATGCACATCTGGACAATTCAGCCAGGGGTTCATAATGGCCAGACTCATGCTCACACTGGCAACGACTGGGTAACCACAGGCACCCTTTGCTTTGGCAGCTGGTCAAGAGGTCAGCTGGGCAGGAAAACGTCGATGCCATGGTTCTACTGGCCAAACCGCTTCTCCTTTAAATAGTCCCAGCAGGTGGAAAGGGGCCGCACCCCATGGACCTGCTGGCTTGCAAGTTTCAGTGTCCCTTCATCACATGTACTAAGAATTCACTTGCATTTGCTCATGTTTGTGTGTTTTTTCCTGTGTGTTTCAGAGTATTACGTGCAGCAGTCTCACCCCGAAGTCCTAATTTAGAGCATTCCAGCTCAAGCATGATGAAATAAACTATCTTCATCAAGGTCTTTAGTGTCTTTGGGAAAATCACAGCACCATCAGGGATGGCAGGGTCTGCCCGATTTCCTGACACCTTCACAGCCCTCCCACCGCAGCACTGACCCCACCAGGGCCTGAGTCAGGCTCGCTTTTCAGTCTGGTGCTGCCCATGGCGAGACCTTGGATGCGTGCCATCCAGTTTGCACAGCCACGTCTTTCAGGAACCTTCGCTGGAGCACTACTGGTTCTGTTTCTTTCCTGAATCTGGTATTTTGAAACATTTCTGCAGGAGATACACAGCTTGCAGCCCAAAAGAAGGTCTGAGGGAGCAAGCCTGCGCTCTCTGGGGGCATGGGCTCTCCTTCAGCATCGCTAGAGGCCCACCCCGTGCAGAGTGCAGCACACGGGACAGCACTGGTGCCCGTGAGAGCCAGCGCAGGCCCCAGGGAACAACAGGAAGAAGCTAATCCTGGGAGAGGCCAGGCTTCTCTCCATGGTCATCATCTCAGCTGTTGGTCTGAGTGCCCCATGACTCTGTGGAAACAGGAAATGACTCCTGGACTCGCAACCTTGCAGCATCAGCTGGAGGAACGAGCACCAGGGCCGACTAGAAATTCACTCATGGGAGGCTGGTCACTCCAGGAGCGCCAGGGCAGTGGGCTGGAGACGGGCCCTGCGATGGTCCAAGCTTCCAGGCTGAGGGAAGGAGGGCTGGCTGCCTGGGCCCCTCTGCCCGCAGAGACCAGAGCCCAGGCAGAAGCCATCGTTCCTGGTCACAGGGGCGTCCCTGGCCAGCACTGCTCGCCAGCTCTCCTGCCTGCCGCCTGGTCTCCTGGCCTCAAACACGGGAGCTCCGAGATCATTAGAGCAAAGGCCCCAAGTAACATGTGTGCTCCTCCTTCTGCCGTTAAGCCAGCAGAGCCCTCTCCCCAAAGGACAGTCCACGGGGCTGCAGGGTCCCTGGGACAGGGACACAGTGCAGCTCAGAGCCGCACTGGGGCAGCCTCTCACTCTCAACAGAGGCAGTCACATCTGTTGCCCCCTTAATGAAATCGAATTCCACACCGTCACTTGAAAGCAGGCTTTCTTGGCATAAACAAAGACATAACCGTCCATAAATTGTTTGCTGATATGGGAACCAAAGATGTGCAGATAGAGAGACGGCCGCCGAGGACACGTATGGGGCGCCCAGAGTAAAAATGAGAATTAAATGTCAACATACATCTTATCTCCCCAAAATAAAGCCATGTCAAACAAAGAATATGTCCGCTTGTTATCTGTTTATTTATTACCTCGAAAGAAAGCTGGCTGCAGATTTTGACAAGTGGTCGAATAGCGGAAACAACTTCGTTAATAATCAGACATCTTCTCCAAACACCACAGTAAACGATTTCTATTTGCAGGGACTGCCAAATGCCTCCGCTATTCAGAACCCAACTGCTGAGATAAAAAGCAAAGCGAGGTCAGCGGAGCAGCAGAAAGCAGAAGGGTTTTTATGAGCTTGACCTTGAAGACTTCGACACCGGGCACCCAAGGAGAAATTGCTTCCTGCGCTGTGGAAATCTTGCCACTTGACCTTCAGCCCAGGCTCCTCCATAAAGGGTACTGTGGTCACTTCCTAATCTGCAGAGACCCCACACCAGCTTGGGTCAGAGCCAAGACCCTTTCAGGGCCCTTCATGGCCCCTGACAATGGGGGTGTGTGTGTGTGTGTCTTAAAGTCCCCAGAATACAGGTCAGGTCAGGTGGGGGCAGGAAATGGGACCCTGGGGTTGGGGGAAGAGTCCTCCCCGGGGACTACTCGCTGCCCATCCCTATGATGGTTCGTGACCTTAGAACGCTGGGCCTGGGGGCCCAACCACACCACGTCACTCTCCGACTTTAATTCTGTGCTGAGATGTGGCCTTGTCTGGGGGACGGTCACCTGCCAAGCCAGTTCTGGGCAAGAACAGCAGGGAGCCGGGGGTGAGGCTTCCAGGCAGCGCCCTGGCCATGTGGCCCCAGCCCCTCATCCCCCCTCTGGCTGCAGGTGCTTTGTTATCTGCAAAGGAATTAGGGGTGTCCTGTCCTGCCCCGGCACTGCCCCCTTCGTTTCCTTACCGCACACATTAAGGGGCCGATTCCCTGTGCTTGCTGTCTGCCTTCTCTCACTGACCTGGAAGCTTCCTGAGAGCAGGGAGTTTGTGGGCCTTTCTCACAAATTGACAGCTCTGGCAGAAGTGAGAGCCCCGTGAGTATCTGCTGAACGGATGGGCGGAGGTCTGTTCCTGAGCACAGGCATGGAGATGTGACAGTGGCCACAAGCACAGTACCCCGGGTGGGAGTTGGCCTCGTGGGGGTACTTTTGTGGAATGTTCTCAAAGACTAAGCACAACCAAAGCCTTGAGACGCAGAGGAGGCGCACACACTTGTATCCACCCCTTCCTGAAATACAGACGTGGAAGCCGCGAGAAGACCAGCGATGGCGGTGAGGGGGGCAGAGGGAGCCACGGGTCCAGGTGACGGGGGTCAGAGGCATCAGGGGTCACGTGGCTGAGGCTGAAGGGCTCCGGCCAAGCTTCCCCGGGGATGCCCAAGCTTCCCCTCACCTGGGGAAGAAGAGCCGAGCACAGGTGGCCATGACGAGACCCAGCAGCACGGGAGACAGATGCGCAAAGAGCAAGCGCCACGCAGGAGGCTGGGAGCGGACGGGCGGAGAGTGGAGCAGAGCCCACCCAGAAACAGGAAGGGTGAGAGCACTGGGGCGGGGGAGCAGAGGCTGCATGTCCCATGGGAACTAGACGCCCAGAGGGTGCAAAAGCGTGCTCCAACTTGCGCACACACTTAGAAATTCAATAACAACGTCTCCCAGGATGTGGAAAAAAGTTAGAGGCAGGAAAAATGAGAG
Organism: Catagonus wagneri; assembly: GCA_004024745.2. Classification (NCBI taxonomy): domain Eukaryota; kingdom Metazoa; phylum Chordata; class Mammalia; order Artiodactyla; family Tayassuidae; genus Catagonus; species Catagonus wagneri. The sequence goes on along the minus strand of PVHT021183705.1, from coordinate 775,368 downwards.
AAAAGAAGAGACTAGGAGGGACAATCCGTGATGGCCAGCAGCCCGTCGATGGGACCAGGAAAACAGGCAGGAGCCCATGGAGGGGGACAGTTTCTGCTACACTGTGTATAATATGCATTTTTATTGTACTATATATATTATAGCATATATATTATACTATATGCATTATACTTTATATGTATATAATCCATTATACTGTATACTATATAACGTGACATATAAATGTGACATATAAACATAACATAATGTAACAATATAACATAATGTTACATAACATAATGTAACAACATATAACAATATAACAACGTAACATGTAATATACACTAGCAGCACATGTGTGAATACACGGGTGTTTATAGAGAACCCTCTAGAGAAAAAGAATGTGGATATTTGTATTGAAAAATCTCATAGAATTTTATATATATTTGTTTCTTTTTAGGGCTGCACCCACGACATATGGAAGTTCCCAGGCTAGGGGTCAAATTGGAGCCATAGCCACCAGCCTACTCCACAGCCACAGCAGCACAGGATCTGAGCCATGTCTGTAATCTACACCACAGCTCACGGCAATGCCGGATCCTTAAGCCACTGAGCAAGACCAGGGATCGAACCCGTGTCCTCAAAGATACTAGTCTGGTTTTTAACCCGCTGAGCCACAATGGGAACTCACACAATTAGTATTTTTTAAATGTACAGACATCACTAGAAAATCACTATGCGTCAGAGATAAACGTCTTACTGTCACACTATATTTTTCTACCAAGCAAACCCAAGTTACCTGTAAAGTAACACCAACTGGAATGTCCTTTGCCTTTGTGGGTTCAGATTTTAGGAGATGTTAGAACAACGGCTTTAAAACTTCAAGGGAGCCCCAGAGTCCTGTGACAGTCTGTGTGGGAAGAGACCCTGAAGGAGAATGGAGGTGTGTGCGCGTACATCGGTGAATCACTTTGGTGCACAGCAGACATGGTCACAACCTTGTAAATCAACTCCACCTCAATAAAACTTTTAAAAATGAGAAAAAAGTTTCACGGGAATAACACTGCAAGCCAATGTTGTGTAACTCCACAACCTATGCATCAGGTTGGAAGGCAAATGAGAATTTTAAACATCAAAGATGTCAGAAGTGTTTGCATTGGGAGGTTCTTTCAGTCTACGCTCCAGGAGAGCGTGGCTGAGGATGAGGAAGAGGATTCTAAGGCGGAGAGGGCGAGGCTGGGGGCCGGCAGGGTGGTGGCGTGGGGCCCAGCGTCCCAGTCTGGGCGGAGCTGCAGGAGGATGTGAATCAGAGGAGAGATGCTTTGAGGAGAGCAGGACAGGAAGTACAGTGAGGAACTTGAAAAAGATGCTGGCGACATGTGAGAGTACAGAAACAAGGAACCGCAGGACAAAGACACGTAGGAAAGCCAAGCTTTGCCTGGCGTGACTTTGCTCAGTTAGAGGGGAGTCACCAAATCCGTCTGGCTCTGCTTATAACACGTGGTCTCAGACGGGGCGGGGCTCCCCCTGGAGCAGCATCTGCTTAATTGTATCAGTGAAAATTTATTTATTTATTGGAGTTCCTGTTATGGCTCAGTGGGTTAAGAATTCGACTAGTATCCATGAAGATGTGGGTTCAATCCCTGGCCTTGCTCAGTGGGTCGGGGATCTGGCGTTGCCGAGAGCTGTGGCTCACAGACTCCGCTCGAGTCCCGCGTGGCTGTGGCTGTGGCTGTGGTGCAGGCCGGCAGCCGTGGCTCCAGTGCGACCCCTAGCCTGGGAACCTCCGTATGCCCTAAAAAGGAAAGAAGAAAATTTATTTAGTTATCGATTTGTTCATTCACTTGCAGAGCCAGTCTATGAATGACTCCAGAAAAATCTCAGTGGTGCCTATAGAATGTTAGTGATCAACACTGCAGCCCGTGTAAGCATAGCCGACCGAGGGGAGGGCAGTGCGTGTATCCTCATGCTATAACACAGGGAGTCACATCTTAGGGAAGACACCTGTCATCGTAAGGAAGAAGAATTAAGAGTTTAGGTGTTGTATTTACCAATCATGTACTAGGAGAGTATTTAGCTTGGAATAAATATTGTCTAAGACAATACAGCCTCACTGTGTGGGCCTTTGGAAGTGAGCTCAGTTCTTGGGGAGGCTGTGGTGGGAACGGACTCCTGTGTGCTCACGACTCGTTGTGCCCAAGCCCTTGGACGTCCGCCCACGCCAGCCCTCACTGCCCGCCAGACCTGAATCGCCAGTGAGACACAGGCAGGGACTTAGCTGCCTGCACACTGACAGCTGCCCCTTTGCTGATGCTAGAAGCCTCCCCGCCTTGGGAAACGTGGTCACATGTGCCTGTCCCCCTTTCTTCCCACTGAAGCCATCAGACAGACCCATGGTCACTACTGCCCTGGATCCAGGCGACCACAGGGCAAGATGACAGCTGGCGTGCGAGGCAGCAGCCGGGAGCCACAGAAGAGCGGCCCGGCTGAGCACCGCCCCACCCGCTGACCCAGGGCATCAGCAGCTAAATCAGTGGCGGTGGTTTTTAGCCACTAAGTTTTGGGGAGGTTTATTCTAGCAGCAGGTGACTGTCCCAGAAAGCAGCACAGAAAGAGCTGTCAAGGCAGAAACCTAAAGAACGTGGCATTCACATCAGGACCAGGCGGAAAGTGCAGGCTGGATCCCATTACACAGCAATGAAACAGTCGGCAAGGCCATGGCCTGTTGTCACTTGGAAGATGGAAAATACACTCGGGAACCTGAGTCAGTGACCTCGGAAGAGCATGTCCTGGCAAAAGGCTGCAAGTGTCAGACTCTCGTCTGCTTGTGATGAGATAGGAGACCGGCAAGACAAGCTAAAGAAAGAATTGTGCAGTTTGCAGTGGAAATAAGAGGGCGGGGACTTGCCGAGTTGGAAAAAGGAAACCCATTCTCACTTCAGGCCCTCAGCTGGTAAGCAATCCTGAAAGCGAAGTGAAGCCTCAGTCAAAGGCCAAAGAAACGAAGCTACCACAAAACACTTTGGATGATGCAGGATTGTGTCTAGCAGCTAGATAAAAAGCCTTCTAAGGCATCTTGCAGGTGCATTCCTATAGAAGCCTAAGCCTATAGCTGTTGAGAGGCCTATTTCAGCAATTCATGTGGGTGTGGCTTTTACTGACTGCAACACATAGGAAAGCCATGAAGTTTTTAAGAGTATTGAACCAGCAGGAGAACCACCTGCTGAAACCCAGCCCAAACTGCTGACCCACAGAGTCTCAAGTTAAATGAGTGGTCACTCTTTTAAGCCATTCCGTGGGCTGGTTTGTTGGTGGGCAGATGGTCACATTCCCATCATGCAGCCGGCGACGACTAATAACGTCCTGCCTCTTTTGTGTGATGTCAGTAGCCGTCGTCCAAAATGGACAATTAGAGAAATAAAACTGTAAACAGCCTGGTTACAATGGAAAGGTTAACTGGCAAAAATACAAAACAGGAACGTAGCAGCCATTGACAGAAACTGCCTCTGGGGTGGGGGTGCAGGTCCTCACTCTTGATCTTGGTCATTTGTCCCCATGGGAAAACCTGTGGAAATTGAGCCATGGGAAATGCCCAGGAGGGAGGTGCTGGCTGCATCATGCCGTAGAGCAGCGCACCTGGGGGTCGGTGGAGGGCTGCTGGGAAAGTGAGGGGAGCAGCTCTCGGCAGAGCCTCTGAAGATGGCTTAGGTGTGATGGGTGAAGGATGCTAGCATCATGTCCCCAAGAGTCATGCAGTAGGGGCAGTGGTACAACTAGAACTGAAGTTAGGCTGGAGAGAAGACAGCAGCCAGTTCACGCAGAGCGTGGCTGTTAGGTCCCCCGCCAGCCCGGCCAAGACGTCAGCGTCCAGGTGTCCCAGGTGTGCTGGGATGTCCCTGATGGGTTCCGGTCAAGATGACCGCGTGGGTACAGCTTCCTCCTGCTCACGACCATCAAAGCCGTGGCCAGCCTGACTCTGTCTTCCCTCTGTGCAGAGTGCTCTGTGTCACCTCGGCAGCACCCTGGACTCGGGGTCCAGGCACCCACACCTGCTCTGCTGCTGCCTAGAGTATTGATGCTGTTCCCCTGGTGAGCAGGAGGCCGGCAAAGACCTAGCACACCTCCATCCCCTGAGCACAGGTGGGCAGGTGTCTTCCTGGCAGGGACACTCTGGCCTCGGGGCAGCAGCCTGGGAGCAGGAGGGGCTGCGGAGCCTCCTACTCACCAGAGAAATCAGAAGTCCCCGGAGATGGGCCAGCTGAAGAAGGGCCAGCAGGCTCTCGCACTTTCTCCAAGGGGCCTCACCGGTATTTCCGCCACCGGCGTGCAGAGCAGGGCCCTGTGACCCACCACACACTGGGAAAAGTGTCAGTGAAACATAATTACAGAGGCCGGGGAAGGAGGCCACGGGAGCGGTATTAATTACAGCATTTACTCGATTAGGCAGTGCTGCCAGCTTAACCTCTTTGGAATTCTTTGAGTTCGCCTATGATTAATTATTTTTGGAAATAGCAGCCAACATCATAGCTTGTTAATAGGTTTAAAATAATAAAATTAAAAAAAAACCTTGAAAGGTTTACATCAGCTTTAGCTTCCTAAGTGCCGACGGGAATTTCGCTTGTAAAGAAAAGTGCAGCTACTTCCTTCCTGGAGACTTCTTCTGTCTGCATCCCCTCCGCCTGCCCGCGCCCCCTCCGCGCGCACTGCCTCTCCGGGCGCACTGCCTCCCCGCGCGCGCGCCCGCTCCGCGCGCCACCCCCCCGCCCGCGCGCGCCCGCTCCGCGCGCCACTCCCCCGCCCGCGCCCGCTCCCGCTCCCGCTCCCGCTCCGCGCGCGCCCCCTCCACATCCCCTCCTGACGAAGGCCCCGCCCTCCCAGCGCCAGGCAGCCCTCCTGCCCCAGCCCCTCTCAGGGCTCCTCCTCCAGCCTGCCTAGGCGGAACCCAGAGCTCCCTGAGGCTATGGCCAGAGTCAGAGCAGAGACAAGACTTCCTCCAGAGAGATGCTGGGCTCACCTTTTGCCCCCTCAGCGGGACCATCACCCAGGGGTGGGGTGGGGAGAGACGCCCTCAGGCATCGTCCATCTTGCTCTGAGCACTGAAGGCAGGGCTGCCACTGGTTGGCACACAGAGTTAGTTACACGCTCCAGGGACAGAGTCGCCAGTACTCTGTGTTCAAAACCCCTCCCCAGACACCCTCTGCATCCAACGGTCAGGAGCCCAGGCTCAAGGATTCCCAAGGTCATGGGTGTGCAGAGAGGCAGGTTTCATTCAACACGGACCACAGCACCGTCTCAGGAGGAGGTGGAAAGATGAATTATGCTTGTGCGCAGCCGTGAGCACACAGGTGAACACACACACCCTGCACACACCACATACACCACACACACCCCACATACCACAACTGGGACATTTTCACTAGAAGGAGCAGGGAATGTCACATGACTCAAACCTGCTTTGCGTTGGGCACGAGCAGAGCGCCTCACATGTACAATTTGTTTCACTGAATTACTAGAAATGAGCACGCGTTCGAGTGCGCACTCGCTGTAGCCAGTTACAGCTACACCCGTGCCTGCTGTTATCGAATTTTGAGACGTGAGCACATAGGTCAGGTGTCCACTGCGCATGGCCTGTGTCTCTCCCCTCCTCCCGGCCAGGGTGCCTGCCTTTGTCGCCCTCACATGCCCACACCCCGCTGGTCAAGCCCCACCACAGGAACAAGGTAAGTTTCCGGAGGCAGAAGAATAAGGAAGAAAAGATAGGACAAAAAAGATAATGAAAAGAAGCCCAAAAGAGCACACATCAAAAGAAGCTTTCAGGACAGATCTCCCTGACCTCCCTCCCCGACCTTCCACCCTCGATGGGTCCCCAAGTCTGGTGGGGACAGTTTCACAAACGGTTCTGAAATCCGCTAAGTCCCTTCACCTCCAGGGCACCAGCACTGGTCCCCTGGCCTAGGGTCCCGCCCAGATCCCACCCCCAGGCAGCGCACACCCTCACACATGCCCTGCACACAATCCTGCACTCCTGTGCACACAGCGTGAACCTATGCGGGTCTCCTAGCAAACCAGAGGAAACATCCCGGATTCTGGACAGGAATGCTGGGTCCTCTGACCCCTATAATCCTTAAAACAAGTCTGAAAGACTAAGCCAGTATCTTTTTGTGGCTCCCCGTGAGGAAATGGGTGATGAGTGTGAGGTTTCTAGCCCGAAGTGATCCTGACGCGGAAGCTGTGGACACGCGTCCCAGAACTGTGGGTCTGACCGCTCCCGGGGGCAGCCCCGAACCCATCACAGGAGCAGAGCGGCCAGGCCCGAGCCTCTCCAGCTGCTTCCTCCGGAGCTCCCTGGGGCCACGTTTTCTGTGCAGCCCTCCCTCGAGAGTCGGAAACATTCCAGAAGGAGGAGGGGGCAGACCTGCAAACACGGGTTTGGAGAGGAGGTGGGGGCTGCCGGCTGCCAGGAGGTGCGAGAATCAAGCGCCTCCATCAGGTGGTGGCGAACCATGGGCGCTACTGCGCGTCCCGAGCCCGGCCCGCGGCTCCTCACCGCCAGGTCCCGTCCAGGGCGCAGGTGAGGATGGGACGTTACAGACACTGGAGGGAACTGCTGTTTGGGTTTTAAAAAAGGGAAATAAACAGCAGCTGGTAAACTGGGCCATTCCCTCCGGCAAAGCCTGGCGTCTCCCAGTTCCCCTGCTTCTTTAAAACTGTGAGGTCTCTTCTGAGGTTTTAGCAGGACCGTTCACTACAAGGAAAGCTGGTCTGCAGGTCGCCTCTCCCTGTTATCACTGCAGGAAAGGGCTGTAAGGAGCCGCTCCCAGAAATGTGAATAAAAATATAAAATGATGCTCTGGGCGATGGAGTAAACAGTCAAGTCAATTTCAAAGTCACAGTTTTACTAGTTACTTAGCTCACATGAGGCCGTGTGGGTGCTGATCTGGCCTCGCGTCTGGCCAGGATACAGACTCTCAGCTTGCAGGGGCCCAGGCGGCTTTCCTGTCTCGCCTTTCAGGAGGTCGGGGTATCCAGTCCCAGCCCATCCTGCAGGAGCAGTACCGCAGACAACGGCAGGTCCTTCTCTTGACCCCAAATCAGAGCTGCCAGCCCGGCGCGCCTGCGGCCTCTGCGTCCTCTCCTCCTGTCGCGTCCCTCCATCCAGCACACCCGCCACCTCTCCTCCTGGGCCCCCGTCCCTGCAGCCCAGAGCCCCGAGCGAGCGCCCAGACCCATGCAGCAGGCAGTGCGGGACGTCCTGGCCCCCACCTCTCAGGGCCTGGGTGTCCCTTGATGAAGGACCCAGGCCTCCGATGTGTCCACGGCCGCAGTCATGCAGATCTGCCAAGATACCAGGGAAGCGCTGAAAATGACTGGAGTTCCCACCGGCTCAGTGGAAACGAACCCGACTAGTATCCATAAGGACGCAGGTTCGATCCCTGGCCTCCCTCAGTGGGTTAAGGATCCTGTGTTGCTGTGGCTGTGGTGCAGGCCTGCAGTTGCAGCACTGATTCGACCCCAGCCTGGGAACCTCCATATGCCACAAGTGTGGCCCTAATAAGAAAAGAAAAAAGTAAATAGAAAATTACTGAAATTAGTGGGTTTGACAGACCACGCCCACTCTCTCCTGGAGGGGTGTCTGACGGTGGGGACCAGAAGTGGTTTTCACACGTCACTTTATCCCAGGGCACCGCACCCTCCCCGGGAAGCTGCCCGCAGGAGGGGCGGGGGCGAAGTGGGCTGTGCAATACTGGTGTCGCTACAGACGCTCTGCTGGGCTCTAATTCACATCCTTACAGCCCGCCCACTTCAAGAGTCCAAGGCAGCGTTTTCACTGGATGCACATAGTTGTGCGACCAGCCCCACAGCTGAATTTGGAATATTTTGTCTCTCAAAACAAGACCCACGGCCTCTTAGCAATCACTTTCCTTTTCTACCCAGGACCCTCCCCCATCCCGCCCCTCGCCTTAGGCCACCCATCTGCCGTCTCTACGGATCTGTCTGTTCTGCACATTTGTAACATTTTCAGAGTTTGCCTGTGCCGTCGCCTGTGTCAGGGCTCCAGTTCTTTTTCTTGCAGACTCACATTCCGTTGTCGGATGGACCACATTTAATTCCCACACTCGCCGGGTGACGAACATCTGGGCCGTTTCCACTTGAGGGCTGCTGTGAAGAACACCGCCGTGAACACCGGGGACGAGTTTTCGCGTAGACACGCTTTCGTTTCCCCTGAGTCTACACCTAGAGGCAGACCGGCGGGGGCTCCCGGTAATTCTACGTGCAGCCACCCCAGGATCCCCGGGCTGCACCTCTTTGCATCCCCTCCAGCAGGTGCGAGGGCGCCAGCTTCTCCACGCCTTCACCAGCACTTGCCATTGTCACCTTTTCCTCTAGCCATAGCGAGTGTGAAGTGGCAGTTCACTGCAGTTTTGCTTTGCATTTCCTGATGGCCAGTGATACCGAGCACCTTTTCATGGATCCGCAGGCCATGTGCACATCTTCTTGGAGAAACATCTATCAGGTCCTTTGCTTAGTTATTAATGGGGTTATTTATCCTGCATATACCCTTTTATTTGTCCTCTTACAAGTCCAGATGAATCTTTAACAACCATAATGATTCTATGAAACATGGGAGATGCCAGCTGCCTACGCACGGTTAATGCAAATTGGCTGGTTCAGGGAGTGAGCACAAACTCCTCCCTGGGGACCGTGGCCTCTTATCACGTCTACGCAGCCTCTCCAGGAACAAAAGCCCAGCCTCGGAGACCACAGAGGCCTGGAGAGCCATGGGGGTCCCTACCCCCGGCCCTTAGCCACGTCCCGCGTGAGCCCGCCCCCCTTACCACGAGCCCCTCCTGTTTTATTTCCCCCAGACGCTGCCTGGAGAAAAATGAGTACAATAAAAATTATGACTTATTCGATGGGCCCGGGGGGATCTGTTCAGTGCAAGGTGGCTCTCAACATACAAGTGCGAGTGTCGCACGCATGCTTAGTCACACAGGCCTGGAACCGGGAGAGTCTCGGAGGCAGAAATCAGGGGGTAACACTAGAGGGGACAGTCGAGCCCTGGGACTGGGGGTTTTATTGGAGTTTGCACCCGTCACTCAGGCAGTTGTGTCGCACAGCAGAGTGTAGACTGAGATGGGAGGACTGAACCCAGGCCGGCCCTGTCTCTGGAGGGTGGGGGCAGCGGGGGGCACACTGGGCACCGGGAGCTGCACCCCAACCGCTGGATTAACCAGGTTTGTGGCGATCAGGATGCAAATCCAACAAGCACGTATTGAGAAGGCGAAAGTGATGAAGCCCATCAAATGCTGATAAAAGGCTGAATGGAGGACAGAGAACGCACATCTGTATTTAGGAAAATCCAGTGGTTGGTGACCACAATAAGAGCTGTTTCAGTGGCATGGAGGAGCCAGGTCTGCTTGGACTGAGAATCCAAATAGGATAAGAGAAAAAAATATATATAAGATGAGAGAAATTAAGACCAGCAGTAGGGGGCTTACATGGAGGAATGTTGTTTAAGGCAAGAGAGATGCAGCCAGACACTGCAGGAAGAAGCACGGTCAGAGAACACTCCAGCCCTGCCTCCCCAAGCCAGCCCTGTCAGTCTGCCAGCCAGCCCCCTGAATGTACTTTCAATTTGAAACCCAGGTCGGACCACTCCCCCCCACCATCGGCACGGTGCAACCTCCAGCAACTCCAATAGTGTCACTGCGGTAGAGCCCCCCCCGCCCCCGGCTGTGTCCAAAATAGAATAAACGGATACAGTGGAAGATGCACAGGAGACCCTACAGGGCCGAGGCAAGAACATTAAACCGTGACGGCATTCGCGGGACCTGTACCTGGTGGCCTGGCTGCGGTCTGCCCTGACTTTGGAGAGTGCCGGGCTCCTGCAGCCTTGCACCTGGGTGCACGGACCCTGCTCTGTGGATTCACAGCTCATTAGAGCAGCAACACCTCAGGCGACCTCGCCCCGTGTCTCCTTTCACCGCTGACCAAAGCAATGCTGGAGACAGGTGGCTGGATCCCCTGGAACCCCTTTAGAGCTGGGTCCCCGGGATGAGGTCCCTTTCCTGCCACCATCCTTAACACCACTGCACCCTCCAGGCCTCCTCCCGGTTTCTCACACACTCTGGATGCCCACGGGGCCCCCATTGTGGGCCCGGTTTTGGGACCTCGATAGACCCCTGCTTTTTATGGTGGTTCTGCTGGCACATCCTTCCTACGTCTACAGGCTGCTTCCTATTCAGTGGGCACTCACTGAACACCCACCGCATACCCATGGTCCCAAGAGCTGAGCCCAGTCACGGCCCGGTCCCTCAGCACAGTCACCGCCTGCTCCTCACCCAGCTCCTGTCGGCCGGACAATGTCACCGCCCGATCGCCCAAGGAGGAGAGCTGTCCTAAGGGCGGGAGAAGCTGGGAGGAGCCCTGAAGGATGTTCTGGAACCTGGGGGCCTCCTTTCCGGGTCAACATCTCACGGGAGCCAAGGAATCCCTTTTCCAGAAGCCCGTTTCGGAAGGCCCTCTGTGCACGTGCTGCAGGCATCCAGGCTGCGCACCCACCCGGCAAGAGCTGTCACGACTGGAGAGAGTCCATGGTCTCCTTGACTCCACACTTGACCCTGGACTATTACGACCTTGAGGGGAGGTTAGGTCACCCAACCAAGCCACCGGTTGTGTCATCAACCAGCTTGGGTCCTGGAGGGCCCAGGTTCCACCCGGCTCTCGGCCCTGCCCGCTGCACCCCCCCAACACCCCCAAAGTGCTCCCCTCCCCCTGGTGCCAGGGGCCCCTTCTCATGACCACTAGGACTCGCGCTGTCCCAGCGCTGCGTCCCAGGAGTGGTTTGGGTTTGGGTGTGGGGTGGGCAGTCAGGCCAGGAAATCGAAGCCTTCGGGAGCTGCCCTCGCCGGACGCAGGCAGGAGTGGAGGGGGAAGAACCCAGCCCCCTTCCTCCTGCTTGAGGAACACGCTGGCACTTCTGCCACCTCACTGCCCGGGGCTCCCACCCTGGAGAGCTTCCCACTGCCCGCCTCACGGCCCCTCTCCCCATGCTCACAGGCTGCTGGGGCCACCCCCCTCCCCAGGACCAGCCCCACGTCCTGTGTACGCGGCCCGGCTTCCCGCAGGACCCACCAGCCCCCGAAGGGCGGGACGCAGTGGTCGCTGACCTGGTCCCATCGAGTCGGGGACACACACCGGAGGTGCTCAGGAAGTGTGTGTGGGGGGGTTTACTGGGCAGGGAAAGGGATTAAGGAATCTACTTAAGAAAATTCGGATTTTCTCTACTCGCTTTGGCGGAAGAGTCCAGTGTCCTGAATGGACAGGAGCAGATTGTGCTGCGGCCGCAGCAGATGCAACACCCCCGTTAAAATAAAGGAAAACAAAGGGGAGACGGCGGCTCGGGAATCGACCTCCTTCAGGCTCACACAGCATTTAAAGGCCAGTGGTCCCCAGCTTCGCGTCTGCGAGTCCCAGACCAGAGCTGTCCTGCCCAGGGAAGGTAGGGGTCACACCGGCTCCCTGGTGGCACAAGAAGCAGGCGCCATTCTTTTCGTTACAACTACAACTTCAGTTCTTTTTTGATGTTTTTTCCCTGTTTTTTTTCTTAGGGCCGCACCCGCGGCATATGGAGGTTCCCAGGCTAGGGGTCTAACAGGAGCTGTAGCTGTCGGCCTTCCCCACAGCCACAGCCACGTGGGATCCGAGCCGCATCTGTGATCTACACCACAGTTCACGGCAACGCTGGATCCTTTACCCACCAAGTGAGACCAGAGATCGAACCTGCAACCTCATGGTTCCTAGTGGATTCGTTTCCACTGAGCCGCAACTGGAACTCCTCAATTCTTCCTTGGAAAGCCTCACGTGTACGAAGGTCCCCTTCCATGTCTGCGCATCAGAAAGCGACACCTACACTCGCAGTCAAAACTTGGAGGCACAAGCTCCTGCTGGTTCCGCTGGTTCCACCCAACCTTGGCCTTCGCCCGCGGGCACACACAGGTGGCCGGCTTAGCGGGAGCATGAGCCACGTCTTCTGCCTTCCACCCTCCACGGGCGGGAAGGCAAGAGCATTCGGGCTGGGAGCTGGGAAGCTGGCGCAGGACGGTCCTGGCCGCCCCCTCATTGAATAACTTGGACACCGGTCTCCACCCGTGAAAAGAGCTCTGCTTGCAGAAAGCAGCTCGCACCCACCTGGACACCCAGCCTGGCCCCCGTGTGGGAGCACGGCTCCTGAGCCGGCGCTCTGACCCCAGCCCGACCGCAGGGCCAACTGCTGGCTCCGCCGGGCGAGAGCAGGGAGCTTTCTGGTGCTGAGCGGGGTCTGGGCCGCTTCAGGAACTCTCACTCTGTCCTGAAGTGATGGGCGCCCCTGGGGGCCAGGCCTCCCTGGCTCTGAGGTTCCGCCCATCTGCCGCTCCCTTCACCCCTTGCCGTGGGACCAGGGGACAGTAACACCTGGCACCTGGCCGGTCCAGGCTCCTCCACAGCCCACGCGTGATTGCAGGGGCCACCTGCGAGCATCACCGTCCTTCTCGGCCGCTGTGCCTGTGAGTCTCCTCTGTCGAGCGGCTGCAGGTGGAGGCAGGAGCACCCGGGTCTCCCGGGCGAGGCGGAGCCCTGCGCCGGCAACACGGCACCACTCTCAGGAGGGAACAAGCCGCTGGCGATTGTTTCTTTCTTCTGCCAATAAGACTGCATTCCTCCTCAGAGAGCAGGAAACGACTGGCTCATCTCCACATTTTGTGGGCGCAGACGGGGCTCCTTTAGGAAGCATCTAATTGTAACGATGCAGCCTAATCTGACCTTGGAAGTCACTGCGTCTACTCGACTTGGGCCGACCAGTCTCCCATCAGGGAAGCAGTCTCGGACTGGCTGCTGGTGCGCCCGGGGCTGGGCTGAGTGCCGAGCGGGGAGGAGATGGCCCCGGGGACGTTCAGTGTGGGCAGACAAGCATCAACTTTCCCACAGCTCACGGTCAGTGAGGTGACAGAGGAGACGAGGATGGGACAGGAGTGTGAAGGCTGGAGACCTGGCTGACCAAAGGGTCAAGGCAGGCACCGTGGACAAGGTCAGCTCTCACCTGGACTTGCAAGGAGGGGCTGGGGTGCGCGCAGGGGCAGGTGGGAGCAGCCAGCACTCAGGTGGCGGTTCTCACCTCCTGTCCGACCCCTTTCCGAGGGTCCCCCTTTCTCATGAAGACGGTCCTGCAGTCCAGCCCCGATGCGGCCAAGCTTTGCCGAGGCAAGGTGCCAGGATAAGCCTGGGGCCCCCGCACAAAGTGGGGGCTCCAAGCTGCTGCTGGCCTTCCCCTAACTGTCCCTCCCCGAATGGAAAGACGGCCTGTGCATGCGACTTCGAGGAGTTTCATCGCCCGAAGCCTGGAGGCCCCAGAGACACACGGGAGATGTGTCTTGGATGGTGTCCACTCCGGGTCTGAGCTCAGCTGCTCTTAAACCACATCAGGCAACAGGGGGCGAGTGGTGAGGGCCAGTGCCCACCGTCTGCGCTGAGGCAGCGCGCTCACCTCTGCTCCCTGCAGTGCTCGGTGGTACGGCTTCAGGTTGGCTTCTCAAGGAAGCGAGGAGCTCGCACGCTGTTCGAGGAGTTAAGCTCCCCCTCTTCACCATCGGCGTTGCAAGACTTCAAACCACGGACAGGACCTGTCAATAGCCCATACCTTCCTTAGCTGAACAGCTTCCTAAGTACTCGCTTCGTGTTCACGCCACCCCGCGTGGCAGGCAGTGTAGACACCGTGACCTTGTGCTGGGGTCCTTGCCTCTGCTCAGCTGCTCTCCACAACTGGAGCTCCCAGGGGACCCGGTGCCTTAAGGATGCTTGTTCAGGCAGCCCACGTGGTCTCCCGCGCCCCCTGACTCAGGCCAGTGGGCGAACACAGATCCAACACTGTGCAGTCCTCTGTGGCTTGATCTTGTTTCTGCACCGAAGGGGTCGTTTGGGAATGAAGACCGAGGCGGCTGGACTTGAGGACGCTCCCAGGTGCTTCCCGGACCACGCCCTGCAGCGCGCGGACACCAGGACCCCTCGTCCCGTGCCGCATCCCACCAGATTCCATTTTCTGGACCCTGGCCCTCGATACTGTTACAGTAGTGCTATTAACACGGGTCAGATGACAGGCCCAGCCCGGGGGCGGCTGCTGCGGTTACAGAGGGCGTCACACCAGGTTACACGGAGTTACACGCAGAGACCACGCTCCGGCTGGTGGCCATGGCGACGGCATCGGATGTAGCAGCCAAGCCGCTTAGAGGATGTTCGCTAAGGAACAGGCTTCCCGGCTCTCCCCTCCTCCTCCATCTGCGGGCCACCAGATTTTCTCCGTCCTTTGGGGTTTCTGCTAAAAATGCCCCAAGGCCCAGGGTCCAGACCCCACGTATCACGTGGGTGTGGCCTTGCTGTCCTCTCTGCCTGGGTCGGTCATGTCCCCACAGCACCAGAGCCTGACCAGAGTCGTGGTCATCAGGATTTTAGCACAACTGCTTTAGTGGTGAATGAGAACCGTGATGGGGGAGGGGCGGATGGGGGAGGGGCGGGTGAAGGAACCCAGAGCTGGTCGGACTTGGGGTGCGGGTCGGGAGGCCTGGTGAGAAGTAGGAGGCTAAGGGTGGTGCCCGGGATACCCCGAGGTGTTGGGCTCAGACCCCGGGCAGACTGGGGTGTGATTTCAGAATTAGGGAGACGCCAGGAAGGCTGACCCCGAAGACCCCCAAGAAACAGGGTCCTTGGCTTGTTTTGTGAGCGGGACTGTGGGTAGGAAATTAATGCTTTCCTTAGAAAGTGTCGTTTGAGATACCCCGTCACCCACCCCGACCCAGCAGGAAGCACCCAGTGGAAAACTGGGCCTATCGACCTAGAGCCCAAGGGAGAAACGGGCTTGAGATAAAGCTGGGTTAGTTGTTATCCAGGATGAGGGCGCCTGGGACACCCGAGAGAGGGTCCTGCACGCCCCGGATCTGTGCAAAGACCCCCACCCCCGACCCCTCGAATCTGGCAGAAGTAGCGGGAGAGGCAGAGTTTCCAAAGGGAAGGAGGGGACAGCTGTGCCCGGCAGGTCAGGACACTGCCCACCTGCCTCCCGACAGTGGAACAGAGGCGCATGGTCTGTGTACGTGGATTCATAGAAACCGACCTACGCAACATCCAAGTGAACATGACCGCGTCACACCTATAACGCCAGCACAGATGACTTTCCAAAAACAAAATTATTTTAAGGAAAAAAGGCAATGACAGAAGAATGCACAAACCGTGATTACACTGACGTAAAATTCAACAAGTGCTGAAACTATGAAACATACTGTTAGAAATGACACTTAGACATAAATGTATTTCAGAAAACAGCACAGGGCTGATGGGCACGTATTCGGGAGAGTAAGTATTCCTTTCCTGGGGAGGGTCGAGGCTTGGGGAGTGACGCTAGGGGAATAGAAACTATTTTCTTGGGCTCCAAAGGGTATCGGCATTCTTTGCAATGGGAATAAACGCACACACAGGGTTTCACAGGCCTGGTGGACTGCCAAGCTTTCTATGCAGAGAAACAGTGACTTGGAGCTAACAGTGCAGATGCTGAACGTGGCTACAGCGACGGGGATTTCCAAGGGACAGTGACAACAGGCAGGTCACTTTCCTGGAGGACTTACCCTCACCCAAACCCTGACCAGGAGCACTTTTCCAGATTCACACCCTAAAACATGCCTGCTTCCTAATAAAAGGATTTGTAGCAGGATCTCGATTTAGAAAATTCTGCACCTGACACGGCCTGAGCATAATAATACCTGTTTAACTATGTGTATCTTGCATCTTTAATATGAGCTCAGGTGTGGATAACAGACTCTCTACAAAGTCCGTTTTTGTTTGTTTAAATCCAGTCATTTTTCTACGAAAAGCAGCTCAGTCTCTCCATTAGAAACACATACGTCTTTCTCCCAGAAGCCAGCCGAGTCCCAGGCGCTCTGGAGCGTAAGTAATTACATCGCAACAGTATTTGTGTCTCTATAAACTTCTAAAATGTTAATCTGTATTATGACATTTTTGATTATAGTGGAGGAGGTAACAGTTCTCGAATAAAAACAGAAGAGCCTGCATCCCCAGCGGCTGGGCTGCTGTTCTGCGGAGCCCGCTTCAGCGTTCTCAGAGCCCACTAGCGGGCTGAGCAGACAGCCCCACGGAGCACCGCGTGGAGGGCCTGGCGTGGCGACTTCCCCGCCTTGTTTTGTGCCTGGCTGGTAAGTTCCTGGTAGAAAAAAAGAATAGTCAGTTCCCAGCTGTTCCGTGGCAGGACACGATGTTAAATTTAGCCCATTAAATGGTTCTGGAAACAAAAGAACAGGTGGTAAACGGCTTCCAAGGCAGATGGCACTTTTTACTGATTGCGCTCCATAGTCTCTGGCTGTAGCGGAGACCACGGCTCTCGCTCACATTTTACCTTTTTCCCGTGAACACTTATGAAATGGTGGGCAAAAGTTTAAAAATAGCTACCCTCGTTCTTTAAAAAAGAATCACTTCCTTTATTTCATCAAACGGGGGCGGATGCTGGAGTCGCCCAGTGCCTTTATCTCCCCAGTGCGGGCGGGCACCTGCCCCGAGGTTCCACACGGCATTGAGGGGCTCGGCTGAGGGGGTGCAGGTCAGGCGGGCTCCAGCCCGAGAGTAGTTCTTAGTACTCTGGCTCATCTCTTCCCCTGAAAACCTCAAGTTCTCAAAAACTAAGAAAGAGGAGACAAGATAATACTTTCCCCGCAAACGTGTTCCTTCTTTAACCTGAGAGTCTAAGGTTCCAAGGAGCAGGGAGGGATGAAGCAGCTATGGATTAGCTGAGACCTGCTGGAAGGAAAAGAACGGGAGAGGCCCTGCCTTCAAGCGCCGGCTCCCAGCCCACGTTTGAGTGTCTACAGCGAAGCCCCATCGGGTCAACCCTCGGCTCTGCCTACCCACCCCCTACCTGGCTGCTGATTCAGGAGCAAATGTGGGAAAAATGGGGTACAAGTTATCCAAGCAGAATAGGCTGTACTGAGCCTGTGGGTGTCCAGTGCAGAGTGTAGACAGCTGCTGAGACACTGCTGGGGATGTGTGTGCCCAGGTGCCACCTCTGCCAGGGACAGGGTGACACGGCCGACGGTGGGCAACTCACAGGCTGGGAAGGGCACAGGTGAGTGAACCGACAATGAGCATGAGGCCAACGGGAGCCCCCAGATGCGCACAGGGTCCTTCAGCAAAGCGGCGGCCCGGACTAACACGGCTGCACCTGTCGGCAACACTCTGAAAGGGAAAACCAACTTTTGATTGAATTTAGAACTGGTCTAGGGGCTCTTTATCGGTCAGCCTTCCTGGCGTCACCCTAATTCTGATATCGGAGTTCCCGCTGTGGCTCAGTGGTTGATGAACCCGACTAGCATTCACGAGGATGTGGGTTCGCTCCCTGGCCTCACTCAGTGGGTTAACGATCCAGCGTTGCTGTGAGCTGTGGTGTAGGTCGCAGACTCGGCTCAGATCCCACGTTTCTGTGGCTGTGGCGCAGGCCGGCAGTTACAGCTTCTATTGGATCCCTGGGCTGGGAAGCTCCATATGCTGTGGGTGCGGCCCTAGAAAAAGATATGAAATAAATAAATAAATAAATAAAAATACACAGGGTATCTTATTTGAAATTCTAAATCACATCCAGCCAGCCGGTCTTGAGGCTGACCCCTCCAGCACTGAGCCGTCTTCCTTTTGGCGTCCTCCTGTCACTGGACCAGAGCTCTCCCAAGTCCCCCAGAGTTCTAGAACATGAACCATGACTTCTCTATGGAGGCACTAGATATTTCCTTACCACGAGGCTCTCCTTGGTCATAGGATGCGTAACAGAATTCCTGGTCTCTACTCACTAGATTCTGGTAGCAACCCCCAGCTTCTACCATAAAGAACGTCCCCAGCTACTGGAATGTCCCCTGGGGACAAAACTGCCCCCCCACCGCCGGTTGAGAACCATAACGCTCAACCACACAGGGCTTCTAAGGTCATCTGACTTTTACTGGCTTTTATATCATCTAACTCATTTATCCAGAATGGGGATTAGAATCTTCTGAATAAAAACAGGGTCCTTCATCAGCAGGAGAATTAAAGTCCATGTGCTTTTATAAAATCGATTCGAATATGGGGCAGACTTCACAGAGGGGCGCATTTTTCTTGGCCCACGAAACCTCTTTCGGTGTCGATGCCTATCTGTCCCCTGCCCCCCCCCGCTGCCCCTCCCCCCGTGCACCTGTTTTAGGGGAGGGCGGGGGTTTCCTCGCGGAGCGCACGGACCTCCTCTGAGGAGGTCGTCAGGAGAGTCAGCTCTTCCGTCTCAATGACGCTCCTGTGCGGCCACTGACAGTGGCTAAAACACCAGCTCTGAGAGACTCACTGCCGGCCCTCAGCCTCCTTCAGGCCTTTTGGAAAGCATTCAAGGGGGATTCTGGGAAGCGTTTCGTCGTGGGCACGACCAGTCTCTGTCAAATGCCTTCTGCTAACACCAAGAGGAGCGGGCCAGGGCAGCCTTACGCGATGCTCCCTCCTCTCCACGAACCCCCGGGCAGAACCCCCACCCCCCACCCCACGGACGCCTGGACTGGCCAAGAGCTCAGAGGCTGCCCATCGGGCTGGGGCCCGGACCCCCAGCCCCCGTTTCGCCCTCCGCGGTGGTGGGAGTTCTCAGAACAGCAGGACCGACAGCTCCACAGAGGTCTTTTCTGAAGCCACCTGCTGAGCGCGGTCGCTCCGTCTTTCTGGCCCCGCCGTGGCGGTCACCTACCAGAAAGGGCCTGGGGAAGCGGTCTTTTTCTAACTGAATGCACGTGACAGCAGTTTGATTATAGAGCCTTATAGAACACAGACACGGAAAGACCCTAGTTATTATGTCACTTTATAAATCACGGAAGAGACACGCGGCGTGAAGCTGTCCGTGGGGTACACGGGGTTTGGTTTGGGTTCTTTCTAAGATTAACTTGCACAGAAAATAGTAAGTCATCCTTAATAAATGCCAGTGGACTGATGGATTTTAACCAAAATCTTGACACAGCTATAAATTCTGTTTCACACAAGAGATTATCCATGTGTTTTATTTATTTCCCCCATCAAACCCCAAGTGCATGTTCACTAACATGCTGAAATAGAAATAAGATTTTGTTCTTGAGAATACAACGTTCTATTGACTAACGAATTCATCAGGCCAACACAGAAATACAGAAGCCAAGGTCCCGTGTCGGGAAAACCACATCAGATTTACCAAAAGCAAGACCAGGAAACCAAAAACACTTCCCAAACTGGAAAGTAATGAAACCAGGTTTTTTTTCTCTTTCTACCATGAAAAAAATGTGTATGTATCTATAAATATCACAATCTCTTTCCTACCACGGGTAACCTAGCAATTCAGGCTTTAATACCAGTATGTCATTCTAGTATTAACTCGAGGATACAATTCATATTATAATTCCACAAAATTTCTATCCAAGTCCTATTCCACCACATGAGAAAACTAAAACTCAAACAGCAGTACCAGCTCAGAACTCCAGACCTTACTAAACATAGCCGTTCTGGCTACATTTAAGGACGGCCCCAATCGCACGCTCACCAGGGTGGCTGGGACACCTGCCGTGCAGGTGACAGTTGGCAGACGTGCAGGTGCAGCTGAGAATGTCTTTGGACAACACAGCTGCAACCAGTCAAGGACCAGGGCCTCCCACCTCCTCCTGAGCCCCGCACCCTGCATCTCAGCACAGCTCACGACACCACATCCTCCACCAGCCCCACCTCCGCCCCAAGAACCCAGACGGAACATCCACCGCACGCGGGAGCCCAGCACTTACACCTGCGCCTCATCCTCAGCCACGGCTTTGGTGGCTTCTGCAGGACCCCACCCAACCTGTGTGTTCAGAGCAAGTCCCGCTGGCCAGCTGAGGAGCGAGGGCTCAGTGAGGGCTTTGTACTGGTTTTTCTTTTATTAACTCGGATGCTTAACCACTTTCCAGCACATTGCCTTGATTTCTTCCAAGCCCCACGGAAGACAGAAATTTCTCAGTCGTGTGCATCATTCCTTGTAAAGACTTAGTCAAGGGACGTCTCATGTCTCCACACAGAAACTTTGAGCTTTGCTTTACGGCAGAACACGCCTGGGTTGACCAGCAGCATGCCGTTCGGAGGAACGGAGGTCCGCTGCGTGGTCTGATGATGAACAAGCCTGTGGAGCCTCCCGGGTCTCCCTCCCCGGCTGTCCAGCATGAGAACCCAGGAAACCGCAGACCTGGAGGCAGGTGTGTCCCTGCCTTGCTCGCCACGCCGTGGACTCTGGAGCCAGCCCCAGGCCTTGAACGACCGGGCTCTGTGCTTACCGGAGAAGGCTGCGGTCCGCAGGGGGATTTTGATGGGCGCCAGTGTCAGGAAGTGGCAGGGCTGCACGCCGGACAGGGACGGGCCCCCACATCTCTCGGGGTCCACGGAGACCATGGCTGCGGCGGCAGCAGCAATGGCAATGGTGGGGCCGCTGCCGACAGGCTTAAGGCTGTTGTGACAACCACCTGCAGAGGGGGACAGAGAGGTCAACAAGGAACGCCTGGAGTCCACTGAGACGAGCCCATTTCATTATGCAACATAAAAGCACCCAGAAAACAAGAGCGTGGTAACCCCTTCCGTGTCCATGCCCTAGGCCGTGGTTCCAGAAATAAACGTGATGTACTCGCAACGTGCCCAGATGCCACCTGTGCACAGAGCCGTGTGTCATCGCAAGCTTACAGTCATCAGGGGACAGGCCTGCCTTAGAGAGAAGTGACTTTGCTGCAGTTCACAGCACGATGTCCAGTAAACAAAGCAGGCTTGGTTTACATCAATTCTATTTCCACACCATATAGCCACTCAGTCAATAAACTGTCACTTGGCTGATGAGGTGCCAAGTGTCCTAGCTCTTAGGGACAGAGTCACACGCCTCTCACTTTAAATCCAAAAGGCACGCTCAGTCCCAGAGCCTGCAGACTTTCTCTTTGTTTCTGTCTCTCCCTATTTTCCAAATGTCCTCTGATGCGCATACACAGATTCTGAATTTACTTTTTATAGAGCAGGTTTAGGGTTACAGAAAAATTGAGCAGAATGGGGAGGAAATTCTCACGTCTCCCACACCTGTTTCCCCTCTTCTCACCCTTTGCATGAGGTGCTACACTCATTACCGTTGACGGCAGCACCAACACCGATCCGTTATTATCACCCGGAGTCCACAATCTGCATTAAGGTTCACTGTTTGTGTTGTACTTTCTGTGAGTTTTGCCAAATGCAAAACTGAACCCCGTGTGCTCTGCCTATTTATCTCTGCAGGGTGGAAATGATTAAGCTTGGTGAGGATAACGTGGAAAGCTGATATAGGAGTTCCCGTCGTGGCTCAGATGTTAATGAATCTGACTAGCATCCATGAGGATGCAGGTTCGATCCCTGGCCTCTGTCAGTGGGTTAAGGATCCTGTATTGCTGTGGCTGTGGTGTAGGCTGGCTGAAGCTCTGATTTGACCCCTAGCCTGGGAACCTCCATATGCCTTTGGTATGGCCCTAAAAAGCAAAAAAAAAAAAAGGTAAAGAAAGCTGAGATAGGCCAATGGCTGGTACCATTAGTCAAGTTGTGAACACCAAGGAAAAGTTCCTGAAGGAAGTTTAAAGTGCGACTCCAGGGAACACTAAACAGTAAGAAAGAGACACAACCTTCCTGCTGAGATGGAGGAAGCGTGAGTGGTCTGGACAGAAGGCGACCCAGCCCAGCCTCCCCTTCAGCCAGAGCCTCGTCCGGAGCAAGGCCCCAACTGTGCTCAGCTCGGCAAAGGCTGAGGGAGGCGGGGAAGCTGCAGAAGAAAAGTCCGGGAGTTCCCGCCGTGGCTCAGCGGTTAGCAAACCCGACTAGCACGCATGAGGATTGGGGCTCGATCCCTGGCCTCACTCAGTGGGTTAAGGATCCGCGTTGCCGTGAGCTGTGGTGTAGGTCGCAGATGCATCCCGGATCCCGCGTTGCCATGAGCTGTGGTGTAGACCTCAGCTGCAGCTCCAGTTCGACCCCTAGCCTGGGAACCTCCCTACGCCGCAGGTGTGGCCCTAAAAAGGAAAAAAGGAAAGTCTGAAACTAGCAGCAGGCGCTTGACGAGGCTTCAGGAAAGAAGCCGCCTCGTAACACGAAGCGCGGGTGAAGCAGCAGCTGCCAAGGGAGAATCTGCGGCAAGTCAACTGGAAGCTCCAGCTACGATAGTGATTTCCTGTTTTTCTTGTTTTTTTTTAGGGCCACACCTGTGCTATCCCGAGGTCCCTGGCTACGGGTCGAATCTGAGCTGAGACTCCAGCCTACACCACGGCTCACGGCAACGCCTGATCCTTGACCCACCAAGTGAGGCCAGGGACCAAGCCCGTGTCCTTGTGGATACTAGTCAGGTTCCTTAACCGCTGAGCCACCACGGGAACTCCTAATTAGTGATTTCCAGTGTGGATGAAACAGCTTTCTCTTGGAAGAAGATGCCATCTAGGACTTTCCCAGCCGGAGAGAAGTCAACGCCTGGCTTGGAAGCTCTAAAGGACAGGCTGACTCTCCCGGCAGGGCCGGTGCGGCTGGTGACTTTGAGCCGAAGACAATGCTCTTTGACCATCTGGAACGCCAGGGTCTGTCAGAATCATGCTCGGTCTACCCCGCCTGTGCGCTGTAGTGGTACCGCGAAGCTCATCTGCTTATAACATGGTTTACAGAACATTTTAAGCCCACTGTTGAGAACTACTGCTCAGGAAAAAAAAAAAAAAAGATTAGATTCCTTTCAAAAATGACTGCTCGTTGACAATGCGTCTGGTCCCCCACGAGCTCTGATGAGATGGGCAAGGAATGAAGTCATTTTCACACTCACACGACATCCACGCTGTAGCCTGTGGATCAAGAAGCTGTCCTGACTGTAAGAGTCCTTGTGTAAGAAGTACGTTCAGTAAGGCTTGTAGCCGCCATAGATAGTGATTCGTCTGATGGATCTGGGCAAAGGCAATTAAAACCCTTCCGGAAAGCATCTGCCCTTCCACACGCCAACGAGAACATTCATGATCATGGGAAGAGGGCAAAGTAGCAACATCAACGGGAGTTGGACGAGGTGGCTTCGAAGCCTCGTGGCCGACTCTGAGGGGCGCCAGACTCCAGCTGAGGAAGTCACTGAGATGCGGTGTCGACAGCAAGAGAACCAGAATTACAAGTGGAGCCTGAAGAGGTGCCTGAGTTGCTGCATCTCAGGATAAAACCTCACGAGATGAAGCGTTGCTTCTTAGGGGTGAGCAAAGAAAGTGTTTTCTTGAGATGGAATCTACTCCTGGTGAAGATGCTGCGAAGGCTGCTGAAGCGACAGCAAAGGCTTACCACGTACCTAAACTCAGGTGCTAAAGCTGCAGGTTGGAGAGGACTGACTCCAATATTTCAAGAATTTCTACTGTGGATGAAATGCTATCAAACTGCACTGCATACTACAGGGAAGTCGTTTTTGAAAGGAAGTCAACTGATGTGGTAAATTCATTGCTGTCTTATTCCAAGAAATTGCCGTAGCCACCCCAACCTTCAGCAGCAAACACCGCCTTGATTAGGGAGCAGCCATCAACATCCAGGCAAAATTCTCTAGCAAAAAGATTACAACCCACTGAAGGCTCAAATGGTGGTTAGCATTTTTTGGCATAAAAGTATTGTTTTACTCTACGTACGTACATTGTTTTAGACATAATGCTATTGAACACTTAATAGACTGCACAATAGTGTAAATATAACACTTAGATGAACTTGGAAACCAAAAAAAAATTGCTTTATTGCCATATTCCTCTAATAACAGTGGTCTGGAACCAAACCAGCAATATCTCCGAGATATGCCTGATATATTTCAAGTTCCTTTGTATTCTTTTTTAAGTTCCTTTGTATGTTTGTTTTGTTTTTTTATGACTGCATCTGTCGCATATGAAAGTTACTGGGCCAGGGACTGAATCTGAGCAGAAGCTGGGACTTAAGCTGCAGCTGCAGCTGCAGCAACGCCAGATCCTTTAACCCACTGCCCTGGGCTGGGGATCAAGCCCACACCTCTGCAGGAATGCAAGCCACTGCAGTCGGGTTCTCAACCTACTTCATCACAGCAGGAATCCCCTCCTCGGCGTCTTTTCATGGCACCATAGCTCTTTTCTTTTTATTAGAAAATAACTTCCATCACCTAGCTGTATGAGCTTATCCTTTCTCCTACAGAAGGACATCTTGTTTGCCTCCGAGTAATTACGATTATGAATAAGATGGCTCCAAACATTTGTGTGCCTGTTTTTGTTTGGGCAGGAGTTCTCAGCTCACTTGGGGAAATGCAAAAGAATATGAACGCTAGGGCCCAGGGTAAGACTACCTTCAGCTTTGGAAGAAACTACCAGACTGTCTCGCAAGGTGGCTGCCCCATCTTGCATCCCCACCAGCAATGAAAGAGCGTTCCTGTTGCCACACCTCCTTGCCAGCACGCGGCATCAGTGATCTGCATTTTGGACATTCTGGCAAAGCGATGTCTCTGTTGTCACATACAGATTTAAAGTCAGGAAAAAACCCCACTGGTCAATATATATTGTCTTACATGGTAAAAACACATTATAGAAAAAGAATACGATGGAATAAGTAAGCATGTAAAAATGTCTGTATGGGTCCCCAGCTGAACACTGCTGATCTGTTATTACACTGTCACCCGGACGTTTCCAGTGGCAGGGTCTGGCTCTGCTGGGGCTGGCCCGCCAGGACGCTGCATGCACTGCTCTTCCACGAGGCATTAGAATAAACACCTCCCCACTCATTAAGTGGCCTCCCCACGTCCAGTTATTCGTGGGAGCCTAGTATTCCTGGCAATGGACCTGCCACAGATCTGATATATTCACTAACCGGCTCCCACCAGAGGAGGTGTTGCCTGTAATAAATAAATGTGACAAACAACTGTGTACAAAAAAGTTAATTTCTGCATTTATCGGCTATTCCAGAATGGATGTGTTCAGGGTCAAAACAGGGTAGGCATTTCAGGGTGTGCACTCGTCAGTTTAATGAGGCTGGTCTGAAGCTGTGTGGAAATGTTTCTTTCTAAATTCAGGTCCTGTGCCTCTGCATTCCTGCCTTTAATGATTTCACCACAGGTGTTTTCGCTGGAATTTAACCACTTGTTGGCTCTATTCAGAGACAGACCGGATGGCAGGACCCCCGGCAGGACCCCGGCTGCAAGGAGCTGAGGTCCTCAGCCTTCCCTTTACAAAGACAGCGCCAAGGTCAAGGTTGCTGATCTCCAGGGACAGGCCACCTGGTGACTTTGTTTAATGGACTGGATCTTTTGTTCCAAAGGAAGATGACCACTCAGCAAAGAATGAGGAAGTAACTAACAGCGATTTAAAAGAAACTGGTGCCAGAGTTCCCTGGTGGCCTAGCAGTTAAGGATGTGGCGTCATCGCTGCTGTGGCTCAGGTTCAGTCCCTGGCCTAGGAACTTCCACGTACTGAGGGCGTGGCCAACAGAAGAGAAAAGAAGAAGCAGGTGCCAAGGCAAGGACATTTTAGAGGTGGGAGCGTGGGAACAGCTTTAGCAGCACATGACTTTGTTGTCAAAAATGATGAATCAACCAAAAAGGAAAAAAAAACTTTGTCTCTTAAAAAAGAAGTGAAAGATAGTTTTTAATCTGCTCTGAATTCATCCAGTTACATACAAAGATGCATCACTCGCCAGTTAGTTCACAAAATGAACTGAGTAAGATCGGTGGAGATAGGAAGCTAGTAACAACGTTGATAAAATCGCTGTCGTCATTGCTGGATGAGATGGAAAGGAGTCTTCGATTCACCCCCGCAAGGCCCCCGCCGGCTCCGGCTGTGCCCAGGCGCTCTGTGTGTTGACAGCAGAACCAGGTATCCTTGTGGGAGCAGGACCCACCTCCCAAGATGCAGGGAGTGCAGGTGAGCTCCACCCTCGGGGCAGGTGGGAGAGGCTGCGTGCACATGGCAAGAGGGGCTCAGGAAGCGCCACTGGAGGAAACAGTGGCACCTGGAGCCCAGCGTGGTGGGAGCGGCCGGCGGCTTCCTGCTCCCCTCTCCCCCCAACCCCCGCCCCCTCGGTCAGGCATTTACAGAGTGTCTCTGCAGCATCTCCACCTGCCAGACTGCACGCAGCTCGGGCCTGAAAGACAATGCCTCGGGAGGCAGGATGCAAGCAGATAGTGGCCGCAGGTACGTGCTGTCTGAGGATACCAGCCGGGAGGCGTGGGCTGATGGGACCTGGGGTGCCAGCTGCTCCCCAGAGACGCCTCCTGAGCCGAGGCTTGGAAGATGAGCAGCACTCAATAAATTGTTCGACTGATAAGTAATTATCCTAACACACTTTCCCCAAAGGACTCCAGAGAATCCCCTAGCTGAGTGAATAAACTGAGATAAGAGTTCCAGCCAAAAAAAAAAAAAACCTGCTAAGCCAGCTAAGAGATAAGCCAGGAGTGCGGTCCCATAAAGATTACTTACAAAAGTCAGTGTTTTAAGCAAAACAGTAGTTAACTGTATGCTTCCCTTGATGGTGGCCAGAGGACAGAGGCAGGTGCACCTGCAAGGGGACTTCCTTCCGGCTGAGTTCACAGCCCAAGGCCACGTCCACCACCGCTGCCCTCCACCTGCTTCTCTGACGCCCAGACCTGCAACATGTGCATTTTCACTCCGAGGAACCCAGGACGGCCACAGGCAGAAGAACCGCATGGTCCCCATTTGTAACCAGGAAGCAGGGCTCAGTGACGTTCAGTGACTCACAAAAGGCCCCGGAGAAGGATGGCATCGACCCTAAAGCCGGCGTCTGCCCCGAGTCCCCTCTGCAGGGCTGGCGCCGGGACTCCACCCGGCTGAACACCTGCACCCTCCCCTCCTGTCTAGACCCCCGGAGCATCCAGAGAACTTTCTCCTTTGTTCTGCTGGAGCCCACCCTGCCGTCCGCACAGGGGCCTTGGTCACGGACACCCTGGTGTTCACAGAAGCGGGCGGCCGTGCTCCAGGCACCCTGAACGCTGATGCCCTCCCAGCGCCTGCCTTCAACACTGGAGCCCGGCCAGCAGCTGGACCTTGCTCCTGGCAGGCCTAAGCAGAGAGAAAGGGAGAGAAAGGCCGGAGGTCCAGGGACTGGGGCCTGGACAGGCAGGGGCCGGGACAGGCAGGGCGGTGGAGCCCCCTGGCCTCAGGCCAATATGCTAATCAGGCACCTTGCAAGTTCAGGGGTGTGCACTTGGCCTGGACGGCCCCATTTGTTCCTGCTCGCTTAGGCCTGCGGGGTCCCAGCCCGAGGGTCTCCATCACTGGCTGCATTCTGCAGAGTGAGCTGGTGGGGACCTCCCCGTGGTTGCGGGAAGGCTGCTCCCACATCGGAGGACCCCTGGAATTGTAACTGCAGGCCGGTTGCAGGGTAGATAAAAAGCTGGACATTTAACTTCGTATCTTTACAGAAGAGCAGAGTGAAGGCCTCCGGCTTGCATCTGACTTGGGGGGCTCCACGTGGAGGGGGAGACCTTAACCTCGGGACGCAGGGAGTGTGGGGTCTTGCGATGAAGAGGCGGCGCCCTCACACTCAGGGCTGCGCCGGCGAGGCCGCCTCCTCAGAACGACGCGGTCACTTTGGTTTTTGCTCATTACGTCTGTCTGGTACAGGACTCGGCTCCGGTGGAACCCTCGGGCGGGAGAGGAAAGCCTGAGGCCGGGGGTCCAGCCGGGTGGGGTCCACAGGACTTAACTCGGGAACGCAGGCCCGGCTCCCAAAGGCCCGTGTTCGGCTCTGCTCAAGCTCCCTCCAGCGTCTCCCTCTCTGCCGCCCCATCTCGGGCATTCGGCAGTTGGCTTCCCTACAAACCCCTCGCCTGCCACAGAGCCCTTCTTGGTCTCTGCTGATTTCCAGGCATGTCCGGCACAGAACCGCTCCTCAGAGGGAGGGTTTCAGCCTGGATGTTTCACTGGGGACTCAGGCTGGGAACCAGCTCTTCCCAACAGGAGGCACTGCTGCTATTTGACTCATTTCACTCCAGCTTCACACGCACATCCTTACACGTTTCCAGGGATGCCCAGAAGTCAATGCCCCATGGACCCCAGTGTATCCAGGCTGTGGGCATACACCCTGAGGCCCCTATGGCGGTGCTTGGAGCCCCTCACCCTGTAACTGATGAGCCCTATCTCTACGACCATAAGATCGAAGGGGCCACTAGCTGGATGGGACTCATTGCCTTCCCCTCCCAGCTAGGGGCCCACCTGCCTGGGTCCCCTCCCTTGAACAGAGCAGCAGAGGGTGTGGCTGCAGGCGACACTGAAGACACAAGGCTCATCAGGACACTGGAGCCACCTCGTCACTGTGAACAGCTCCCGTCCCCACTGGACAAAAGTCCCCCCACCGAAGCACAGCCACCCCTCCCTCGGCGCCGCACGCGTTGCTCGGCACCAGGCGAGGACATACGAGTTATTAGGAGGGGGCGAATTCACTTAGCTTTGTGCGTCAGCTTAAAAATACTAATTTACTGTTATTTTTATGATTTCATGTAACTTGGAGTGCAATAATGTGAATATTCATTTTATTAAAACTGGAGATTAATTGCACTACCCTAAAGAACAAATTGCTGCTAATACTGGGTAAAGCAAACACCCTGATTGCTGTAATGGACTGAGCCAGGGAAGAAAAAGGGAAGACGGCAGGACAGCAATCATCCTCATTAAGAAACTACGGGCAGGAGCTCCCTTTGTGGCTCAGCAGTAATGAACCTGACTAGTATCCATGAGGATGCGGGTTCGATCCCTGGCCTTGCTCGGTGGGTTAAGGATCAGGCGTTGCCGTGAGCTGTGGTGTAGGTCACAGACACACAGACAGCTCAGATCCTGCATTGCTGTGGCTGTGGTGCAGGCTGACAGCTGCAGCTCCAATTAGACCCCTAGCCTGGGAACTTCCATATGCCGTAATTATGGCCCAAAAAGAAAAAAAAGAAAAAGAAACGACAGACAGACCAAGAATAATGTATACTGAGCATGGCAGCCCAGCCTCCCCTCTGGGCCAGCACCTGCTCTGGAGTCCCGGGTCTGTCAGCGGAGGGAGTGCAGTGTGCAGTTCAAGGGCCTGGGGTGGCCGGGGATTGCGACCAGTGCACGCACACTGGCCAAGCTGGACTCCAGGGCTGGTTTGGTGGGGAAACTGCCCTCCCAGACTCACTTCCCACCAGAACACCTGCGAGCACACACATTCATCAACTCCTTGAAGGAAGGGGTGTATTTATTCTCAGAAGACATGGCTAAGGGTGGTGTATACAGTAGGTGCTTAGCAAATGCACGTCAACCGAACGGCCCCTAGACAACCTTTGTCTCCTGGGGTTTTCATTCCACAAGTGGCTTAGTGGGTTCAATTGGTTCAAGACTCCTGTTTACTGTAGTGGGTCACCCTTGGGAGATCCAGCCACACCTGCCCCACGGAGGGGGTCCCAGTGTGTGCGTGGCTGTGTCTGCAAGGAGTGTCATTTTTACGGAACACAGTGGCGTCGGCCAAACTTTACCATTTGCCTTGAAAGAAATGTGTTTTCCCCGTGAAAGCCACAGCAGGTGGATTCTGTCCCTCACGGGCAGCCCGAGGTTTCGGTGACCTTGAAGCGGGACACGGTCCCGCCTGTTCCACAGCAAAAGTAGGGAAGGGCTTCTGTGAGGCCCTCGGCACGACGGCGCTCTCCCCACCAGGCAGCTGTCTCCCAACCACTTCATTACGCTCCACGCACACGATTTACACTCACCTCTCACCTGACTCGCAACAGCCTGAGGCAGCCATAAAGCACAGGAAATTATTCTCAGCTGCGCATCTTTCTCGCAGAGACACATTTAGACAGCAACGCAATCAACCAGCTGACGAGTGTTAGGATTTTTCCTGCTTCGAGGTTCCTTTCTTCATTACGAAATTAAGATGATTGAGTGTCTCATAATAGAGACACCAAGTATGTGTTCTGTTCCACACCTGCCAGGAGCGGCTCCAGCCCCCGAACCCCCAGGTACAGGTGTGCGGTCCAGCACAAGACCAGAAGGGCGGTGGGCTGGGCCCTGATGGACGGGCTGGGAGAACCGCGTGCAGACAGACAGCTCCACTCCCCAAACCCAGACCCTCTCCCGGAAACCAGCCTCTGGAACTGGGCTCCTTCCATGCCCCCGTTGAAGACACACTGCATTCGAGAATAGAAATCTCCAAGACAGGAATCTCCAGAAAAATGTTCTCATCACATGTAGCTGCTGTGCTGAATGCGTGCTGCCGCAAAATCAGGTGTGACTGTGCCTGTCCTTGCTCCCCTAGTGGGACAAGAATTCGAGTGTTTAGTATCAAGGCATTGGTGGTGGGGGGCGGTCACGGGGGCCTGAGAAACAGAATTCACCCCTCACACGCAGACCCCGCCCAGGGAGACCCTGCTCAGAAGCTCAGCTCGGGGGTCCGTGGAGGTCTGGTTCTACACAGCCTCCTGGAAACAGGCCAGCCCAACCTCCTGACCAAGTGCCCCTGGGTGAGTGGGGACCGCATTACCTACGTGGTGGCCTGTGAGCATCCAGTGAGCTCAGCCCCGTGCACAGAGAGGCCCTCGTAATGTGCCTGCGTGTCATGCATATGAAAGTAAAAACTCGTCATTGTCCTGGCTATTACGAGGCATTCTGCACCTGTGCTGTCCTTGCAGACGGGCGTGGCAGGGGTGGGGGACAGGAAGGAAGGCGGCTGGCAGGCAGGGGCACAGGACGTCCCCTTTTCCCCATCACTGTAGCTCCTGCCACTAAGTTCCGGGGATTGAGCCACGCCCAGACTTCTCGTGGCCCGAAGCCTCCCCAGGAAAGGCCGAAGGAAAGTTCTACCACCAGGATCAGGAGCAAAGTGAAGGGTGCCCGGGAGAAGTGACACTGGGTGGACTGATGTTGCACGTCTAACGTGTGTGACGCAGAGAGAAGACCACGCAAGTCTGGACTCAGTGAAAACCCCCAACAGAAGAGACGGAAAACCGGGACAGCTCTGGAGGGACACCTGACATCCAGCGTTCCGAGAGGACTGTCCTGCTTCAACAGGCCCCCTGGACTGTGGGGGAAACTGCCCCGAAAGTGCCCGAAGGAATAAAGCATATGGATGCGTCCAGGGCCACAGCCGCTTGCAGATACCGAAACACCCAAAGCAAACGTGTCCAAACCCCCTTGCAGCTGGCCCTCTGCCTTTCAGGGCGGTGGGGACGCGGCTCTCTCAGCCGTGCTCCCTGTCCCCGTGGGGCGTTCCCCTGGGGAGGGGCCCTCTCTGTTAGGAGGCCCGGCAGAGCCAGCCTGCGTGCCTGACAGTCAAGCTACACGTGACATCCACGCCCGCGGGAAGATGCACATGCCCCATGTTTCACGTGGAAGCAGCACGTTACCTGCGCAGCCGTGGAGACACACCTGCGACAGGCTCAGGGCGGGCAGCAGGCGCCACGTCCCCAGGGGCACTGCGGCCAGAAGATCCCCGAGTCAGGGCTCCTGGGCCCTGTCCCTTGAGCCTTCCGGCATAAAGAAAAGTTTTGTCATCCGTGAACCCAAGCAAAGCCCGCCCCTCCTCTTCCGTCTCGACGTGAGACCCTGACCTTCAGCGTCCATCACAACATTCTGCCTGTAAGAGCAGCCGGGAGAACTTTGGCCTCGCCCGCCAGGGCCAGGGCCACGTGCCTCCTTCTCACGATCTAACGGCATCATCAGTCTCGAGCCTTCTTCCTCCTCCCGCAGCTTGTAAAGCCCATTCTCTGCCTCCCGCACCACCCGGCTCTTCCTTTTCCAAATCCTCAGACATTTGCGAGGGTCCATCAGTGGCGAGGCCTCGCGGCAGAGCGCAGGCAGAGGGCCCGGTGCTGCTCAGTGGGCAGGGGCAGCTCCACCTGCAGCTTGTCTCTGCCGCGGGGGCTGAATGCAAACAGGCTCATTAGATCAGAGGAGAGGCGAGGTTCGTTTACAATTAAAAAAAAAAAAAAAACCCACTGTACTGGGGATAATGCTGCTTGAAATGAATACTTATTTTCCTTAAAAGAGTGAATAGCATATTGTTTATATAGACAGCATTTGTGTTGATGTCAGAGGAACAAGGAAACTGCAAACACAGTCTAAGACCACCAGGTCCTTATCACAAGAAGAACGTGCAAGCCTTGGTCATGGGGACCCACTTTCCCTTTCCACGGGCAGGTCTGCCTTGAAGCTGACGAGGCTTAAACTGCCAAGTACTCATTCGTACAGCCTCTCCCAGCCCTCAAGCCCCAATTCCTATTAGCGATGCTGCATTCTTTTCCTTAAAGAGGACACTAAGTTTGTGTGAATTTTATGGTCCAAAGCACCTGCGCTGTGCCTGCACACCACCCTCAACACCCTATACAAACGAAGACGCATTCTCCTGGAAAGCCACTTAGAAAGAATCGACCCAAATCTCCATCTCCTAAGCTACGTACAGTAGCTAGATATTCAGATCTTAAGCTTTCAAGTTTCCGAGAATTCTCACTGAAATCACACGTACATGCATATTCCACAAACACCATTAAGACAAATAAGGCCATGACAGGCAGGGAGGTTTAGGAACAAGCATTACACTTTTTGTCTTTTTTTAAGATTCCAATACCATTGGGGGAACATTGGCAGTGTCGGTAGTATCTGATAAGCCTGGAAAACTGATTCTTCATCATAGAAACCAGGAACAGTAGCCTCGGGTATTGTCAGACTGAAAGACCAGGGCTGGAAACTCCCCACCAGAAGTATTCTAGTCTAGGAGTTCCCGTCGTGGCGCAGTGGTTAATGAATCCGACTAGGAACCATGAGGTTGCGGGTTTGGTCCCTGGCCTTGCTCAGTGGATTAACGATCCGGCGTTGCCGTGAGCTGTGGTGTAGGTCGCAGACGCGGCTCGGATCCTGTGTTGCTGTGGCCGTGGCGTAGGCCAGTGGCTACAGCTCCGATAAGACCCCTAGCCTGGGAACCTCCACATGCCGCAGGTGCGGCCCTAAAATGACAAAAGGAAAAAAAAAAAAAAAGAAGTATTCTAGTCTAGAAAAATCCCAAGTGACACACCAAAAAGGTTGACAAAATAAGCAAGGCTGTGAGACCTAAGGAAGCAGAATTTTTAATCTTTTTTTTTTACTGCTCTCTCCCCAGCACATACATCAGCACATGGTACAAGGCAGGTGCTCAATCCATATTTGAGGTATTGATTATTGATTTAATATCTGCCATGGTGTTAGAGATCAGACACTTTGCCGGGTGCCGGGGACCCAGTAGCAGATTAGACAGACAAGGCTACTGCGCCAGACCGACATCTAACCTGCATGACCTTGACAAGGAATGTTTAAAGGAAGAAGTGTCGGTAGGAGAAATGGAATATCTAACTTTCAATAAAAACATTGTTCCTCACAGTAAATTCTTTCTCTCTCTCTCTCTTCTTTTTTTTTTCGCTTTTTAGGGCCATGCCCAGGGCATACGGAAGTTCCCAGGCTAGGGGTCGAATTGAAACTGTAGCCGCCAGTCCACACCATAGACACAGCAACGCAGGATCTGAGCTGCGTCTGCGACCAGCACCACAGCTCACGGCAACGCCGGATCGCTGACCCACTGAGCGAGGGCAGGGATTGAACCCGCATCCTCACCGACACTATGTCGGGTTCTTAACCTGATGAATCACAACAGGAGCTCCTTGAACCTAACTTCAGATTGAAATAAAGCCCTATGATATCCACACTTTAAGAGAAATCTATGAACCTACCCATCAAGCCCTTTGCCTGGCTAGCAGATCACAAGGACATGTAATCTAACAAAAACCCTAACCCTAACGAATATCCCTTATTATACAACTGTAGAGACAGGTGGGCTTGGGCCGGTGAACCGACCAGTCTCTTGAGCTAAAACCACTGAGCCGACTTAGGGGTCGACAATGTGATGAGCCAGGTGTTCTGGGGACCCTCCAGCTCCTGCAAAGAGTGGCGCTGAATAGACTCGCTTCTTGCTGCTTTGCTAAACTTTCCAAAAACAGAGGCGGTGTCCAAGGACCCCATCTCTTCCCAGTCCTAGAAAATCTCCTGCCCCAGGTTGACAAGCGGCAGACACGAGGGCCGGGTCGGCAACGAGGGCAGATGTGGAGGGCGGGCAGCGGTGAGCTGGTGGCACCGAGTCTGGGTCTTAGAATTGAGCTGGGGCCACAGCTTCATGGGGGCGGGTCTGGTCCTGGGTTAGTGGTGCCCTCAGTTCTGCAGAAGCAGGTGCATACCCTACCTGGGCCTGCTGAATTTCCACCTGCTGTGATCCAGTCATCACTTCACAACTGAAGTGCGCCAGGTAAAAGAGATGAAGGCAACAGGAGTGAGAGCCATTAAAACAACAGACAACAAAACTGGACCCTCAGAGATGACAGAGATTAGAATTTTCATACACAGAGTGTATACTAATTATGTGTAGGATTTTTTTTAAGAGGAGTAAGGATCAAGACACTGTAAGCAATGAAGCTGATTTGAAAAAAAAAAAAGAAAAAAGCCAGAGGCATGGCTAGAGATTAAAATGATCATATTCTCAAGACAAAAAGCTTCATGGAGGCTGAAACAGAAGATTAGACGCAGAAGAAGAGGGACGCATTGACTGGAAGATATGCCAAAGAAATTGTACAGCACAGAGAACAAAAGGATAAATAGTATGAAAGGAAAACAGACATGGAATTAGAACAATGACATTTAAAACATTCGTTATAAACATTTCAGAAAGAGAAAAGGAAGATAGTGGAGAAAAAGCAGCTTTTGACAGACATCCCAGAAACGAGAGACGTAAATCCACGGAAGCGCAGCACACGAGCCATGAATTTTTAAAAGAAGCAGATCTAGGACTTCCCGTCGCGGCTCAAAGGTAATGGATCTGACTAGCATCCGTGAGGACGTAGGTTCGATCCCTGGCCTTGCTCGGTGGGTTAAGGATCTGGCGTTGCTGTGGCTGTGGTGTAGGCTGCAGTGTAGCTCCGATTAGACCTCTAGCCTGGGAACTTCTATATGTCACGTGTGGGGCCCTAAAAACCAAAAATAAAGACATAAATAAATAAATAAATCAGATGTAGACACAGTGTGACGTAAGTTGTAAAGTCAAAGAGGAATCACTTCAAAATTCAGAGAGTAAAGACAGATATTACCCACACAGGACCGTCGTTTAGAATAACTGAAAACTCATCAGAGATTAATACCTGCCCCAAAGTATTGTAATAATATCTTCAGAGAGTTGAGGAAAAATGTACAATGAGCCAGAAAAATTGTCCTTTAAAAATTAAAAAAAAAAGTTTCCAGATAAGAGCGGAAACAGAGAGATTTTAGTACTTGATGATCTTCACTTAAAAACTCCAAAGTATCTAATATAAGTAATATCTAGTAAATCTCTAATAAAGTCTCTGTTAAAAGAGAAGAAAATTTGTCAGTCCTCCCCTCAGGAATAAGAAATGGCAGGAATGGTCATATGACAATTAAATACCCCAAGTCAGCAGTTAAACATCCTTCTTCAGAGGAAAGACCAGGTCCTTGTGTTTAAAGAAGCAAGTCCCACACGCTAAGGGTTGTCCCATTTTAATATAGTAAAGCCCTTCCGAAGAATTTAAAAAAAAGAAGGGCCACATGTCCATTTTATGCCATGAAATCAATACAACTTTGACACTAAAAGGAGGTGAGTAGAAAAGGAGAAAAGAAAACAACAGAGCCATTTCACACAGGAACGCAGATCCACGAACCTGAGCAAAGTCACGACAAACAACGCAGTATTTTGAACAAGAAGAGCAGTCGGTCATGAAAAAGGCAAGTTTATCCCAGGAAGGCAAACGGTATAATGTTATAATTTTAAAAAATACCATACCCCGCAGCAGTAGACTAAAAGAAAAACATGGCTCTCCTAATAGAGAAATGAAAAACACTGAAAATCTCCCATCTCTAAATTACGGTAACAACCCACAACCACTAGCAAACCAGGAAAGGAGAGCGCTTTCCCAAGCTGGCAGAAGGGTAGCTGATAAGCCCCATGACACACGTCACTGCTAGTGGGAAGCATCAGGTGTGTCTCCTCGGCACGGGAGCCGCGACGCATCTGGCGTCACTACTACATTAGGTGCTGCACTCCAAGTCCTGGACAACGAAGGCAAAAACGAAATTTCAGAAGCAAAGTCAAGGAGCTGGAGGACGGGGAGGAAGAGCCCCATCCTTCCTGAGCATCAACGCGTCTGTGGTTCCCGCCAGGCAGCCTCCTGTCCTCACAGCACGTGGAAGACTGACAACTTAAGATTAAGACTTCTTTAAGAAGCCTGGAAGATTATTATAAAGAAATGATGTTAAGTTGCCTTAAAAGTATTTGCAGACAGTGAGCACTTGGAAATAGTCCCCTCTGGTGTATTTATGTTAAGTAAACTCTGACTCAGCTGGCTTTTAAAAAATTCATGAAAGATGACATTTACTAACTTATACTGTGATGGAGAAATACACATACTAAAATATTAAGTCACAGTGAAACACAAACTATGGTTAATATATGAATCATATGTGGCAGTGCATTGATCCATTAGCATTGTCTGTAAATATTTACTGGAGCTGTGGATAACTTATTTTTCTTCTTTCTACGTGTTGGTAGTTCCTAATTTTTCAATACCTAACACATATGAATTATTCTCAAGTTGGGAAAAACAAAATGCATAGAAATAAAAGGCAAAGACAACCTCCCGAATGGGAGAAAATAGTTGTAAATGCTGCAACTGACAAGGGCCTATCTCCAGAATACACAAATGACTCATACTACTCAACAGGAAAAAAACAAACAACCCAACTGAAAAATGGGCAGAAGACCTAAACAGACATTTCTCCAAAGAAGACATATGGATGGCCAACAGGCACATGAAAAAATGCTCAACCTCGGGATTAAGATGGCGGAATAGAAGGACTGGAGCTAAACTTCTCTCCCGAAAAACAGCAAAACTACAAACAAATGCCAAGCAGCCTTCAACCAACTGGACTGTAAACTTCCAAAAAAGATATTCTACTCCAGAAGACAAAGAGGAGACCATATCAAGAGGTAGGAGGGGCGATTACGCGATAGAAGCAACCACATACCTCCTGGGTGGGAAGCCCCACAGACTGGAAAGTAACTGCATCACAGAGACTCAGCTACAGGACTGAGAGTTCTGAGCCCCACGTCAAACCCCCACGCCTGGGGATCGGGCACAGGGAGAAAGAGCCCCCGGAGCATCTGGCATTGAAGGCCAGCAGGGCTTGTGTGCAGGAGCTCCACAGGACTGGGGGAAACAGAGACCCCATCCTTGAAAGGCACACACAGACTTTCACGTGCACTGGGTCCCAGGGCAAAGCAGTCTCCATAGGATTCCGGGTGGACCTTACTGCAATTCTTGGAGGATCTCCTGGGAAAATAGGGGTGACTGTGGCTTGTTGTGGGGGAAGGACATTGGAGGTGAAGCTCTCGGGAACATTCATCAGCCTGC
>PVHT021183705.1:673110-736885 GCA_004024745.2 Catagonus wagneri | reverse complement strand
GATACAAAAACAAGAAAACAACCAATGGATCACTGAAGAAATCAAAGAGGAAATTAAAAAATACCTAGAAGCAAATGACAACAAAGACACGACACTCCAAAACCTCTGGGATTCAGCAAAAGCAGCGCTAAGAGGAAAGTATATAGCAATACAAGCCAACCTCAGGAAACAAGAAAAAGCTCAAATAAACAACCTAACTCTACATCCAAAGCAGCTAGAGAGGGAAGAAGCCAGGTCATGGAAACAACCTAAATGCCCACCGACAGAGGAGTGGATAGGGAAGATATGATACATTCACATAATGGAATATTACTCAGCCATTAAAAGGAACGGAATAACATTTATAGCAACATGGATGAACCTAAAAAATTATCATTCGAAGTGGAACCAGTCAGACAATTAGACGGCAACACCCAATGCTACCGCTTACATGTAGAAACTAAAGAGACACAATGAACTTCTTTGAAGAACAGACAATGACTCACAGATTTTGGAAAACCTAGATTTTTCAAATAAGACAATCTGGGGGGTGGGAGGATGCACTGTGGGTTTGGGACACAAAATCTATTGTATTGACTTATGATCTTTGTACACCTATAACTGAAATAAAATTCATTGTTAATATGAAAAAATAAAAAAATAAAATAAAATACCCAAAAAAAAATGCTCAACCTCACTAACTGTTAGAGAAATGCAAATCAAAACTGCAATGAGGTACAACCTCAAACCAGTTGGAATGGCCATCTGAATACGTCTACAAATAACAAATGCTGGAGAGGGCGTGGAGAAAAGAGAACCCTCCTACACTGCTGGTGGGAATGTAAATTGGTTCAACCACTATGGAAAATAGTACGGAGGTACCTTGGAAAACTAAATATAGAACTACCATACGACCAGCAATCCTACCCCTGGGCATATATTTGGACAAAACTTTCATTCAAAAATATACATGCACTCGTATGTTCATTGCAGCCCTATTCATAATAGCCAAGACATGGAAACAACCTAAATAGTCACTGACAGATGAATGGATTTAGAAGATGTGGAACATGTACACAATGGAATACTACTCAGCCATAAAAAAGAATGAAATAATACCATCTGCAGCAACATGAGTGGAACCTGAGATTCTCATATTAAGTGAAGTAACTCGGAGAGAAAGGCAAATACCATATGATATCACTTATATGTGGAATCTAAAATATGGCACAGATGAAACTTTCTACAGAAAAGAAACCATCTCATGGACTTGGAGAACAGATGTGTGGATGCCAGGCAGGAGGGAGTGGGAAGGACTGGGAGTCTGGGATTGGTAGATGCGAACTACTGCATTTGGTGTGGGTAAGCCACGAGGTCCTGCTGTATAGCCCAGGGAACTATATCCAGTCACTAGTGATCAGAACATGATGGAAGATTACATGAGAAAAAGAAGGTATATATGCGTGTGACTGGGTCACTTTGCCGTACAGCAGAAATTGACAGGATATTGTTAATTAAACTATAATAAAAACTTTTTAAATTAAAAAAATAAAATAAAAGGCCATCTGTAAATATATACACTTTACAAGTTTACACCTTTCAAAATATTTTAGGTGTAAGATAAAATAGATGCTATTTTTATAAGTTCATAGACATAGAGAGGTCACCTAAATTCAAGTTGTTCACAGAATAGGCATGAATTAAGTTTCTTTGAAACGCTACCTCAATTCGAAATGCTTATTGAGTAGTCTCTCTAAAACACACTCACAAAGAGATGTTTGGTTCATTACAAATAAATGTGGCTGTTACCTTCCCGTGCTACTCTGTCCCATGGGATTGTTTTAGCCATACTGTCAACTGAGCACTTGAGACGTGGCTGGTGTGCACTGAGATGGGCTGAGTGTAAACTGCAGACTGCGTTTCAAAGACGATACAAAACAAAATAAGGTGACTACCTTAATAATAATTTTATATTGATTATTGATTACATGTTGAAACGATAGTGTTTTAGATCTATCAAGGTAAACACGTTACTGAAATTAATTGCATGGTTTGTGACACTTTTTTAAAAGATGAGTACCAGAAAATTTTAAATTCTATACACGATTCACATTTCCAATGGAGAAGGCTGCTTTAGAATGGGTACCGGCATCTGGAAACTTACAAGGAAAAGAAAGTATGAGGATAATCATGCCTGATTTAGACTTTAAATCCACAGTTTTCATGGAACCTTGGATTTTCTTAGTTATTCCTTAGTGGTATCTCAGCTCTAGCACAATGACGCAGTATCATATCTATAACTTAGAACCCTCAGGTTTCGACAACTGATTCATTACTTTGCAGAATGTCTCCCATAAATTCAAGGACAAAAGTGATCACCAGGACATAAATTCCTAGTTCTTTAAAATGATATGAATTATGTTGGTAAGCACAAATCTCATTTAATTTTTTCATTATCTCGGCAGTCACTCAATTTTAGTTGATGTCTGAATAATTTACCACTGGATCTGGGGACTCGGCCAATTTTCATACAAATGGAGCCTTGAAGTACTGTCTAGAAAACATGAAGCGATCAAAAGTGAGAGCTAGCTCCCTCAGTGATTTCCAAGAAGGCATCTGCCTCCATCCCGTCTGGAGAAGCATCTTGTGGGGAAATCGCATAGCGCAGTAGGGATGGTGCTGGCATCAAAGATGCTATGAGGACATTGGCCACTTATAGCCATTACAAGTATTGCAATGATAATGCAGTACACTCTTGAAATGATCCCACGTTACAGAAGAGAAAACTAA
The DNA here is from genome assembly GCA_004024745.2 of Catagonus wagneri. NCBI lineage: Eukaryota > Metazoa > Chordata > Mammalia > Artiodactyla > Tayassuidae > Catagonus > Catagonus wagneri. The sequence goes on along the minus strand of PVHT021183705.1, from coordinate 734,116 downwards.
GGCACAGAGAGGTGAAATAACTTTGCCAAGGTCACACAGCTGGTGAGTGTCAGGGGTCCACCCAGGGAGTTTGGCACAAAAGGTCTATGCTGTCACGCCACTTCTCTAAAAACAGCATTTTAAACAACCTGTTAGAAGATGGCTTTGGATAAATGTTTTTCACGTGCAGGGATTTTTCTGACTTCTTCCAGGTCGTATAATTTACAATACTTGTTGGATGCCCCCCGCCCACCCCCGCCTCCATAGTTTTCTTGGAAGCTGGAAGGAGGCGTCAGTACACTAGCTGGGTGAAAGACAGACCGTAACTGGCCACCACAAGCCTGAAGTGCCCTTCAGGGTTTCTTGTTATCTCTAAGAGTCAAACATACGTGCATTTTTCTCCTGAAATATCGGTTCTCCGTGATATGAAAGCAGTGTGTTTACCCTACTCTCTAAATAAAACGTGGGGTCCTGAAAGATTTATGTGTTTACGCTTTTACTGCAGAAATCACTGGGCAGCCCCCCCCCCCCCCCAGTTAGAGAGCCAGGGTAGAGGGACAGTGGTGACGTTTCAGGTTTGCTTCCCAGTAAGTCAGGCTGAACCTTGATCAGGATGAGTTCTACTGAGAGACTTTACTCTCCGCTCCAACCCCATCGCCAGCATCTGGACACACAATCTTAGCTGAAGACAGACTAGATCGTCCTGTGGGGACACTCACTGTCAGGGAAAACCAGGACTGCCAGTTGCTCCAAGGACCCACCGGGTGGGATCCAAGGAGGAAGTGAAAGCCCTCTTCCCAAGGATCTTCCAGATGGCTGAGGCTCGACGGTGAGAAGGAGCACGCCTCCCTCCCAGATATGATGAGTGGCTAAAAATCATCAAGCTTTGCCTTAGTGGGGCCATTCCTCTGTTGACTGGATGGACACAGCTCCACAACTGTTGCATCAGTCACATGGCTGATGAGAGGTTCAAACCCCAGGTAACAGTCTCTCTTTGATGGCGTGAAGAAGAAAGAAGTATTTTCATGTATTTTATGGCATTTTTATTACGTAAGTAACACATGCTCATTAAAAGAAAACAAAAGGAGTTCCCATCATGGCGCAGCAGAAACTAATCCGACTAGGAACCATGAGGTTGTCGGTTCAATCCCTGGCCTTGCTCAGTGGGTTAAGAATCTGGCATGGCTGTAAGATGTGGTGTAAGTCACAGATGTGGATTGGATCTGGTGTGGTTGTGGCTGTGGCTGTGGCTGCGGCTCTGGCACAGGCCGGCAGCTGTAGCTCCAATTAGACCCCTAGCCTGGGAGCCTCCATAAGCCACAGGTGCGGCCCTAAAAAGCAAACAAACAAAAAAAGGAAAATAAAAGAAAGCATAGTTGGAAATAAAAACAGTCCCTCATCCCAGCAGCATCCAGAAATAACCATTACTCACATCTTTGTATGTTTTGTCACAACTTTTGTCAGTGCGTCTGTATGTGTGTACAGTGCTCTCAAAATTGGTCTCATCCTGTTCAAAAACCTTGAAACCTGCTTTTAAAAATTGACTGAAACAAAACAAAAGCACTTTCTTTGCCTAAAGAAATCTTCCAAACATGGTTCTACTAATGGTTGAAGACTGTTCATTTTTATTGATATGACTCACTTAACCAATTACTTAGTCACGGACACTTGAGATTTTATCTTTCCTGTTGGTATTACAAATTATTATGTGCTGAATCACTGTGCATGTATATTCGGTCTTCCTTTAACTTGCCGTAGAAGGAGAATCATGAGTCAAATTATATTAATTTTTAAAGGGATCTGAAAGTCAGCTTGCACGACTCTGTACATACCACATTTAAGAGCATGGAGGGATGGACACACGTTCTGTTGTCCTACTGCAAACAATAAGCAGCGTCAAGGTTTTCTGAAAGTCTGTGCGAATTTAATAGGGAGAATATCACATTCCGTGGTTTAAATTTGCATTCCTTGAATTACTTGTAAGTCACATATCGGATAATGATCATTTATGGTTATTCTGAGTCATCTGTTTATGCCTATTTTTTATTATGGTATTAAAATATTGTCCTATATAACAATTCTTTTAAAACGTGTTGCATTAATCTATATGTAAATTAGTGCTTCAGTACCACATTTGAAGACACAGATGTAACTTTAGAATGGTAAGTTAAATCCCTCTTTTAGATTTTTTTAAACTACATATTTGTTCATCTCATGCGTATATTCCATGAGCAACAATTTTAAATGATTTTCTCACACTCCAAAAAAGTAATACAATTAGTGTGAGAGCACAGCCATCAATTAATTGGAGAAGAAAAGACAGCATCACCGTGCTTCGTTTTCCTGTCCAAGCGCTCAGTGAGTCTCTCCAGCTGAAAAATAACATTTTCAGAAAATTTTTTGTTTTCTTTTCTAGGTTTCAGTCCTACTGAAGGCTCTGATCCATCTCCCTGTGTTGATGGTGTGTCCAGAAACTTCATGCCCTGTCCAAGGCACACAAAGAGAGGCTCCCCCCTGCTGCTATACCTAAATGATGATTAATACGTAGGAAACGTTGCCTTTCGCATGTTTGTTTTTTATCAATCCATTTTGATGAACTGTCTGTTTAATTCTGAGAGTTTTTAAGTTGAATGTTGTGAGTTTTCAAAATACAAAAAGTGACATAAACTTCCAATGGTATTTCTGTTTCATTCCTTATCACTTGGGCTGGAACTTCCAGAAAACAAAATAAAGGATCAACAGTGACTGATTATCATGAGAATGGCAACAATGTTTGCCGTGTGATGTGGCAGTTTTTAGACAAATAGTATGTATCATGTTGAGTAATTATACTTCAGGCTTCACTTTCCTGATTTTTAATGGCTGTTTACTTCTTTCAAACAATGCATCTGTCTTCCTATAAGGTAATGAAAGAATACATGTATATATATATTTACATAAATGTATATAAATGTATATTTTATATAAATATTATATAAATGTGTGTGTGTATACATTGTCAATGTCAAAGGCGTGTCAGTGCCTTTTCTATTATTACACAATTTCTGCAACCAGGAAATGCACTCCACTTAATCTTGGCAGATGGTATTGTTGCCCTGTGGTTAAACTTTTAACGATATTTTCAGGATTTTCTGGGCCACTTTTACAACTAAGATCCACCCATATAATTTTTTTAATTGATCTTATTTAAAAAAACTTTTTATTATGATTGATTTACAAGGTTCTGTCAATTTCTGCTGTACAGGAAAGTGACTCAGTCATACGTATATATACATTCTGAACTGTGGGAACCTACTGACCAAAATCCTAAGCAAGGTGTTTCCAGGGACCCTGGCCCTGCTGGGTGACGTCCTTATGAAGTTATTAAGTTTTTCCTTTCACAGCCTGAGCACCTTCAGCTGTTAAGCAGGAAAAATCCGCCCCAGCCCCGCCTACAAACATTCTAAAGAGAAAAAAGAGTGTTGCTCTTGTGAAAATGCCAAGGGTGCCCAAATAATTTATTTGATTCTTTTTTCCCGTTTTTGAAAAACATGGGTAAAAGGGGTAATGAACTTCATAGTCTATATTAATGTCTCACCATTTCATTCTGAAACAAACTCTGCATCAGAAGGCTCTCCTTGGCGTTGAGCGATTGCACCAGTGAACCCCGAGGAGTGTTGGGGGGGGGGCTCGGGCTACGGGAAAGTGGAGGCTGGGTCTCCATGCACCTGCCCAGTCTTGGAGGAGGCCCGCGGGTGTTCACACAGGCTGCTCCGTCCTGATTCAAGGGGCCAGAAATCAGATCATCTAACTGTTAAAAACTTACTGGCTTCAAGCAGAGGTGTCTCCACTTGATGTGCTTCTCTTCTTCTGATCCCGGGAGGGGAGGTTTTAATCAATTTACTTCATTTCTGTTTTTAAAAGTATAAACATTTGTCTTTATTTTTATCATTTGCTTCCTCATATTTTTCTCAGTTTTTACTGACTTCAAATGCCTTGACTTGAAGCTAATTTATGTCGTGCCTGTGCCTTCAGAGTTAACATAATTCTGGGTCTAGATGTACCTTATAGTACTATTGGCTGCAACTTATGACTTCCTTTCTTTTTTTTCTTTTGGTCTTTTTAGGGCCACACCTCAGCATATGGAGGTTCCCAGGCTAGGGGTCGAATCAGAGCTGTAGCCACCAGCCTACACCACAGCCACAGCAACACGGGATCTGAGCCGCGTCTGTGACCTACACCACAGCTCACGGCAAAGCCAGATCCTTAACCCACTGAGCGAGGCCAGGGATTGAACCGGCATCCTCACGGATGCTAGTCAGATTTGTTTCCGCTGAGCCACGATGGGAACTCCTGAACTTATGACTTCTAATACGAGCACATCATGTTTGCTCGTTTTATAAAAAGGTTTATTTTGTAATATTGATTTCTGTCTCATTCATTTATTTTTAGTCGTTTAACTTCAAGGCTGCTGGACATCTCTTTGTGGTTCATTTTAAGGTTTCCATTTTGTTGCACTGTGGCAGGTATGTGAAATCTATGCAATCTTTCGCCGTAATTTCTGAAGTGTGCTCCACGGCATTACCTTTTAGCCTATTTTTCTTTAATTTTTATTATGAAAACTGTCAACGGTAAAATAATAGAAAAGAGTGTAACGAATGCCATGTCCCCATGACCCAGCTTCCCCAGTTAGCAGCTTGACCGGGCTTGTTTCATCTTTACACCCAAACTCCCTGGCCCTGCATCTGGATTACTGACATAACAACAGATTTTATTTTAGCCACATATGTTTCTGCAGGCATCTCTAAAATATGAGCAATCTTTTAATATTTTTACTTTTGCTTTTTAAGGCTGCACCCACAGGATATGGAGGTTCCCAGGCTAGGGGTTGAATCAGAGCTACAGCTGCCGGCCTACACCACAGCCACAGCAACGTGGGATCTGAGCCGCATCTGTGACCTACACCACAGCTCACAGCAATGCTGGATCCTTAACCCAGTGAGAGAGGCCAGTATCCGCATCTTCACGGATACTAGTCGGATTCATTTCCAGCACCACAACAGGAACTCCCAATAAGGGATCTTTTTAAAAGCATAAGCATATAGCTCTTGTGACGCCTATAACTTAACAATTTAAATTATTAAATACTTAGTGTTCTACTTTCTCCAGTTATCTCACAATTTTTTGTTTGGTTTGTTCAAACCTGGGTCATTTAAAACCCACACATTTTACTGGGAGTGTCTCTGAAGTCTCTCTCTTTAAGAATAAAAAGTTGGGTGCATTCAGGCATAGTTTACATACAGTGGAATTTACTCTCTTTGCGTTGTGCAGGTCTCTGAATTTCAGCAAAGGCGGTCATGGAACCATCACCGCCGCCACCAGGTGAGAGTCCATGAACCCCAAACGGGCCCAGTGCCACTCTGCAGTCAATGTCCCTCTCCCACTAGTCCCTGGAAACCACAGCTCTGTTTTGAGTCTTACAGTTTTTCTTTACCTAGAAAGTCACGGAAGGGGAATTATCTGTGATACGAAGGTCTGAGCCTGGGTTCTCCCACCCAGCGCGACGCTCTTGGCTTTCGCTCACGTGGCTGTGCGTATCAGAGGTCCACTCCGGTTGCTTCTGCCGTGGGCTGTTGCTTGGATGTGTCCGAGTTTTCGGTCCACGCAGTAGTTAAATGATACTGGGACCGTGCCCAGGTTTCGTTGCTTACAAATAAAGCCACTCTGAACATTTGTGGGAACAACTCTTTATTGCTCTTGGGTAAATACTTGGGAGTGAGATTTCTGGGTATATAATACAGGAATGTTTATAAGAAACTGCCAAGCTGATTCCCAAAGCGACTGTGTTGTGTTCCACACCCACCAAAGGGCTATAAAAATTTTAGCTGCTCCCGGTCTTCACAGACACTTGGTACTGTGCATGCATTGTTTAAATTACAGCTCTTCCAACAGGCGTGTAGGGATCGTGGACATAATTCGTGTCTCCCTAGTGACAGACACCACTGAGAATACTTTTATGTGCTCAACTGCCATCACATGTCTTTGTTGGCTGTGGGTCTGGTCGCGTGTTTGCTGGGTTGTCTGTTCTCTTATTAATGACTTATGAGAGCTTTTTGTATCTTGTAGACCCCTCTTTGTCAGGCAGCCACTGTGCAGACATCTTCAGAAAGTGGCTTTTCCTCTATTCTTTATTAAAAGTCACACCAAAGGCCACAGTATTTAATTCTGATGAAACCCAATTATCGAGGCATTTTCTTCTGTGGGTTATACTTTTGATGTCACATCTAAAAGCTGTTTGCCTAAATCAGGGTCACAAAATTTTCTTTTATGTTTTCTTTCAAGAAGTTCTAGGACTTTGGCCTTACAATCAGGTCTATATGCCATTTTGAGTTAATTTTTATGGATGATACAAGGTGTTGGTCAAGGTTCGTTTATTTCTTTTAAAGAGGAATGATCATCTGTTTCAAAACCATTTACTGAAAAGGTGAAAAGGCAAGTTTTCCTATATTGAATGTCTTGGCACCTTTGCCAAAAATCAGTTGACCGTGTGTGTGTGTGTGTGTGTGTGTTTCCGAAGGCTCTATTACTGTGTTTTGATTGACCTTTGTTCCTTCTTTTTTTCCCAGTTCCACAAAACCTTCATTCCTGTAGCTCTATCATAGTCTATATGAGACTTCCACAGGTGCTGTTCATTTTCAACATGGTTGTGGCCATTTTACTTCCTTGGGCTTTCCGTATCAGCTATAGAATCAGCTTGTCAATGTCTATGAAACTGGGGTTTTGTTTGGGATTAGACAGAATTCATAGATCAACCCGGAGAGAATTGACATCTTAACATTATTGAGTCTTCCAGCTCATTAACACAAAACCTCTCTCTCTAGGTTAATGTCTTTGATTTCTCTACTCAATGTTTTATAGTTTGCATGATTCATATTTTGTTAGGTTAATCCATAAATATCTACCGGGTTTGGTGCTTTGGTGATACTGCTATTTTATTTTAATGTCTAGTTGTTCATTACTAGTCATACAAGGACACCGCTGAATTTCACACTGACCTTGTATTCTGTACCCTTGCTAAATTCACTTGTTGGAACTAACATCTTCTAGTGGGCTCTTTGAGATGGTCTATATGGCAATGATTTTGCCTAGATATAGAGACAGTTTTGTTTCTTCCTTTTCAATCTGTAAGTTTTTCATCCCCCCTGCCCATTGCATTGGTTAGGACTTCCAGTACCCTTCTGCGAAGAAGTGGTGGAAGCACAAATCCTTGCTTGGTTCTGTATCTTGGAGAGAAAACATGAGGCATTAACTATTACATACAGTGTTAGCTGTGGTTCCTCCATAGACATCCTCTATCAGTTTGACAAAGTCCCCTTTAATTCAGAGCTTAATCAGAGGATGGTTGGTTGGTTTTTAATATTAAATAGATGTTGGATTTGACAGATACATTTTCTGCATCTATTGAAATAATCATATTGTTTTTATTCTTTGTGCTTTTGATAAAGTAAATAACATTGATTTTCTAATGTTGAACAAGCATTGCATTCTAGAAAAAAAATCCTGTTGGTCATGATGTATCATCAGTTTTATATGTTGCTGATATTATGTTGAGGATTTCTGAATCCATGTTTATGAAGTATATTGGTCTCATATTGTCTTTGTAATATTTATTTCTTTTTTGTATTAGAGGATTGCTGACCTCAGAGGAAAATAACTTGGGAAATGTTATTCCTGCTTTTACTTTCTGCACAAGTTTATTTAAATTTGGTGTCATTTCTTCCTAAAATGTTGGCAGAACTTCAGTGAAGTTATCAGAGCCTGAATCGCTCTGTTGGATGGATTGAAATTATGAATTTAATGTCTTTAATAGATATGGTGCTATTCATGTTTTCTGTTTCTTCTTGAGTGAGCACAGGTAGTTTGTGATTTACAAAGAATTTACCTTTTTGATATGAGCTGTTGAATTTATTGTCACAAAGTAGTTTATAACATTTACCTGTTACATTGTTAGCGATGTCCCTTTTCTCAGTCCTGACAATCAATAATCTACAGTGTTGCTCTTTTTTTTAATTTATTCTCTGTAACCAGTTGTTTAACAATTACCTTCCTCTTTCTCTTTAAAAAAAGGCTTCTGCTTTCATTGATTTTTCCTTATTTTTTGTTATTAATTTGTTTGATTTCTGCTGTTATATTGACAATTCCTTTCTTATGCTTGTTTCAGTTTAATTAATTCTCTCTTTCCTTGATTCTTAAAGTAGAAACTTAGATTATTGATTTGAGAACTTCTATTTATTTATTTACTAGAACGTTTAAGACCTAGTCCCTCAGCAGTCTTCCAGGACATAATATGGCCTTGGTGACTCTGTCCGCCATCCTGCACGTTAGATCCTCAGAATGCACCGCACTTTACAGCTGGGAATCTGCACCCTTTGGCCTCCATGTCCCCATCCCTCCCACCTGGTAACCACCACTCATTCTCTGTTTCTACGCATGCGGCTATTTCAGATTCCGTTACAGGGGGATCATGCAATATTTGTCATTCTCTGTCAGACTTATCTCACCTAGCATAATGCCCTCAGGGTCCATCCATACTGTCGCAAATGGCAAGACTTCCTTTTCTCATGGCCGCACAATATTTCACACATTTTCTTTATCCATTCATTTGGACCTGGTCACTTAGGTTGTCTCCATGTCTTGGCTTTTGTGAAGAATGCTGCAGTGGACATGGAAGTGCAGATATCATCTTTTCAATATTGTTTTCATTTCCTTTGGAAAAATACCCAGAAGTGAAATTGCTGGATCATATGATAGGTCCGTTTTCAATTTTTTGAGGAGCCTCCATACTGTTTTCTACAGTACACTGATTTACATTTCCACCAACAGTGTGCAAGGGTTCCCTTTTCTCCACACCCTCTCCAACATTTGTTAGAGCTTGTTTTTTGATGACAGTCATTCTAACAGGTGAGAGGTGATATCTCATGGTGGTTTTGATTTGCGCTTCCCTGATGTCTAGGGATGCTGAGCATCTTTTCATGTACATGTTGGCCATCTCTATGTCTTTTTAGAGAAATGTCTATTCAGTTACTCTGCCATTAAAATGGATTGTTTGTATTCTGTTCTAGTTGCTACTGAGGTAGATGATTTCTTAACATATTTTGAATATTAACTCCTTATCAAATATATGGTTTGCAAATATTTTCTCCCATTCTGTTGTTTGTGCTATGCCAAAGCTTTTTAGTTTGATACGGTCCCATCGATTGAATTTTGCTTTCATTACTTGTGCTTTTATTGTCATATAGTAAAAAATGCTGCCAAGACCTATGTCAAGGAGCTTTTCTCCTATATTTTCTTCTGGAAGTTTTATGGTTTCAGGTCTTACGATTAAGCCTTTAAATAATTTCAGGGTAATTTTGTGAGTGGTATAAGTGAGAAGTCTAATATCATTTTTCTGTATGTGGTTATTTAATTTTCTGAACACCATTTATTGAAAATGCTATCTTTTCCCCACTGACTATTTTTGGTTTCCATTGTCAAATGTTAATTGACTGTACATGCATGGGTTTATTTCTGGGCTCTCAATTCTTTTCCATTGGTCTTTCGTCTATGTGCCTGTTTTCATGCTCATTCCATATTGTTTTAATTACTATAGCTTTAAAATATAGTTTTTTTTGCATTATAGCTGGTTTACAGATTTCTATCAAATTTTCCAATTGCACCACGTGGTGACCTGGTTACATGTACACATATGGATTTGTCACATGTGATTAGACATAGTTTCCTATACTATACAGCTGGATCTCCTTGTTTTTCCATCATGGAAGCACTAGTTAACCCCATTCCCTCCCAACCCTCCCCCACCACCTTGGCAACCACAAGTCTTTTCCCCATGTTTGTGATTTTCTTTTCTGTTGAGAGGTTCATTTGGGCAGTGTTTTAGACTCCAGTTATAAGATATTTCATATGACATCTGTCTTTCTCCTTCTGACTTGCTTCGCTCAGTATGAGGGTCTCTAATTCCATCCATGTTGCTGCGAATGACATTATTTTATCCTTTTTATGGCTGAATAGTATTCCATTGTGTATATATACCACATCTTCCTAATCCAGTCATCTGTCGATGGACATTTGGGTTGTTTCCATGTCTTGGCTATTGTGAATAGCGCTGCAGTGAACATGCGTGTGCAAGTGTCTTTCTCAAGGAAATTTTTGTCTGGATATATGCTCAAGAGTGGGATTGCTGGGTCATGTGGTAGTTCTATGTATAGTTTTCTGAGGTAACTCCACACTGTCTTCCATAGTGGTTGTACCAGCCTACATTCCCACCAACAGTGCAGGAGGGTTCCCTTTTCTCCACAACCCCTCCAGCAATTGTTGTTTGTGGACTTGTTAATGATGGCCATTCTGACTGGTGTGAGGTGGTATCTCATGGTAGTTTTGATTTGCATTTCTCTAACCAATGATGTTGAGCATTTTTTCATGTGCTTGTTGGCCATCTGTATATCTTCTTTGGAGAAATGTCTATTCAGGTCCTTTGCCCATTTTTCAATGGGGTTGTTGGCTTTTTTGCAGTTGAGCTGCATCAGTTGTTTGTATATTTCAGAGATTAAGCCCTTGTTGGTTGCATCATTTGAAACACTTTTTCCCATTCTGTAAGCTGTCTTTTAGTTTTCTTTTTGGTTTCCCTTGCTGTGCAAAAGCTTGTCAGCTTGATTAGGTCCCACTGGTTTATCTTTGCTCTGATTTCTGTTGCTTTGGGAGACTGACCTGAGAAAACATTTGTAAGACTGATGTTGGAGAATGTCTTGCCAATGTTTTCTTCCAGGAGTTTAATGGTGTTTTGTCTTATATTTAAGTCTTTAAGCCATTTAGAGTTTATTTTTGTGCATGGTGTGAGAGTGTGTTCTAGTTTCATTGATTTGCATGCAGCTGTCCAAGTTTCCCAGCAATGCTTTCTGAAAAGACTTTCTTTTTCTCATTTTAAGTTCTTGCCTCCTTTGTCAAAGATCAATTGGCCATGTCTGGGTTTATTTCTGGGGTCTCTATTCTGTTCCATTGGTCCGTATGTCTGTTTTGGTACCAGTACCACAATGTATTGATTACTGTGGCCCTGTAATATTGCCTGAAGTCTGGGAGAGTTATGCCTCCTGCTTGGTTTTTGTTCCTCAGGATTGCTTTGGCAATTCTGGGTCCTTTGTAGTTCCATATAAATTTTTGGATTGTTTTTTCTAGTTCTGTGAAGAATGTCATGGGTAATTTGATAGGGATTGCACTGAATCTATAGATTGCTTTGGGTAGTATCGCCATTTTTACAATATTAATTTTTCCAGCCTGTGAGCATGGAATATCTTTCCATTTCTTTGTATCTTCTTTGATCTCCTTGATTAATGTTTTGTAATTCTCTGCGTACAAGTCTTTCACCTCCTTGGTCAGGTTTATTCCCAGATATTTGATTTTTTGGGGTGCTATTTTAAAAGGTAAAATATGGATAGATAAGCAAAAACCCGCAATCTGCTGCCTACAAGAGACTCACCTTAGAGCAAAGGACACAGATAGATTGAAAGTGAGAGGATGGGGAAAGACTTTTCATGCCAACGGACAAGAAAGGAAAGCAGGAGTGGCAATACTCATATCAGACAAAATAGACTTTAAGGTGAAAGCCATAAAGAAAGACAAAGAAGGACATTACTTAATGGTTAAAGGCTCTATTCAAGAAAAGTATATTACAGTTGTCAATATATATGCTCCCCACATAGGAGGCCCCAAGTACCTACAACAAGTACTATCAGACATAAAAGGAGAAATAGATGGCAATACAATAATTGTAGGCGACTTTAACACTCCACTCACATCAATATACAGATCCTCTAGGCAGAAAATCAGCAAGGCAACAGATATCCTAAATGACACAATAGAAAAGTTAGACCTAACTGACATTTTCAGGGCATTACATCCAAAAAAATTAGAATATACATTCTTCTCAATGTTCGCACATGGAACATTCTCAAAGATAGATCACATACTGGAGCATAGAGCTAACTCAACAAATTTAAGAGTATAGAAATTATTTCAAGTATCTTCTCTGACCACAAAGGCATGAAACTAGAAATCAACCACAGGAAAGGAAATGAGAGAAAACATACTACATGGAGAATAAACAATATATTTCTAAAAAACGAATGGGTCAATGGGGAAATCAGGAAAGAAATAAAAAAAAATACCTTGAAACAAATGAGAATGAAGACACAACAACCCCAAATCTATGGGATGCTGCAAAAGCGGTGCTTAGAGGGAAGTTCATAGCATTACAGGTCTCCCTCAAAAAAGAAGAAAAATCTCAAATTGACAACCTAACCCATCACCTAACTGAATTAGAAAAAGAAGAACAAAAACACCCTAAAGTCAGCAGAAGGAAGGAAATCATTAAGATCAGAGAGGAAATCAATAAAATAGAAATTCAAAAAACAATAGAAAAAATCAATAAATCCAGGAGGTGGTTCTTTGAAAAGGTAAACAAGATTGACAAACCTCTGGCAAGACTCACCAAGAAGAGGAGAGAAAAAAACCAAAGAAACAAAATAAGAAATGAAAAAGGAGAAATTACAACAGATATTACAGAAATACAAAAAACCGTGAGAGAACACTATAAACAATTATATGCCAACAAATTTGATAATCTAGAAGAAATGGACAAATTTTTAGAGACCTACACCCTCCCAAAACTGAATCAAGAAGAAATAAATCAATTGAACAGACCAACCACTAGAAATGAAATTGAGAATGTCATCAAAACACTCCCTACAAATAAAAGTCCAGGGCCAGATGGCTTCACAGGTGAATTCTACCAAACATACAAAGAGGAACTCATACCCATCCTCCTTAAGCTTTTCCAAACAGTTGAAGAAGAAGGAACACTCCCAAAGACATTCTATGATGCCAACATCACCTTAATTCCAAAACCAGACAAATACACCACAAAAAAAGAGAACTATAGACCAATATCTTTGATGAATATAGATGCAAAAATTCTCCACAAAATTTTAGCCAACCGAATCCAACAGCATATCAAAAAGATCATACACCATGATCAGGTGGGATTTATCCCAGGTGCACAAGGATGGTTCAATGTACACAAATCAATCAACGTCATACCCCACATTAACAAAAGAAAAGTTAAAAACCACATGATTATCTCAATAGATGCAGAAAAAGCATTTGACAAAGTCCAACATCCATTCATGATCAAAACTCTTACCAAAGTGGGAATACAGGGAACATTCCTTAACATAATAAAGGCCATATATGAAAAACCCATGGCAAACATAATACTCAATGGAGAAAAGCTGAAAGTCTTCCCACTAAAATCTGGAACAAGACAAGGATGCCCACTCTCACCACTATTATTCAACATAGTATTAGAAGTCCTAGCTACAGCAATCAGACAAACAGAAGAAATAAAAGGCATCCGAATAGGAAGAGAAGAGGTAAAACTGTCACTGTATGCAGATGACATGATACTATATATAGAAAACCCCAAAGACTCAACCCCAAAATTACTTGAACTAATCAACAAATTCAGCAAAGTAGCAGGATATAAGGTTAACCTTCAGAAATCAATCACATTTCTATATACTAATGATGAAATATTAGGAAAAGAATACCAAAATATTTTACCTTTTAGAATATAATATAGTTTTAAACCAGGAAATGTGATGCTTCTGACTTTGTTCTTCTTCCTCAGGATTGCTTTGGCTATTCAGGGTCTTTGTGGGTCTATACACGTTACCATTTTTTTTTTCTATTTCTATGAGAAAGGTATTGTAATTTTGATAAGGATTGCATTGAATATACATGAGTTTGAGCAATATGAACATTTTTTCCACTACTTTTACTTTTTTCTTAATGGATTTTATTTCAATTATAGGTGTACATAAGCAATATGAACATTTTAACAATATTGATTTTTCTGATCCATGAACATGAGATATCTTTCATTTTGTCTTCTTCTGTTTTTCCTATCAGTCTTTTTTTTTTCCCTTCTCAGGTCCACACTCATAGCATATGGAAGGTCCCAGGCTAGGGGTCAAATTGGAACTGCAGCTGTGGGTCTATACCACAGTCACAGCAATGCAGGATCTGAGCTGAATCTGCAACATATACAACTCATGGCAATGCCAGATCCTTAACCCACTGAGCAAGGCCAGGAATAGAACCTGCATCTTCATGGTTACCAGTTGGGTTCTTTGCCACTGAGCCACAATGGGAACTCCCTATTTCTTCTATCAAAGGTCTGTAGTTTTCATTGTACAGATCCTTCACTGCATTGGTTAAATGTATTCCTAAGTATTTTATTGTTTTTAATGCTATTGTGAATGGGCTTGTTTTCTTTATTTCTTTTTCAGATATCTCATTGTTAGGGTCCCTGCCCCCATTTCTACTTGAGATAAACTTCATATCCTCAGAAGTAATGCAAGCCCATTTCTCCTCAGGATGAAGAGGGACTCAGCACTTCACAGGAGAAGGGAGATGTTGACAGAGGGAACAAAGTGACGGGGCCAGGTCCTAAGAGCAGAGACTCCTGAAGAGGAAGAAAGCCTGTGCTGGCCTCACCTTTCTTGCCTGTCCTGCATTCTGGCCCTGAATGGATCTTTGATGCCTGGGAATGAACGTGTCTGAGATCTTAGTCCAATCCACTCACACTGTAATTAGGGATAATTCCTTTAAAATTGGCTAAATTATTCACTGGAGACTTTAGTTTCTAGCACAGTTGTAACCGTGCATATTTCTGTAGACTCTCATTTATTTTTCAGTGAGAAAATTCTGCCTTCTCTTTGTCTGCTCTGCTTCCAAGGACGAATTCACACTTTCTTGAAGAAACCACGGATCCAGAGCCAACAAACGATGGAAAACCCCATGACACTCTAAAGAGCCCAGGGCTTACACAGGCCCTTTAGGATAATTGGATCAGTCTCATAAGAAGAGGCCCCGGGCCACCACCGCCGGATCTGCTACCCACTCTCCCTCAGTTAGGCTGCTCCACTGCTTGTCATCACCTGACAAAACATTCCTCATGAGTCTGTGACTCTGCAGGTTCCACTTCTCATTCCCTCTCCTCCCCTGGTCAAGTTCTGCAGAGTCTTCACGGTGGTTTCAGGCACATCAGCCCCTAGAGATCACCCCTGATGACCTTCCTGAGACCCTCCTCTGATGTTCAGCATCCACAGGGAGACTCCAGGCCCACAGAGCTGAGTGGTCATCTACTGACTGCACGTTCCCGGGAGAGTGTGAGTTGTGAAGGCACCTTGAGGAGCTGCTTGTGCACTGCCCACACCGCCCAAAACTCCTACATGGAGCCCACTGCCTGCACCTTCTGCACTGCCTGCATTTCCTACACCTGCACCGCCTACACCTCCTGCATCTCCTGCACCTCCTGTACCTCCTGTGCCACCTGCAGAGGAGGAGGTTCCTCTCACAAGCGCAGGTGGAACATGACTGACCTTCAGTTCTACACTTCCAGGTGGCCAACAGGCTTTCTTCGGGTCTGCATATAATGGCATAGTGTCATCTTTATCATCACATATAATGAGTCCATCCTATATCAAAGTCCTTCAAAATGTTTATTAAATTGTAGGTGGCTTACCCAACTTTGTTCAAGTTAAGCTAATATTGTATGAGACCCCATCACCATGTAGCTGGTTCTAACCAACCACTGATCAGGAAGGGTGCCATCGTAACATGAGCCTCAGAGGTCACCCACGGGACATGTCTACACGTCGTGATTCTAACTCAGTTCAACCAACCACATGCTCAGTCAAACAAAACCACGTTCTAATGTCACATCATTTGAGCTCATGGTACATACTGCCGCTGTCAAGAATGATTACTACACAAATGTACTGTCTATCCAAGAAAGAAAAGTGCACTGAGCTTGCTGGGCCTGTTTAAAATGAGTGGGGGTCTGAGTCACTCTCCTTATTCTTCTGACATCTCATCATGCTTCTTTGACTAATAAAATAGATCTGATTCTATGGCCATTTACCTCTGTATGTAACAATTTATGAGACAGATCAACTTACAATATCGATTATGTAATATATACTACATTGTATAAAATGAATGCTATATGTTATATTTATAAATATATAACTTTATATAAGTCAAATATATTTAAATTTATTATTTATAATGGGATATAAAACATAATGGCAATTATAAAATAATTTTAAACAATATATCTGAAAATTTACATGTAAAATGTTTCAATGAAGCTATATTTTTTCATTAATTACACTGCAGTTGAAACAATGTGTCAACTTATAACCGACCAGAAACTGACCCTACTTGGACATTTTCTTATTCTGCCGTCTAAGTTCTTAAACAGTTTGTAACACAAAACCATCCCTTAAATGTGTTCTTGGGACTAAAGTTCATTTAAAACACACTTTCTAGAATAGTAATTTCTAAGGATTCTGAAAAATCAAAAATTTCATGAAGCAGTTCAGAAATTCTAATCTCAAAACAAATGAATTTTAACGTTATTAAAATATTTTTGAAGACAGATACATTACTCCCCAAAAGATAAGTAAGGCCATGTTATATTCTTATGGTTCGTAAATCCAAAAGAGAAAATCCAAAAAAAGAATAAAAGTAGAGATTGAACAGGCAGCAGATGGGGTTGGGAGGGTTGGTTATTCTATCATCGACCACGTTAGGAAGAAATATGATTTTATTTTGTCCTTTAAAGTAGATTAGTCAAAAATTCAAAAGGTAAAATGAACACAAATATGCTTTAAGTATAAAATATTTGCCACATGATGGCAAGCAAAATTACCTATTGGATAGGAAAGCTAGGATAACTTGCCATAAGCTTCTTCAACTAAGCGAATGTTTAGCATGTTCACAGTATGAACTCTCTAAGAGGATTGAGGTGTGCTGCAAATATCTACAGGATATTCAAGAATAAGCTGACAGGAGGAAAGGTCACTCGGAGCTTTTATTTGGAAGAGTTGAACTAGTTTCACTATTCTTTAAATTGGCTGATTATTTTGGTGACGGTATTGCCAATGCATTGGGAAACTAAAATGTTAAACTTTCATATATGAAATGAAACATCAAAGCCCTGGAACACTTGTATAGCACAAGCTCTCTGATCACCTTTTGTCATCGCTCAGTTAAATAGGAATCACGACCACCTTCGCGTAAGATGTTTATAAATGTATGTATGTATGATGCTTATTCAGATTCGAGTAACTCAGTAATAGATGATTACAAGTACAATAGGCAAGTTTCAGTCAAGAATCATTAAGGCACAAAGAGTTGAGTGTTCTTCCTGACTTACTGCTAAACAAGACCCACAGCAAATTAAAACACATAAAGCAGACGACGAGAGAAGAAAATGAATCTCTCTCCTAAACCAGCATTGAACTATCCACGGGAACACGTCCCTTTACTAAATTTTGTAGATATATATTGAGACAAGCTGGGTAGGTAGCAAATTACAAGGATGATAATATAATTCTGAAGTCATAAAATATTCCAGAATGGAAGGTGTTGCAAGATAATTTTGGCATAGGCCACATTTGCTTTTGTAATATGATCACATGTTAAGGTGATTTTTAAAATCAGTTTAAAAATTCATAAGATGATGTTTTTCTCTTGTTATTACATAGATTTATTATACAAGCTGTCAGCTGGAGATCACTTCAGGGGAGTCTGTTCCAGACTAAGGTTCTTTCAGGTCAGTAGACTCCAAAGATAGAAGAAAATCCATCTTCCAAACAGCATACTTTTATAGACCATCACCAGTACCACCCCCAACTTCATGAAGACAAAATTCACAAAAATCTTACATGAGCCTGTGTCCTTCAGACCAGGGAGCTATGCACCTTATCCCAAATATGTGACATTTTTTAAAATGAGTTGTTTGATCAGTTAGGGCCCCTATTAAGAGCTATCAACAGAAGATGTAGTCCTATTCTAAAAACAGAACACCAAAAACATGATTCTGTACCAATCACCCCAGCCATTTCTTTACCTTCAAACAGGCCCATATTCCAAAAAATAGTAACTAAGCTACCCCAAACTCCATTTCTTTATAAAAAGGAATCATGCCCAATGAAGAAGGAATTATATTTCACCGAAAAAAAAATTGACAGAATTGTTTCATTAAATTAACAAATATGGTTTCCACATCTAAAACTAAATCGTAGCTAAAGCAAAGAAACCAAAAAAAACCCCACACATCGTCACCACTATTTGGGCACCAACCTGGTACAGGCTGAGGCGTTAACACCACGGTGGGAAGAGGCCGGGAGGCAGGAGCCGGCCTGGACAGAGACAAGGCTACTTGGTTTGCCAGCAGTTGAGGCTTGTCGTGCCCATGGAATAATCTTGACTCCTCTGGATACATCCACGTTGAGTCCAGAGCAAAGGCATTATTAAAAAAGATCTGTGCAAAAGAAAGCAAGCATAACATTTAAGACCGTGCACGTGATAAAAGCTAAAGTCTGTAGAAGTTCCCATTGTGACTCAGGGGGTTAAGGACCCAGTGTTGTCTCTGTGAGGACGCAGGTTCAATCCCTGGCCTCACTCACTGTGTTAAGGGTCCACTGTTGCTGTGGCTGTGGTGTAGGCTGGCAGCTGCAGCTCTGCTTCAGCTCTGGCCCAGGAATTTCCATATGCTGCAGGTGCAGCCAAAGAGGGAAAAAAAAGAGAGAGAGAGAAAAAGATAACACTATAAACTATTTGTCTTACAGACAAGGTTGGAGATTCTGTGCGAATGGACTCTAAAAAAGCACCATCTTAAAACTTGCAGATCCATAGGATTCTGATACCAACCACCTTCTAGTCAAGTCTGGTGGTCCGGTCTTCAGCTATTGGCGTGGTTAATTCCGCCCAGCGGCCAGCTGAGAGATTATCGCATTACCCAGTGAGGTGAGCAGTGTGTTGTACAGCAAGTCACTGTACTACTTTCTGTTGGTTTTCAAGTAAACTAAGTGTGGCCAGTCTACCTGAATTCAAAAGCCAAGATAAACCCTCAGGAAGACGAACACTCAAAGCAGTAATAGCAGAAGGAAAACTTGCTTTTAAAATGTATACATGAGGTAAACAGTGTTTAAAGCTAGATTTGGAGCAATGGTTACAGATTTAAAAACTGAAAAATTTAAAAAGCAGATTCTGTTTCAGAATTAGAAAATTTATATTATTCTACGGAATCCAAATATTTTAAGCTAAAACAAAATCCCCCACCATCACCATCTACTGGTGCTTTTGAACAGATTAATCTTATTCTAAAAAGATTTCTCTCTAGACCTAGATGGTCAATTTTTGTGATTAAAAAATAGGAACACATAGTGATTTTCATTATGGAAAGGCCCCCAAACTTAATAATTAATAGCGCATTTATCCAATCAAATGAGCCCCACTTTTACCTTACAGTTAGGTATCCTTTTGTCTATCCAGCTTTTCCCGATAGAAGGTGGAAGAACGGATGGGCAGACGTGTGGGAAAACGGGCACCAATTCCACAGCGTGAGAGGGGGACAGTCCAATCGATGGAGAATGACCACCGAATAGCCACTAAAACCCAAGAAAAGAGACGAGCGTGCTCATTAGCTTATATCAATCAACTCTACTTTGTACCAAAAGATGCTGGGAGAGCTGCTTTAAAAGGGAATGTAAAAATGCATCTATATGACGATGAGAAAAATCTCCTTTTCCCCAGTCCAAAAAAATCCACAAATACTCAAAAGTTCTAAAAATGTATAAACATTTTTGTATCTGAATCACCACAATCCATTAACAACACTGTATTCTTTAATGTTAAGGAAGAACTTCTAAGCACAAAACCAGGGGAACATGGAAGAAATCGGTTTCAGAAAATGAGAAAATGAGAACCCACAACAGGAAGGTGAAATCCTGGGTGTTCCTTTTATCATTCTTAAATTTTTTTCTTAAACAAGCAGAGAGCTGTATCTTATGACATTCTTTTCCATATAACATTTTGAATTAATCACATTTATCATTTTTAAAACATGCACAAGTAGTATTTTCAAAATAGGTAAAGACTCCAAGTTTCCCAAGGTTCACAAATGCAAATAGATTCCCAGGCAGAGAAAATGTAAGTGAGCTTATCACATAACTGAAGAGCCCCATGCATAGCAAACATTGAAAGGGAGCAGGCAATTTAGGAGACAGCCTCCCTAATTAAAGTAGCTGAATATCGGTGGAGAATAAAATCACTGCTCAATAATATGGAAGGCTTCAATATGTGTTTGTTTTAAAATCACAAAAGCCTTTTTGATTTTCCTGTTAAGTGAAAATATTCTTCTGGTTCTAAATATTATTATTTAACAGAAAAGATGCAGCACAGAATACTTTAAGATTAATACTAAGTTTTGGGGAGATTTTTCTTTTTAAATTTGCACAAGAAAAAAATGCAGTTTTACATACAGGGAAAAAAAATATAGTTCTTTGACATTATATACCTCTAGTGGTAGCACTCGGATATAACAACCCCTTCAAAATATCAAAAAGCTGCCAACGTTTATTCAGAAAACCCCCAATATGAACTGCATCACACATCAAAATACCATATTCGGTGCCACATGTGTGATATATCATTAAGTCTAAAGACCAATTTAGGAAGAGTTAACATCTTTTAGAAAAATCTCGCAAGATAATATTGGAATTAAATTAATTAAATGGCGTATTCCAACATCTACTCATTTGAATATGCTAATGAGGACAGTCATTGGAATAAAATACGTTATTCGCTGATTTACATGCATCTGCATAGCTACATAGCAAACAATGGCTCTTCCCAAAACCAGTTTATCTTGCTCTGTTGCACCATTGATCAAAGGTGCAGTCACTTTTTCTTTTTAATTCCAGGTTTTACACGCCAAACTCTTCTAAAGTACAATGTGACACTGGCTAATTCGGTGGGCTCAGGCAGAGGTAGGGTGGGGGTGGAAATCACCAGCAACACTTCTCAGTATTAAAGGCAGGATTTCCCTGCAGGCTTCCATCGGTTTGAATTTTCTTAAGCATTGTCCTGAGTCTATTTTCAAATGAAAAAAAAAAAAACTGTATGAGAATCAGAAATAGCTATTGATTCCCAGCTTGCTTTCCAAGCCTGGCAGAGACTGTAAAAGTATTAACTTCTATTCGGTAAGTCGGCCACGGTCCGCGGCTGCAAGGCTCAGCTTTGGGGGTCGGCCACTTCAGCACCGCGCTCTGGACAGCGACCTCCGCCCGAGCGAAAGTTGCGGCCAAGGCGGTCCCAGCTCTGGCCCTGGGGTGCGGGTCTCCAAACTGCGCAGCTGAGTGACTGGGGGAAATGCTGCTAAAACTGCAGAGAGGCAGAACGGGACGTCGAAGCATGAACTTTGTTGCCTATGCATGGCTGCCAGGCTGCGCCCTGCTGGTTTGGGGAGCCGAGGACCACCGAGGGAGGCAAGAACGAGCCGCAGGGCCAGAGCCGCCGGGGCGGGGTGAGGGCCGTGCCCGGGGGCAGCGGCTGTAGCCGGCGACCCTGAGCCCAGGACCGGGGGACGGGGGACACGTTACCTGCCCGTTGAGCAAGGGGTAGCGGTGCACGGCGGCGGCGGCGTGGTCTGGCGCAGAGGGCAGCGGCAGCAGCTGCAGGAGGGGCTCGCCCGGGGCTTGCCAGCCGGAAAGCCCCGGGAGCAGCGGGGCGGCGGGGGGCTGGGCCGAGGCTAGCAGAACTGGAGGGGGCGCGACCCCGGCGCCCAGCCGGAGCAGCCCGGCCGAGCCGGGGACCATCCAAAGCCAGGGCGGCGGCGGCGGCGGCGGGTCTGCATTCATCGGCCAGAGAAGAGGCTGCCGCCGCCGGGGCTGCTGCTGCTGCTGCTGCTGCTGCTGCAGCTGCCGCCGCCGCCGCTGGAGCCTGGCGCCCACCAGCATCCTACATCCCCGCGCGGGCGGCGGCGGCGGGGACGGCGGGGCGGCGGGCGCCCGAGGTGCGGGCCGGCGGCGGCGCGGGCTCCGGAGCGAACTCACTTGGTTCCGCGGCGCGGCCGCTCGCTCCGCCCCTGCCCCGCGCGACGAGCCCCTCCTCCCGCCCGCCGCCCTCCTCCCGCCCGCCGCCCTCCTCTCAGAGTGCTGCCGCCCGCGCCGCCGCCGCCCCCCGGGCCGGGCCCGGCACGCCGCGCCCCCCGGTTCCAGGTTCCGGCCAGCAAGTGTCCCCGGACCCCCCTGCGGCGGGCGGCAGGGGAGAGGGCGGGGGCGCGGGGATCCGAGGGCGCCCCCGGCCGGGATCCCGCAGATCGAGTCCGGCGCTCCGATGCAGCCGCTGGAGGCCTCCGGCTCTTGCGGACGGAGCGCACGGCGGGGCCGGGAGCCGGAATCCACCAGCAGCAGCGAGCAGAAGCCAAGGTGGCGGCGCCCGCGTCAGGCACGTCCCGCTGGCAGGTTGGGCTGCGGGCGCCGGGGACCATCGCACGCGGGCCGCTCTCTGCCTGGCTTAACTCGGGTCAAGGGCGCAGGGCCTGGAGAGAATGTTGGCCGCGGCCCCCGACGCCAACTGGGCATTGATTGCCACTGGGAACAGGTAGCTTTCTCTCCCTGGGGAATCTGCCAAACGCTTTACTAAAGCGCCCAGCGTGTCCTCTGCCCTGGCGGCCCCTACCCTACGGCCCCTAGCTCAGGCACCTCGCTCCAGGGCCTTTGCACGGGACGTCCGGTAGTCGCTGGCATCGCCCCCTGTGAACTGGCCCTAGATTCTCCCAGGCCCAGAATTGCGCTCCTGCTTTACTCTCTGCGCGCGGCCTCTGCAGTGCAGCCCGAGCTGCCTGGGACCTAGGACCGACCCCTCCCTGCGAGGACCCTCGCTCGGCTGGGCCTGCACGGGGGCCTGGCTCCGCGCCTGTCACACCACTCACCGCCAGGCGGCGCGCCCCGGCCGACCTCCGTTAGCGCGGTGTCTCCTTGGGATCCCGGCTCTGAGACCCAGTCCAGCGCTGGGCGGTTTGTGCCCAGAGCTGGGTGGAGACTGCCAGGTGCTCATGAATTCCTTGGGTCGGTAGCGGAGAAACCCACCGCAAATAACAGCGCAAGCTCGGTGCTTCTTAGGAGCATTTGGTGAAGGGCCTTCCTGCCGCCCAGTGCAGATGGGAAGTATTATGAAGCACGCTTTTAAGAGCTGGTTTGAAAACCTGCGCAGGAGAACGTGCGCCCACCCAAGGACCCTCTCAGGCGCACCTCGGACTCTCCAAACACTGCTCTCTTCACCTCTGTACCGGCCCACCGACCTCCCCCCTGAGAGAAACCAAAGCACCAGAGTGCTTCCAGTTTGCTCATCGGGCTGTTTCCTCATTCTCCTGATTTGCTTAATTTCCTCCTGGCCTGGCACGATTTCTTCTAGATCCAGGCATATGCTAATTTGCATAGCTGGCATCTCCAGGTTTCCTCCATGCGAACCATTTTTCAATTAGCAAGTTTATTTCTCTCTTTGATGCAAAAGTTCTGGCAAGATTTTGTTTTTTCTCACCTACAATCAGAAAGCTCTGAAGATTAGAAGCCTGTTACTAGTCAGCTTAAGCCCTTAATGCATGCGCATATATTTGCATATGTGCAAACCTCTGATATAAAAGTCTTGGTCTTGGTGGCTGTAGCCAGACTAAAGAACTGGGGCAGGTGTCTTCGGGCAGGCTAAGGTGGGCTCCTTAAAGGGTCCTGTCTGAAGAGGGGTTATTTGTTCCCTCTCCATTGCATGGAGGCTGGCAGTGCCTGGCTTGCGTGTTGCTCCCAGTCAAGTGTGACGGACGTGCACTGACCCCACACTCCTGGGAAGCAGGGCTCAGCCGTGATCTGTGGGTACCTCCACAAGCACTTCGGGCGGGAAACCTCACCCGTTACCACACAGCTCTGTCCTTGGAGTGGTTCCGTTAAAGTCAGCTTCTGTTGGCTGGTGATGTTTACCCGCCGCCCCCAGGGCTTTCGGGTGGCCTGAGCACAGGATGCCATGGGCAACTGCTTGGCTCTGAACAGGAGCGGAGAAATCACAAGTATGTTCATTCAAAGAACCTCAAAGTAGCGCAGACTCCTTTGCTGCTTCCAGCCATGGGCTTGACTGTATTCATTCCTTATAGAGCTTTGAACCCCTTTCTGTACCGTGCTCTGTACCAAATTCTGGGAACACGGTGGAGGACGACACGGATGCCAAGTGAGTTTCCCTAATTAGTCAGCTCCTGTGGTTATGGGGCCCAGGAGATGTGCTTGTCCCCTACTTCTGGCTCTTGTTTCGATCAGATTCATCTCGAGTTTTCCCCACACAGCATCAGTCAACCCAGGAGCAACCGTACGCCCCCACGAGAAAAGTCCTCCGGAGCCGAGACGCTCTTCCTCCCGGGTATTTAAGAGAGAGCCCTGTCCTCCTTGAGGGACTCACAGGTGACGGTCCACCTGTGAGTGGAGGCGCGAGCCAGGTAGACCCGGCTGCCGGTGGGCAGGTGTACTTACCTGTCAGCGCCCCCATGTGGTCAGCCCTGGGCTGGCACCCCATAAACTCAGGCCCCTTTATCTCTTTTATCAGTGAGAAACTCTCCTTGAAAAGGGTTTTATACACAACCTGGTCTCAAGTTCTCCTAACCAGTAAACACAGCCTAAAGTCGGTCTGTATTATTCAGGCAAAAGCAGCAGAAATTTCCAGCTAATCTGTGGCAGACTGCAGAAAGACGCCATCTACAGGGAGAGAGAAACCTATGAATTACCCGCATCTGCTAATGAGTTCTGAATTGTTTATTACCTTGCAGGGAAAAAGAATGTTGGGTGTCAGGGAGAGATCAATGAAATAAGATTTTGCAGCTTGTAGGAGGTCCCCCCCCCCAAGTTATTTTCTCTTCTAAGTAAAAGGTGATAGAGTCCCCTCCCTAAAGAGAAGAGAAAGATGCTTCTCCAGGCCTGCAGAGCTAAAGTGATCCCCAGAGCCACGGGGTGGGGGGGGGTACCTGAGATGTCGCCCCGCGGTGCCCCGCCCTGCCCACCAGCTCACACTGCAGGGACATCTTTCCCAAACAAACGCTGGTCAGACCGGGTCCTCCCTACTGTGGTTTGGCCAGCTGATGATGAGGCCCTGGATGAAAGCTAGGAACGTGAGCCCCCGCCACGGGATTCCTGGGGAGAGGACGGCCTGCCTCGTCCCCAGGAGCAGAGCTGACCGGAACGCGGAAGGTCACAGCACACCAGCCCGCCTGTCCCCAGCATCCGAGCCGCCCTCATGCAAGGCCGCCATGCAGGCTCCCTGGGCGGTGTGACCATCCCAGTCCAGGTCCAGCCCGAGGTGTGCGGCTCACACCACACACGGGAGCTCAGAACACTGAGAAGGGTGGAAGTGGGGTCCTTCAGCAGACTGGCCACAGGTGGTCACGTTCAGGCCAGGGTGACGCATCTGTCCTTGACCTCAGATGTGTGTGCAGGCTTCCCTTCCCCTTGTCAGGTCTGACCGGCAGCTGTTTTCCACAAGTCTTTGATTTTACCAGGCAGCAGGTGTTCCCGAGCGGTGACGACTCTGAGACCCGCAGTCACAATCCTTAGGTCCTAATTCCACACCCGCTATGGTGACCTGTCTCCACCGGAGAAAAGGAGGAGGTGGCCCAGGGGCTCTCTGCACCACTGACTGTCCTTGTGATTTTCGCTTGGAAAAATGTTCTTAGGGTTACAGGAAAAAATAAAATTTCACACAAGATAGTCTGTGTTTTTCTTCCCTGAATGGTTACCTTAAATAATTCTGTGCATTCAGCAAATTCTGCCACTTAACCTTTTCTCTGACTCTTCCAACTCATTAATAAATACATTGAAATATACTTGCCTTGGGACCAATCTCTGGGGCACCACACTGCTGACCTTTTTCCACATTCAGAATTAGATGGGGCAAAAGTTTTGATTATTTAAGAAGCTAAGTATAAAATAAAGCTGTGCGATGAAACCAGGGGCCCCAAGAGTGAGGTGTTCGTGGGGATGCGAGGAAGGATGGCCGGGCCAGCTTTCTGCTCAACCACCTGCTCCAGGAGCTTCCAGGAGTGGCCACGAGGTTGGACACGGCAGATGACTCGGCCAGATGCAGACACTTCCCTCAGTGCACACACCTCCACGGATTCCCACAGAACTCGGGGGCAGAGGCCCCGCGCCCAGCCTCTGATCCCTATCGGGCAGCTCCTAGGGCAGCTGTCCCCCCAGGCATCCTCAGGCCGAGTCCCCAGCATCTCCTGGACCTCAGGTGTCCATTCATGAGAAAGGTCGGGGTCAAGCCAACGTGAACATGCAGGGAGGGGCCTCTGAGCTCAGCCCGCGTCCCGCGTGTCCTGGGTGGTGCTGTGATTCTGTAAGAGTCCTGCCACCTTCGTAGGCTATTTCCCCCAGTGGAAGCTGGAGGCAAGTCACAGAAGTCACATCAACTAAGCAGGGGCCCTACGGAGGCAAAGGAGGGAGACCACGGCGGGTGTTTGTCAGCGGAGGCCACTGAAGTGGGAGGGCCTTGAGGCTGTTAAGGGTTAGACCGGCCCCATTTTGACCCGGTTTCTCTGTCCAGCGGCACGCGCGCTACTCCTCAGCCTGTTTGTCACTGCTGTGTCGCCACGGCCTTCCGTAGCAGCTCTGTGAAGGGACAGGCGGGTGTCTCAGCCCGTCGGCTGCCATGGCAGATTGTCATAGCCGTGGCAGCCTAGACGGCAAACCTTTACTTTCCTGAGTCTGGAGGCAGAAAACCCAGGGACAAGTTGCCAGCAGAACCCGGGTCTGGCTTGGAACTGCTTCCTGGTCCTCAGAGGGCCGTCTTTGCGCTGTGTCTGCACGCGGCAGAGGACAGAGGAAACAAGCTCTCTCGGGAACCTTAAAAGGACACTAAACCCGACCCCGAGGCCCCATGACCTCATCTGATCATCTCCCAAAGACCAAACCTCCCAGCACCATGACCTGGGATCTTAGGGGCCACGAACATCCAGCCCAGAACAGCAGGCGCAGGGCTCCTTCTTCCACCTGAAAGGCCAGGACGGACAGCAGATGAACAGACTGGTTTGCAGAAGAGAGGGTGCCCTGGGGGCCGTCCCCATGGAAGGGCCAGGCCTGCGGAGCCAGCGCTGCCCTGAGCCTGGCGAGTGCCTGGGCACCTGTGGCCCTCCCGAGTGGCACTGACCCTCCCCGGCCTCTCCCCTCCCCGGCTCCTCCCCTCCCCCGGCCTCTCCCATCCCCCAGCCTCTTTCTGACCAGAAGGACTTTCTCATCCCTGAAAGCGGCACCTCCCCCAGAAGCGACAGGCAGGCCACGCCGCCTCCAGCAGGCAGACGGACATGCTCCCTGAGCCCTGCAGCTCGCATCCAACCCCATCGGCACAAGCAGAGACAAACATCAGGGGAGCCAGGCTTGTCACGGCGCCTCAGCCTGGAGGCAGCCCTCAGCTGAGTGCAGCCAGGACGCTCTTCTGGTTTGAATAATCAGATTGTGCGCTGCCTGCGTGTGGGGCACCATGGAGGGGGTTAGCTCGGCTCAGCTCTGACCATCACGGGGACGTGCCCTGGTGCAGGCCGGCTCAGAGCCAGCTCTGCAGGACCTCGCTGCCTCTCCACGGTTGGAGACTGTGTGTCCCCCTACCTTCCACTCCCCCTCCCCCACACAGCCCTCAGGGGTCCCCTGTAGCCCCTGGTTCTGCCCCACCCTTCCATCTGCAATGGGGCTGCAGCTGGGCCCCTCCCCCTCGCTCCCTGTCCGGGGGCCACCTGTCACCCCCTTGTCCTCCTGCCTCAGGATGAGTGACTACAGCTGTGTGCCCACACCCCCACTGCCAGCAGGTGCCTCAGGCACAGTGACAGAACTTCCTGGGGGCGGGGAGGCGGCGGAGACCTCGCTGGGGTCCAGAGTCATCGGGACAACCTCTGCCCATTCCACCGGGACCTCTGGACCGCAAACCGCGGGCGTCGTGTTCTCAGAACTGGAACATAACGGACCAGCAGTCCTCCACACACTCGTCGCATGACGTGCGTCTTGAACAAAGTTTCTAGACTAACCGTTACCAGTCTGGGCTCTGAAGCCTGCACTGGAGACGCAGGCTGGTGGAAAGCAGTGTTTGCTTTATTTCAGAGGCCAACTGGCCCTGCGGACAAGTGTACCTGAGCTTTCATAGGTGCGGGGAGGGGCTGTGCAGAATAGTACGGTCAGCTCTGACCGTCACCTTGAAGTTGCTCGGGTGGGTTGTTTTAAGTACAGTTGGTCCTCATTCCAGGGTCGGTCTGTTCCCATTTCCTTGAGGCCAGTTCTCAGGACGGCAGGAGCTTCTGTAGTGGCTGCAGTCTGGTCGTCATGCAGTTGACTTCCTCCACCCGGTGGGGGCTTCCGTGTCCATGAGGCAGCACACACGCGGCCTCAGAGCATGACCCAGCCCTGGGGGGGGGACTGAAGGTCCTCGGCTCTGCTTAATGACTGAACTGTTATCGGTCTTATCTGACTGCTTGCCTCTGCTTCTGCATTTTCTCACTTCTCTGGTTAAACTTATTCTTTGGCTTCAAAGGTTTTCCACAGACAAAATGCAGATGGAGGATGGGGGGTGGGGGGTGTGATCTGTCCTGGTGAGGGCCCCAGACAATCCTGCTCCATTTCGAAACATTTTCTTAAAGTAGGATTACAAAAAAAAAATCTGAATTTGAAAAAAAAAAAGAAAAAGTAGAGTGATTCCTGAGAGACCAAAAGTGACAAAAGAACCCAAAATGGAGACATGATTAAGCTGAAGCCATCATCTGACCTGGACATTTTCTGCCCGTGGTACCCACCTGCCCTGCTGTCCTGCGCTGCTGCTGAGGGACAGGTGGAGGCTGCCTGAGAGCGTCCCAGGTAGAGCTGGGATCCAGGAAAGCACACCCTCCGTGTGACCCAGGGAGACTGTGCTGACAAAGCAGAGGGCTGGAGACTGACTTGCCGCTCGTGCGGGGTTCCCTGGTGGGCAGAGAATGCCTCCTTGGGTCATTTATAACCACAGGCGGTCTCCACACGGGAAAAAACATCTTTGAAGTGGCCCCTGATGGGAGGTGGCCCCAGGCACCTGGCAGTAGGAATAAACCCTCTGGAGGAAGACAGCAAATGCTGCTCGGCACAGATCAAATGGACGCGGCCAAGCAAGAAGGAGCAGGGGAAAGAAGAGATGCAGGTTTGTGGGAGATGATTAAAACAGAAGGGTCAGACCCGAAAGATGAAGAGTGTTAGAACATTGCAGGACATGGAATCCGAAATAGGTATGCTCGACATGGGCAAATAAAATTTAAATAGTTTAGGGCACTCAAAAATACTTTAAAACGTTTTAAAATAATGTACTGAAGTTTCCTTTAAAATAAAAGATTATTAAAAACAACTAAGTGAATCTGTAACTTGATTTCATAAACCTTTTAGAAATGAAAAACAGCGTTTGGGGTTTGAAACACAATGTGTGGACTAAATAGTAGATTCCATGCAGCTGAAAAGATAACAAGTGAGTGAGGAGCGAGATGAAGGAAAGACCCAGAAAGCACCGCAGCGGGAAAGCTTTGGATGATGTGAAAGTGAGCAGAGGAAACGTGGAAGATAAAGGAGAAGGGCTCCTGTGTGACTCATAAGTGTTCCCAGAAGTAAGAAAAAAATAAAAGAGGAGAGAGGCGATACGGAGATGATGGCCAGATATTTTCCGGGATGTACAGAAATCTCTAGTCCCAATTTCTGGAAGTGTGACTGACCCCAGCCCATCCCCCGGTGCTGCAAAGGAGACTCGCAGGTGTGTTCACCATCAAGGAAGCCCAGGGACGAGGTCTGGGCAGCTCATCGACACCAATGCTCAAGGCGGGGGACTGATGGAGTGGCTTCTGGAGAAATGATGCCGTATTAAACCACGGAGGTGAGAGACCCAGGCTGTTCCAGGCACGCAGGCTCCCAGGGCCACGTACTTGGGTCATAACAGCATTGTGTCATCTTTTTCTCCTGTCAAGAGACAATTCTGGGAATGGTGCATTTGGCAATAAGTGACAAAGAGACGATTCCTGGACATGAACAGGAAGAGGTGACCTCTCCAGCTACTGCGCGACTCCAAACTCATGCCGAGTGGACAGTCAGCCTGCTTCTCTGCCCTTTGTTCTAAATCTTCGTGGACAAATGGCACCTCAAATGGACCCTGGCTTCTCTAACATATTTTTAAATTAAAGGATTTCCATAGATGGGACCACACATAAAATATTTGCCCAGGGCCCCACGAACACCAGGGACAGCCCTGGCTACAAACACTCACCAAAAGAAAGCTGGTTTAAGTGCATCAGTATCAAAGTATACTTTAAGCATCGTTATTACAGATTGAAGAGAAGCAGCATATGATGATAGAAGAAGATAATATCATTCTGAATATATGTGTACCTAATAGCATAACCTCAAACTGTAAAAAATAATTATCAGCAGATTTCCTTTTTTTTTTAAGTAGACAAGTTAGTAGACACACTGGGGGATTTTAACACCTCTCTCTCTCAGTAGCCAATAGAACAGCTAGACAGATATAGAAACCAGCAAGTGTACAGAACAAAAAGTAAAAGGTAAAGACAAAGTTCACCTTTTTGATACATGTGGAATACCGTACCCAGCATCTGTGGAATATCAAGACAAGGGCAAAGTAAATACTTGTGAAAACTAATAAAAACTGAGAGCATTGACTCCAACAGACTCTTACTGAAGGGGTTTATAATGAGGCTCTGGAGAAAGAAGGTAAATGAAGCCGGGACAAAGGTCAGGAACGCAGCAGGGATACTGAGCAGAGAAATTAGTCAAGTTCAGGTGGAGCACACACCTGCATCGATCTGATGGTACTTGGTGGAGGTAAAGATGAAGTTAGAACTAACGCACTGCACAAAAATAGCGTGTAAATCTGGAATGAAGTAAAGATACTTCATTTGAAAAGACACTACAGTTTAATCTCATATGCATGTTAGAATTTCTAGAGCAAATACTAAAAGAATAAAAATAGAGTTTGGCAAGTTTTGAAAAATCAATATATAAAAATTATTTGCATTCTCGTAATACATGCAAGGGGAACATATACTTTAAAAACATGTTATGTTTAAAATAGTAACAAAAATGAGGTTCCTAAGAGTAACCCAACAAAAAAAATGTGTCATTTCTTTATGGCTAAAATTGCATGACTTTCTTGAGATACTTATTTGAAAACAACTTAAAAAGTGGACCATGTATATGGATAGGAAGACTCAGTATTTCAAAGCTGCCAGTTCTTCCCTAAAGAATGTATACTTTTAATGCAAACGAAATAATCAAAAGTGAGGATGTATATTATATATACATATATATATACACTTTATATATATCATATGCTAATTCTAAAATACATATATAGGTGTAAAGAGCAAGAAGGGCCAGGAAATGAAAAACTGTTACAAAATCTTTTCAGCAAATAGCGTTGAAACTCCTGGATAAACGTATGAAACACAAGACAAGAAAACAAATAGTCAACCCCCTTCAAATACCACACAAAACTTAAAATGTGTCATAGGACTAAAAGTAAAATGCAAATGTATGAAGGCTTTTTCGAAGAAAACACAGTTTGAAAATCTTCCCAACTCTGAGCTGAAAAAATAAGCCGATATAGAAAGCATGAAATATAAAAGAAACAATAGATAAATCAGTTTCCATCAAAATTTAAAAAGCTTTTGCTCTTCAGAAGACTCCATCTGGAAAATGAAAGCACAATCCACACACTGGCAGAAAAAAATTCATGACACATACACCTGACAAAGGATCCAGCCTAAAGAATATCCATTCTAGGAGTTCCCGTCGTGGCACAGTGGAAACGAATCCGACTAGGAACCATGACATCGTGGGTTCTATCCCTGGCCTTGCTCGGTGGGTTACGAATCTGGCATTGCCGTGAGCTATGGTTGTAGGCTGGCAGCTGTAGCTCCAACTTGACCCCTAGCTTGGGAACCTCCATTTACCGCAGGTATGGCCCTAAAAAGAGAAAAAAAAAGAATATCCATTCTATATAAAGAACTTGCACACACCAACACAAAAGCATAACAAGAATAACAGTCCAATAAGAAAAGACCCGATTAGTCATTTCACAAAATAGGGTATACAAATGACTGATGCAAATGAGGTATTAAGCTCATGAAAATTTGCTGAACGTTATTAATTACCAGGGAAAATGCAAATGAAAACCCAAAGGAGATACCATTTCACACCTCCACAGGATGGCTAAAGTGAGGAAACAAACAGAACTGACCCACTGACCATTCTGAATACCGCGAGGCTGTGGAAAAGCCAGAACCTATGCATTGCCGAGGAGAGCGTCCTGGCGGCCCTCTTTGGGGGGTCTGATTGTCAGGTGACCAGCAGCCTCACGCTGAGCTACTTACCCGAGAGACCCGAAAACTTATGTCTGAAATAGCCTCAACCAAACTGTCTTAGCAGATTTTGTCGTAACGGCCCCAAATTAGAAACATCTCAAATGTCCATCAGCAGGAAAATGGAGAAATAAACTGTGGCATATTCAGACAACGGATTATTACTCAGCAAAAAAAAAAAAAAAATAGTATATTACTGATAACTACTAAATTGATTAATACCAAGAAATGTTATGTGGAGTGAAAGAAACCAGACGTGAGAGAACACGATCTTAGTGAGTCCGTTTTTTACAAGAGCAGAGAACAGGCAAAGTTATGTACAGAGACAGAAATTAGGCCGGAGGCTGCTATGGGGGTGGAGATTGACCTGAAGGGGAGCCGGGTTACATTCTGAGATGATGGAAGTTCTGTATCTTGAGTGGATTAGGTCATGGGGGTGTGAACATTTATCAAACCTCATCAAATGTTACACTTAAGATCTGTGGGTTTCACTCTGAGTAAGTTTGTCTTGTAAAAACAAAATAAGTGACTTCTAAGGAGGATGGGTTCTATTACAGAGAACCACTCGTTTTTTTTTTTTTTTTTTTTTGGTCTTTTGTCGTTTTGGGCCACACCTGTGGCATATGGAGGTTCCCAGGCTAGGGGTCTAATCGGAGCTACAGCTGCCGGCCTGCACCACAGCCACAGCAATGCAGGATGCGAGCTGTGTCTGCAACCTACACCACAGCCCATGGCAACGCCGGATCCCCAACCCACTGAGCGAGGCCAGGGATTGAACCCGCAACATCATGATTCCTAGTCAGATTCGTTTCTACCGAGCCAGGACTGGAACTCTGAGAACCATTCATTTTATGTTTTTAAAAATTAAACGCTCAGAGTTCTTGTGGCTCAGCAGAAACGAATCGGACTAGAATGCAGGTTCAATCCCTGGCCTCGCTCAGTGGGTTAAGGATCCAGCATTGCTGTGAGCTGTGGTGTAGGTCACAGATGCAGCTCAGATCCGGCTTTGCTGTGGCTGTGCCATAGGCCGGCGGCTACAGCTATGATTCAACCCCTAGCCTGGAAACCTCCATATGCCGCTGATGCGGCCCTAAAAAAATTTTAAATGCTTAATTTGAGATAGTTATCAACTCACATGCAGAGGTAAGAAATAACATAGAGCAGTCCTGTGTACCTTCACACAGTTCCTTCCCATGGTGACATTTCTGCAAAACGTCATCACAACCAGGAGATGGACCGAGATACAGTCAAGAAACAGGACATTTCGGAGTTCCCATCGTGGCCCAGTGGTTAATGAATCCAACTAGGAACCATGAGTTTGCGGGTTCGATCCCTGGCCTTGCTCTGTGGGTTAGGAATCCGGTGTTGCTGTGAACTGTGGTATAGGTTGCAGACGCTGCTCAGATCCCGTGTTGCTGTGGCTGTGGTGTCGGCCAGCAGCTACAGCTCTGATTAGACCCCTAGCCTGGGAACCTCCATATGCCGCAGGTGCAGCCCTAGAAAAGGAAAAAAGAAAAAGAAACAGGACATTTCCACCATCACTAGGGCCACCCGTGTTGCCCTATTATAGTCAAATCCACTGAATGCTACTCCTTAACTCCCGGCAAACACCGGTCTCTCCTCCGTTTCTCTCACTTTGTCAGTTGAAGAACGTTATGTGAATGGAATCCTATGACATGCAGCCTTTGTGGTGGCCCTTTGTCACTCGGCGTAGTTCTCACCCATGTTGCCCTGAGCGTGAGGAGTTTGCTTTTCTTTATAGTTAAGTTGTAGCTCCTGGTGTGGCTGCATCAGTTTCTTTAAACATTTATCCACGGAGGGCCACCTGGATTACTTCCATGTTTGCCTATGATAAATAAAGCTTCCATGAACATTCATGCACAGGCTTTTGTCTAAACGTGTTTGCATTTCCCCAGGATAAATATCCAGAAGAGCAATTTCTGGGTCATACAATAGCTAGTTTATCTTCTCGAGGCACTGTCGCATTGGTTTCCAGAGTGCCTTTACCAGTTTACATTTGCATATGAGAGGTCCGGTTTCTCCCAACCTCACCAGCCTTTGGGGCCACACTTTACAAAAACTGTCCTTTCTGATAGGTGTGTGGTTGGTGGTTTTAATTTTCGTTTCCCTAATTGGTGATGCTATGAACTTCTGTCATGTGCTGATTTGCCTCTGAATAAACTCGTGGGGCTATGTCTCCTCATATTTTTGCCCATTTTCTAATGGGATTGTTGTTTTCTTTAACACTGAGTTATACTGTTCTGCCCGCTTACACTGTTGGTGGAATGTAAATTGGTGCAATCACTATGGAAAACAGTACAGCAGTTCCTCAGAAAACTAAAAACATAAACTACCGTATGATCTAGTAATCCCACGCCTGGGCAGTTATCCAGACAAAGCTGTAATTCCATAAGATACATGTGCCCCTTTGTTCATTGCAACACTATTTATAATAGCCAAGACGTGGAAACAAGCTAAATGTCCATCAAAAGATGAATGGATTAAGAAGACGTGGTATGTATATATAATGGAACACTACTCAGCCATAAAAAAGAGTGAAACAATGCCTTTTGCAGCAACATGGGTGCAACTAGAGATTCTCAAGCTAAGTGAAGTAATTCAGACAGAGAAAGACAAATACCGTGTGATATCCATATTATATGTGGAGCCTAAAACATAGCACAAATGGACCTATCTATAAAACAGAAACAGGCTCACAGACGTGGAGACAGACTTGTGGTCACTAAGGGGGAGGAAGGAGGGGATGGACTGGGAGTTTGGGGTTAGCAGATGCCAACTATTATGTTTAGGATGGATCAACGGCGAGGTCTCTGTGTTGCACAGAGAACCATGTCCAGTCTCCAGGGACAGATCATGATGGAAGATAATATGAGAGAAGGAATGTGAATGTATCTACATATTCACAACTGAGTCACTGGGCCGTACAGCGGAAATTGGCACAACATTGTATATCAACTATACTCTAATAAAAAAATAAAGATGATGATGGAGTTATGAGTATTCTGTCCATGTTGTCATGCTGACATAACAATCCTTTATGTTATGGATTTTCTCTGTGTTTACCTTGTCTTTTCATCCTCCAAACAAAGCCATTCATGGAGCAAAATCTTTTAATTTTGATAAGTCCGTTTTGTTATTTTTTCCCTTTCATGATACACATCTTTAGTGTCAAATGTAGGAACTCTGTACTTAACCCTAGATATCAAACATTTACTCCTTTCTAAAAGCTTCATGGTTGGAGTTCCCTTCGTGGCTCAGTTGTTAACGAATCCGACTAAGAACAGTGAGGTTGCGGGTTCGATCCCTGGCCTTGCTCAGCGGGTTAAGGATCCGGCGTTGCCTTGAGCTGTGGTGTAGGCTGCAGACGCGGCTCGGATCCCGCGTTGCTGTGGCTGTGGCGAAGGCCGGCGGCTACAGCTCCTGTTAGACCCCTAGCCTGGGAACCTCCATATGCCGCAGGTGCGACCCAAGATAAAAAGGCAAAAAAACAAAAAAATAAAAATAAAAATAAATAAAAGCTTCATGGTTAATATTTTACATTAAGCCCATGATTCACTTTGAATTAAAGTTTGAATAAAGTATGAGATACAGGTCGTAGTTCAGGCTTATTTGTCTCACTTATATTTTTCCAGCTGTTCCCACACACTTTGTTGAAAGAAATGCCTTTCCTTCCTTGAATTGCTTTTGAGCCTTTGTCAGGAATTAGTCGGGCAGGTGGAAGCAACCTGAATGTCCATCAGTGGATGAATGGATAAACAAAATGTGTCACATCCATCCAGTGGAACATTAGCCATAAAGAGGAATCAAGCATTAACACCTGCTACAACGTAGATGAACCTTGAAAACAGAATGTCAAGTGAAGGAAGCCAGTCACGAGAGATCACATACTATGTTTTATGAACTTTCCAGAACAGGCAGGTCTATATGGTCAGAAAATAGATTGTGGTGGCTTAAGGCAGGAGGAAACGTAAGGATCCGGGCAAGGTGGCTAAGCGGTCGCAGGGTCCCTCCTAAGCTCATAAAATGTTTTAAACTGAAGTGATATTTGCTCACATCTGTGAATAAATTAAAAAGCACTTTAGCAGACATACTTGAGGTATACACTTTAAATAGGCAACGTGTCATATATCTTGATGAAGCTGTTCACAGTGTTTTAAAAAAACAAACCCTGGGCCAAGTCCTTCTACACCGAGGGGCTGTTCTGGCCTTTGGAGGGTGTTTAGTCCCTTTAGCCTCCCCCTGGTGGGTACCAGTAGCAGCTCCCCCCCGCCAAGTCATAGTTATCAAGAAATGTCCCCAGACACGGCCAAATATCCACAAGAGGAAACGTCCCTCCACGCAGAGCTGGTGTCCAACGTCACAGGACATGAAAATGGCAAACGAGGAGAGCCCCGAAGCCACGTCAGCAGACCCATCGTCGCAGTGACCGCCGCAGAGCCGCCCCGTGGAGATTCCGGAGCTGGCCCCGCAGTCGGCAGGTCCGGGGCCTGGAGCAGCAGGACCACGTGGGAGCATTCTCCTAAAACCGGGCTTCCTCACTCCCTGACTGGGTCCCCTCTCTATGACCTGCGTGAATCCTCAATCTTCCCGTTACTGATTTTAAAGGGAAGAAGAGCATGGTTTCACATCAAGACATTAGTCGGCATGATTCCGGGCGGATGGGCTGTCGCCTTCTCCAGCTCCTTTTAAGGAGACCGCTCAGGCTGGGGTGCGCCCATCTGCCGCGGTGAGAACCCACCCCCGCTGAGGACGCCTCCCGCTCTGCAGGGCCCCGCGCGGTCCCCTTAGCCTTCCGCTGTGTGGGGCACAGGCCATCCCCGCACTCGGGGCACGTCTGGCCGCCTTCCTGCTGCAGAGCCCGGGTCTCCTCTGAGCAGCACCCAGAATGAACCCCTCACTCAGACAGCTGAAGGGAGAGCATAAAGCAGCAAACAGCCACCAAGGCGGCCCCTCCTGGCATCTCATTCCCACGCGACCTTCCACAGGAAAAAGCATCACAGAGTCATATTTAGAGATGGATGAGCTGAGCTACAAGAGTAATTCTGCTTTTACTATCGAGTGGCAAGATGATTTTAAATACCATCCCTCGTGCCACTGTGGCTGTCCCCGGGAACCTTCCTCCGGAAGGGCAGATGAATAAAAGATGCCGAAGCAGACACTTTGGGCTCGGCAGAAGCTGGGGGGCAGCCAGAGGTGAGGGGGGTCTCACACCAGAAGCCCGGGCACCTTCCTGGCACCAGGAAAGGTGCAGCACCCCCCTTGCCTGCCCCCAACAACCTGTTCGAGCCCAGAGTTATGTCTGGGCAAAAAGACCGCTGGAGCAGCCCCGTGCTGAGGCAGGAAGCTCGCCCAAGACCAGGGCCTCCTGATGTGAATGGCGTGTGTCCCCGGTTCCTCCCGCTGGACCGAGCCCGGGAGCAGCGGGACAGAGCTCCCAGAGAAGGTCAATGGAATTGATCACGCGTGCACGGACCTGCCGGCAGGTCCTGGAGAGCGAAAATGGTGTGAGTGAGTGTGAAAGCCAGCCGTGAGCGCCACTGAGGTTTCTGGGGCCCGAGTTTCCCCTTCTGCTCCTCTTGCAGAGGCTTCCTCCTGCCAAGTCCCTAAGTGGACACGGCTGTGTAGATGAAGCCAGGAACCTCCACGAGGAGCAGGCAGAGGACAGGTTTGTCAAAGGTGGGGGGCGATCTAGCCCGGAGTCAGAGGAGGGGGCGGGGGCAGTGTGGCCTGGCCAGTGGTCCACCCAGCGGCCTGGGCACGGGCTGTCCTCTCCCGGAATATGCCCTCCCCTCTGCGGAAACCCTCCCTTCTCTCCAAGTTCATCTGAAAGCCACTTCTGTGTGGGCCTGGCCCTTCCAGGCAGGGCTCTCACTGTCCCCTCCAGGTCCACGTGGCACTGCCAGGTGGCCGTGGAACGCTGGTGCTGGTCACCTTCCCAACCTGGAAGACGTCCGACCCCCGGGACCCAGTGTGGAGCTCAGTATACAGCAAGTGTTCCATCAAGGCCTGGCAGAGTTACAGGTGCGCGGGAGAACGGGTGAATGAAAGAATGAGTGAAAACATGGGGAAACCATCTTATGCTGTTGACACGACCTAGGGAATACATGCCTGTGATGCAATCAGCCTAAATGTGCACCCTTGCCGCCTCCCAGCAGTGTTATGTATAACAAACAAGACGATGCAAAATCTCTTAAAAATATAAGATGGCACACGTTCTCTTTTAATCTGTCAGTCTGTACACAAAACCCTTCCTAGCAAACATAAGTCGCCTTTGTTGCAACAATAATGTCATTACCCAGGCAGGCAATTTCAAAACCCAAAAGCATCCCCTTGGGCTTCTCTGGGTGTCAGGCAGAAGTTTCAAAGGATCGGAGACCCACCCACCCAGCCACACTGCCAGCACCGAGCGCAGCCCACACTCCCTCCACTGATGGGGAGGGAGTCATATTTCAAGCCAAGGACAGACTTTTTCTAAGGCATTAATTATCATCAGCCCACACGCTATTTCATCATTTCTCACAAATTGCCAAGAAGGGGTTGCCGTGTGAAGCCTCAGCGTTAGAGGACATTTGGTAAGCGGATCGCATGGAGTTATTTAGAATATTTTAGGGGGGTGGATGGTGGGAGGCAGACACTGAAAAATGTTATGTGTACCTATTTTCCATATCTTTTTTACAGTTACTTCTGTCCACCCCGTGACCAAGGCCACCTTGGCACAACGTACCCTACTGTCAATACTTTCCCAGCAAGTTGCTTCACCCCCTCATCTGTTCTTCAGTTAATGAACCAGATTTCTCCTTTCTTCCTATATTTTTCCATAGGGAGGATGCCTGGACCAGCGCCTCCAGGTACCTCCATTTATGTTCTTTCGATTTTAAACAGTTGTGGTAAAACACACACCCATAACATTGATCATCTCAGACATTTTCAAGTGCACCATTCAGTAGCATTGAGGGCACAGCTGTCATTGTGCCACCATCACCAGTGATCCCTGGAACTCTTCTCATCTCTCTGTCCTTTAAATGACAAACCCCATCTTCCCTTCACTCCAGCCCCGGGAAACCTCCCTCTATCCTCGGGATCCATGAATAGGAGTATTCTAGGAACCTCATAGAAATGGAATCATGAAGTTCCTGTCGTGGCACAGAGGAAACAGATCCAACTAGGAGCCACGGGTTTGCGGATTTATTCCCTGGCCTCGCTCAGTGGGTTAAGGGTCTGGCATTGTTGTGAGCTGTGGTGTAGGTTGCAGATGCTGCTTGGATCTGATGTTGCTGTGGCTGGGGTGTAGGCCGGCAGCTGTAGCTCTGATTCGACTCCTAGCCCGGTAATTTCCATATGCCACATGTCCAACCCTAAAAAAAAGCCCCCCCCCCCAAAGAAATGGAATCATACAGAATTTGTCCTTTTGTGACCGGCTTATTCCACTTGCCATGATGTCTTCAAAGTCAATCCACGCTGCGGCGTGTGTCAGAGTTTCTGTTCTTTTGAAGGCTGAATGACGTTTCACTGTCTGTATGGACCACATCTGGTTTGTCCATCACCCACAGTTGGCAGCTGAATTGCTTCCACTTTGGGCTAACGGTGAATAATGTTGCTGTGAACGTGGATCTCCTTGAGACCCTGCTTTCAGTTCTTTGGCGGGGGGGGGGGGGAGAAACCCAAGAGTGCGATCGCTGGATCTTGCAGTAATTCTGCCTTTAATTTTCTGAGGAAACCTCATACTGTTTTCCATAGCGGGTGCACCATTTGGCATTCCCATCAACAGTGCACAAGAGTTCCAACTTCTCCACCTCCTCTCCAACATTTCTGTTTGATTTTCAGGAGCCAGTCTGGTGGCTGTGAGATACTAGCTCACTGTGTCTGATTCTCTTTTCCGTAATGATTAGTGACACTCTGCATGCTCTTCATGTGCTTCTTGGTCATTTGTGTGTCTTCTTTGGAGGAGTGTTCATTCCAGTCCTCTGTCCATTGTTCGATCAGGTTGTTCGTTTTTCATTGTTGAATCGTAGGAGCTCTTTATATATTTTGGATATTACCCCCTTATCAGACATATGATTTGCGAACATTTTCTCCTTTTCTGTGGGTTGCCTTTCACTCTATAGAGTCTGTGCTTTGATGCTGGGAGTTTATGCTCCGACGTGGGCACTTTCCCGGGCTGCAGCCCCACTTCCTTCCTGCAACCCCCTCACCCCTCTGCTCTGTTGTCCCCCTTTTGTCCTCAGCTGGTTGATCAGCTCCAAGAGGGCTTTCTGGACAAAACATGCTTTGGAGCCTGATTGTCAGGGT
The DNA here is from genome assembly GCA_004024745.2 of Catagonus wagneri. Taxonomy (NCBI): domain Eukaryota; kingdom Metazoa; phylum Chordata; class Mammalia; order Artiodactyla; family Tayassuidae; genus Catagonus; species Catagonus wagneri. The sequence continues at coordinate 693,480 of PVHT021183705.1, read as the reverse complement.
TAAAATCCTGGTTCAAACCCCTTCCGAGTGACACCCAGCGAGGCCTTTAACGTCTGCACCTCCGTCTCCTGTGGGGAACAGGGTCTGCATCTCAACACTCACCTTAGAGCCCGAGTGACAATGCAGAGCCAGGGCAAGTTCCCCTCTCGGCAGAGCTCTGTGCATCCTGCTTCCAGGAGCACGTGGGCGGGGTCTGCACGCTCGCCAGGCCCACGGGGATGATTGTTGCTCAGTAACGTCGGGGAAACTGGGGATCCCGTGTGCCCCCTTTCGAGTTCTGAACTGATGCCTAGTGGTCCCTTTTCTTTGCTTCTCTGACCCTTTCCGTTTATGCAAAGACAGGTGATTTTCTCTGTGATTGCACCTGATAGGAATGCTTCATAGTTAAGACAGTCCTAAGAAATAAAATTGCTTGTACTTTTCTACCAACGGTTGAGATTAGATTCGGCTATAACTAATAAACAAAAATAAACGTCTCGCTGATTTGTCCACCTATTTTGTGTAAGCATTAATGTTTGGGGTTTTCTGTTACATGTAGAAGGGCTGAGGATAAGCATCCAGGGCCAGGCTGTGCTCCCAGATGACTCTGGGAACAAGTCCTCCTGGTACCTTCCCTGTGGTCCCAGAGAGCTCCAGCTATAGCGAAGCAGAGTGAAGAAGGCACAGGAAGAGTCCCCGGGTGCCTGCCAGCTGGTCTCTACGGAAGGTTCCGAAGACTCACATCCACTGAAAGATGACAGGTGCTGTTTAGTCACATGGCCTACCTATCTGCAATGGATTCTGGGAACTTCAATGTTTAGACTTGGGGGGGTGGTCACAGCTAGAAACTCTATTAGTCTACAGTAAGGAAAAGGCTTTTAATTAATTAATTAATTTATTTATTTATTTATTTATTTATTTATTTATCTTTTCACAGCAGCATCTGTGGCAAATGAAAGTTGCCAGGCTAGGGGTTGAATCAGAGCTGCATCTGCGACCTACACCACAGCTCATGGCAACCCAGATCCTTAACCCACTGAGTGAGGCCAGTGATCGATCCCGAATCCTCACAGAGACAGCATCCCATTCTTAAGCCACTGAGCCCAGCAGGAGCTCCAGGAAAAAGGCCTTTATGTAACAACTAGAAATCTCAGCCGTGGAGGACAGCCCATGAGAGTTTACACTTTGCAAAGAATACAATTTGCAGTACACCGTGTTGGTGTTTTCAGAGCTGCCTCGTGGGCAGCCACACACCTGGCACTGACCACACACAACATGAGAACGTCCCATTGGGAGATACCACACTCTGCACTTCAGGGCAAGTGCCCAAGTCTGTGTCCTGACTCATCAGCTCTGTGACCTCTAGCACTGCCCCCGAGGTCTCTAGGTCTGGCAGGCTGCAGGCATTCACATTCAGTGTCCACAACACACTGCCCCTGGGTCAGTGCTAGTATCTTGTGCACAAACAAGTGAAACAGACTGAGAAGACCAGCCCCCCGGTCACGCACGTGAGCTGCCAGGAGAACAGCCTGCTCAGCGCTGGGCAGGCGGCAGGAGAAGCAGCCTCCAGAGGCTCCAACGTACAGAGCTTTGCTTGGCTGCCTGTCTCAAGGTAAAAAAAATGACACAGTGCCATCTATAGCAATGTGAATGGACCCGGAGATGACCACAGTGAGTGAAGTAGTTAGAGAAAGACAAATACCATATGATATCACCTATACTGGAATCTAAAATATGACACAAATGAACTTATCTACAAAACAGAAATAGACTCATAGACACAGAAAACAGAATTGTGGTTACCAAAAGGGGGGGGATAAAATAAGAGTTTGGGATTAACAGATACGACCACTATATATAAAATAGATTAAAAAAACAAGGACTCACTACATAGCACAGAGGACTCTACTCAACCTCCGATAACACCTACAATGGAAAAGAATCTGAAACAGAATATATAACTGAATCATTTTGTTGTACACCTGAAACTAACACAAGTCCGTAAATTAGCTATTTCTCGATTTTTTAAAAAACTTTTTCTCAATTTAAAAGCCCCCTTGGAGTTCCCGTCATGGATCAGTGGTTAACGAATTCGACTAGGAACCATGAGGTTGCGGGTTCGATCCCTGGCCTTGCTCAGTAGGTTAAGGATCCGGCGTTGCCGTGAACTGTGGTGTAGGTTGCAGACGCGGCTCGGATCCCGCGTTGCTGTGGCTGTGGCGAAGGCCGGCGGCTACAACTCCTGTTAGACCCCTAGCCTGGGAACCTCCATATGCCGCGGGTGCGGCTCTAGATAAGGCAGAAAGACTAAATAAATAAATAAATAAAAGCCCCCTTTCCACTCATAACTTTCCAAAAGTGACCTTTCATTTGATGCTGTCTCTGTCCCAGATGCCACCACGCGCTCACAATTCATCCATTTAGGGACCAGCACTGCTGTTCAGTCACCTGGACATGTACCGTTCTCTGGACATGTGGTTGATTCTCCTAGAACTGGAGGAAGCGTGTGACATTTCTCCAGTTAAAGTTCCTGCATAGGTGAATTTGCTGTCAGAAAACACTAATTATTTTTGTTTTGTTTTAGGTTTTCTTTTTGGGCCTCAAATAAATTTTATTGAAATGTATGTTTTATACAAGAAATGCATCCGTGTTGAATGGGTCTTTACGAATATAAACACCAGTGCAACCACCGCCTCCAATTAAGACCTGACAGGCCCAGAACCTCCAAACTATCCTTTGAACTCAATCCCCAAAGCCTGCCCCAGGCTCCAGGCAACCACTGACCGGCTTACTATTCTCTTGGTAAGATTTGCATGTCTCAGAATGTCATATAAATGCATTTCTGTGATAGCTGCCGATTTCATATTGATTTTTTGGCTCAGCGTGATGATTTCAGATTCATGAATGTTTTTATGAGAATGGCTTTTATGTTCCTTCTTATTACTGCATGTTCTCCACTGTGAAACTACGCCCAGACTCAGTTATCAGCTCACCTGCAGATGGGCTTCTTGGTGGTTTCCTGTCTGGGGTTAATAAGTAAACCTGATATAGACCTTTGCGTACAGGTGTTACATGGACGTGCATTTTCATTTCTCTTTAGTAAAATATACAAGTGGGGTTTCTGGGTTACGTGAAAATGTACGTTTCACTTTATAATAAACAACCAAACTGTTTTCCAAAGTGGTTGTACCTTATTTAATCTCCTCAGAAATACAGGTGGTTCTAGTCGCTTATTATTTTCTCCTAAAATTGTGATTTTACAATTTTATCTGTGCCAGGGCATATGTCGTCTTTCCCCGTTGGAGCTCTTTGTGCCTTCTGGTGATCACTAACGATGTGGGAGCATCTTTTCATGTGCCCATTGGCCATTCATGCATAATGCTTTGTCAAATGTTTTCTAAAATACCTTGAATATTAAAATTTGAAATCAATTGCATTGAGATTTAATTTACGTAGAACAAAATGCACTCATTTAAAGTGTAGAGATCAGTATGGATTACCTAATACTTCCTTCGTGGAAGTGTTGGCCCAAACCTTTGTCCCATTTTTTATTGGAGTGTTCGTCTTCTACTGAATTGTATGGGTTATTTATGTTTTGAATACAGTTCCAAGATTCAGCCATTCTTTTTGAACAAATGCTCCTCAGATTGTTCCTAGGCTATATGGTTAATCTACAGAGTCCTGAAAAAAATTGATGTTGACAGTTCTTTAGTGTTCTTATTACCTGCGTGGGGTAAGAGACTTCCAGGGGCCCTGTGTATTCGGGAAGTGGTTTCTGAAAAGGCTATTATCTGCTGCATTACCTTGACAGTGTATTCTGTTCATTTGCTCTATTGATCTAGCCTTATGCAAACTGCACATTATCTTTTCTCTTTCTTTTTTTGTCTCTTTTTAGGGCCGTACCCAGGGCGTATGGAGGTTCCCAGGCTACGGGTCGAATCCGAGCTGCAGCTGCTGGCCTACACCACAGCCACGGCCAAAGCCACACAGGACTGGAGCCATGTCTGCGACCTACACCACAACTCACGGCAACGCCAGATCCTTAACCCACTGAGCGAGGCCAGGGATCAAACCGGCATCCTCATGGATACTAGCTTGGTTCGTTACCGCCGAGCCACAACAGAACTCCCCACATTTTCTTGCTTAAAGCAGCTTATCACACATTTTGAAATCAGATAGTATGATCACATGAAAATTAAAAATAGCCAGAAAGGCCAATAGCTTTTAAAAAGAACAAAAGCACAGAGAACCTATAAAATGAATTTAGCAAGATCAGCATGTAACAAGGTCAACAGTTTGTTTCAGACGCCCTCCAGCAGGGCGAGGAGATCCTTTCTCTTCATGATTTGTTATGAATTTACTTTCTGCTCCTCAGGGATGAGTTCTGTCAGACACGTTTCCCACGTATATCGAGGTCACTTTCCTATTATTCTTATAATATGGCAAATTAAATCGATCGATTTTTAATGTAAAATCACTCTTGCATTCTGAGCGTAATCACCACTCGATAATAATATTCTCTTATACATTGCTTGATTTGAATTGCTAATATTCAGCTAAGGATTTTTACATCCATATTCATGAGGAATATTTGTTTGTAGCTTCCTTTTCTTGTAATTTTTTTCATAAATGACTTGGGAAGTGCCCTCCCCTCATCTCTTTTCTGAGGGCGCTTATGTAATATTGATATTACATCTTTTCTAAACATGAGAAAATTCACCACTAATGCCATCTGGGTTTGCGGTTTCAAATATAAAATCAATTATGTTACTAGATAAGACATTTGTTTTTGTATCATTCTTGGTTCGTTATTACTTCTCAAGGAATTTGCCAATTTCATGCATTTTTCACATTTATTGAAATGCAGTTGTTCTGTCTAATCCCTTATTATCCTATTAATGTCGTAGGATCTACAGTGAAATCACCCCTTTCATTCCCGGTATCAATAACTTGTGTTTTTTTTTTTAAATAAGTCTAAATAGAAAATTATCAATTCTATTGATACTTGCAATTATCACTTCCTGTTTATCTTCCTTGTTTTTTTGTCCATTTAAAATTTTTCATTGGTTTTCCCTTCTCCTACATACTTTAAGATTATAGCATCTCTCCTTTTCCCAACTTCTTCTTCCCTTTTTCTTTTTTTTTTGGCCACACCCACATCATGTGGAAGTTCCTGGGCCAGGGATTGAACCCACGCTGCAGCTGCGGCAACCCTGGATACTTAACCCACTATGCCACCAGGGAACTTCCTCTCCCATCTTCTTAATGTAGTTTTTTTTTTTTCCCCCTTTTTATGGCTGCGCCCGAGGTATATGGAAGTTCCCAAGCTAGGGGTCAAATCAGAGCTGTATCTGCAGGCCTATGTCACAGCCATAGCAACACTGCAGTTTGCAACAATGCTGGATCCTTAACCTGTTGATCGAGGCCAAGGATCAAACCTGCATCCTCACAGAGACTACATCGGGCTCTTAACCCACAGAGCCACAATGAGAACTCCTTAATGTAGTTTTTGATTAATTTTAAAACTTTCTTTTCCTCTGATGTAAACATTTAAATTTCCAAATTCCTCTCTTTGTTGGCTTAATCTGTATCCCACAAATTTTGATACATTGTGTTTTTTTATGATAAGTTTAAAATATTTTTGGTCTTCAAATACTTAGAGATTTTGCAGATTTTTTAAATTTCTAGTTTAATTCTAGTTTGTTCAGGGAAGATAATCTATGTGATTCCAACCTTTTAAAATTGATTTCAATTTGTTTTGGCCCATCATACCATGGTGATGTTTCATGTGTACTGAGAAAGAAATGTGTGTTTTGCTGTTGTTGGATGAAATATTCAATGAACACTAGATTTATTTGGCTAAAAGCACTCTTCAAGTCTTCTATGTCCTTCCGACTTTATGTCTCCTTGTCCTTAGATAATTTGAGAGAGGAGCTGAGAAATATCTATATAATTTTTGATTTCTCTATCTCTTCATTAAATTCTGAGTGTTCTTTGAGGCTTTGTTATTGGGTGCATGCACATGTAAGACATTATGTCTTCCTAAAGAATTGAGCCACTGCTCACCGTAAAAGTTTGTTATTTATCTCCTATGATACATCCTCTTTCTGAAAACTTCTGAAAACTATATAGTTGCTCTGTGACTTATGAAGCCAATTAGTGACTCACTATTACTAATATTGATGTAGCAAGATTTGTCATTTTCCTGTTTTTAGATATTTCCCCTTTTTACATTTAAAGTATATTTCAGAAAGGCAGCATGTAATTGTATTGCATCATTTTCCAGTCTAATGATCTCAGTCTTCTCATTTTAATTTAGACCATTTACATTTAATATTCTTATTGATATGGTTGGGTGTAAGGCCACCATTTTGCTCTTTGTTTTCTATTTGCCCCATCTGTTATTCTTTAACTTTTTTCCGCTTTCCTTTTTTTCACTGTTCTTTTGGATTGACTGAGAAATTTTGTTTTTTATTTTTTCTCTCCCACTTGCTTATTAGCAAAACCTCTTGTTTGTTTTTTAGTAGAGGGAATATGCATAATGAAAACATCACAACCAGCCTTTACTAATCTACAACTGCATGTTTAATGTAAGAAACTTAGATCTGTGTATTTCAATTTTTATTTTCACCTTTTATATCCTCTTCATTCATTTTACTCCATTACATGTTACGAATTCCACAATATACTGTTGTTTCCCATTATGTCTTTGAAAACGGATCTGATGCTAAATAAAGCCCCTGCTTTGACTGCCCAGCCAAACATCATCCCGCTCTGTGACAGCCACAGAAACTGTGCATTTTACAGTCAGGCAGCTGGTATTTTTTAGCTAATTTTTTAGAGTTCCACATTGTGCCTCTGTAGCTTGATGTTCAGCCAGACCTAGAGCGGTATCCCACGAAAGTTTCTGTAGAGCTCCTTCCCGTCTGCTGAGCTGCTCGGTGAATTCCGGCCACATCAACCTTGCTAAGCTCTGATCCATGTCCTCAGCTAGCAAGATGGTCACGCACCGCTGGGTCTGCTCCTTGTGCTGCTCTGAAAAATGGCTTCAGGGAGAAAAGGAAGGGATCACAAGACTGGATAATCTGTTTACCTTCTCTCAGGGACTGCAATCTCAGATGGCCAGTTAATGAAAGACTCCAAAATCTTGTTATATATGTTTTGTTAAGTTCTCTAGTTAATGGAGTGGAGATGAGTCCATATAAGCTAATCTGCCATTGACGGAAGTGGAATAGGAATGATATTATATTATTCGATGCTTTCCTTTACCGCATTCTAGTTTTAGTAAATGTGTTTATATTTACAATTACCTATTATTATTTCTAACCTTAAATACTTCAGTTTTTAAAACCGTAGCCCTCCACTTGTTTCACACACAGTTTTTCGCAAAGTTTTACTTATATTATCTTGCTTTCATTTTAACTTTCCTCTGAAGTCTGGCCTTTTGTGTTCGTGTTTTTAAGCAACTGGTCTTGGCATCCACAGCCCTTCTTGCCTCTTATCACCCTGCCATTCTACAGAAATTCTTAAGAAGGCCAGGAAAGTTTTGTCTTGATACTTCCGATACACGCCTCATCTACTCGCTACTGCTGAAATATCCATTTTTAGCTACTACAGGCATTCTAACTGGCGCTCATTACATGCAGTCAAAACAAACTTCATGTTGTATTCAAACTTCTTCATACAAATATTTCTTTTCAGATTATCTTTTAGTTGTCCTCTGTCTTTGAAAAAAAACAAAACATGTTGATAGAAGCCATCTGTAAGCATTCAGATACATAAAGAAGAAAAGGAAATTCAACCCTAATTCCACAATAACCTAGGGCAATTACTGTTAATTTTTTGGAGGATTTCTTTCTTTATTTTGACTCCAGATACAGTGTGGGAAGTTGCTAGTTGTCTCCCCAGCTGCTCTTATTCCTCTCTTCATAGTCTCTGCTGGCAGAGTCCTGGACCCTGTTCAGATAGGAGGGGGCAAGGTGCCCAGGCCACACGGCTCCTTCCCACCGTCAGACCACGAGTGTCAGGCTGTCTTGTTGGTCCCAAGAAGTGAGTTCCGTCCTGGACATAGTGAACCCCAGTCAATGAAGGTAAGGCCTGGCCTAGTAGGGACTTGCTTAAAGGAGTTAAAAGGAGAAAATATATATTTTTGGAGTTCCCATTGTGACTCAGTGGGTTAAGAACTTGACACAGTGTCTGCGAGATCACAGGTTCTATCCCTGGCTTTGCTCAGTGGGTTAAGGATCCAGCGTTGCCATTAGCTGTGGTGTAGGTCGCAGACGAGGCTCTGATCCCACGTTGCTGTGGCTGTGGTGTAGGCCGGCATCTCCTATAAGGCCCCTAGCCTGGGAAACTCCATATGATTTAGGTGCTACCCTAAAAAAAAAAAAAAAAGGAAAATACATTATATTATTATATTCTACATATATATAAAATATATATGAAAAAGGGACAGGTGTCTATTGCTTTGGTTCCCATCTTGACACGACTTTGTGCGTCTTGTGAGATCGTGTTCCTGGCAGTCGTCTTGAGGGCACGGGGGGACCAGCCTGATGACGGGACCAAGACAATAAGGATGGCAGATGCCAGTGCCATACTAAAAGTGGAACATACTAATTCCTGGGCTATCTGTGCCCAGATGGCTTGTTCTGGGTGATAACCAGCTCTTTTATAACACAGTCTAATTCACCTGTGGTTACCTGCATCTGAAAGCATACGCCCTAACACACACATTTTATGAGGCGATGGTAACATTCATCATATGCAACTTTGTAACATAAATTTAATTTATACCATTATCATTTTTCCATATCTCTAACCATTTCTTACAAACATGGTTTTAAACACCTACCTGATAATCTGCATGTGAGTGTTCCATATACATACCTAAGCTGAATACTTAGGGCTTCCCGGTTTTTCCAGTGTGTGCACAAAACTACATGAAAGTCTTTGCACATAAGCCTCGATCCCCAGATCATAGAAGGACAAAGGGTATGCACCTTTTACAAGGTACGTTTTGACATGTCTTGTTCAGTCATGGTTTAGGAGAGTGGTCAGTTCACGCCATGCCCTGAGAAGTCCTAGAATCTGGCTTGCAACAAGTAATCTCTTCTTGCAGTTTTGATTTACATAGATTGGATTCCTACTGAGGTTGAATCTTTTTTTTTTTTTTTTTTTGGTCTTTTGTCTTTTTAGGACTGTACCTGTGGCATATGGAGGTTCCCAGGCTAGGGGCCTAATCGGAGCAGTTGCTGCTGACCTACGCCACAGCCATGGCAACCGCAGATCCTTAAGCCACTGAGCGAGACCAGGGATCAAATCCGCAACTTCATGGTTCCTAGTCGGATTTGTTTCCATTGCTCCACGAGGGGAACTCCTGAATCATTTTTTAAAAGATGTTTATTTGCTAGTGTCAGTGTGTCTGATTTCCGTTGTGAATTACTGGCCCTCGCTCATTTTTCCGTGGTACAAAAGTCTCTTTCTTATGTGAACTCTGCCTTAGGGTTACGCCACCGTTTTCTCCTCCTCATACTTCAAGGCCTGAATCAAATATCTTCACCTATGAAGCATTTTATTATCTCTGCGGCATTTCCGATCCCACGCCTTTCTCTCCTCCAGCAGCTCATTGTGCTGCTGGATCACACTGCTGATTATTCTTTCTTCTGCTTTTCTTGAGGACAGGAGTCTAACTCACCTGCCTGCGCTCAGCAGGCCCTAAATAAACACTGCCTGGACAAAGGAAGGGAGGGAGGGGGAGGGAGTTAGTTCCACTGCCCTGGTGGTGCCGGGGCTTCTGGCTGCAGGCGCACAGCTACGGGGCAGGGGCAGTTGCAGAGATACTTGGCTCTTTGTCCAAAGAGATGCTATGGAAACCGGCCACTGCTCCAGTGTGGCCAGTTTGAAGCGAAATGGGGAGACTGGGCTTAAGTAAGGCCAGAGGCGGAAAGAAAGCTCAAAAGAGGGACGCTGGAGAGCTGTGAGTGGCTGCCTGTCAGTTCAGCCGGAAGACAGCCTGGGCGACTCCATCACCAACCCCAGCCAAGCGGGGTCAGGTGAGCTTGGAGGAGAGCTGGTGGACACACCGCCAGATGCCTGCCATCCGTCTGGGCTTCCTGGCTGTGCAGACGCTGTGCTTTGACGGCGGTGCCACCCAGGTTCCGCAGAACCCCCTTCACTGGGCTGCCCGGGGACAGTACCGTGTTAGACAGGAACCAGGGCACGGCTTCTCCCTGAGATTTCAGACGCCCCCAAAGTCCAGCTCAGTTCCAGCGGGGCCTCCCCGCTCCCCCACAAACTTCCTGAAGGAGTCGCACTCTGGGTGCGGCCTCAGCAGGAGTTTCAGCTCTGGGCCCCCGTGTCCACGAGAAATGTTCCCTTCGCTCTTTCTTTCCCTGCCTCTATTTCAGCTACGAAAAAGCAAAATTTCTGTGATATTTTTCTTGATTCTGAGAAGTTCTTTTAAATGTCAACTGAATAAAATGAAGAGTGTACATCAAATGACACAGGGTACAATTTATTTCCCATAACAGGAGGACTCATGCAAGGTCAATAGTGTATGTAAATTTTACTCATTAAAATAGAGTGATTTCTATGTTTTCCTTTGGCACTGAATAGTTAAAAGAAAGCTATTTTAAATTGCTGGCTTGTCTCATTTTCAAGAGTAATTGAGGTCCTGAAATAACAGGATGAAATCTTTTTAAAAAATGTTTACAGAAATGAATTTTTCTATAGCTCAAATAATGGGAAGTCAGTGTCTGTTTCTGTTTCAGATTTTTGTTTAATTTAATTCCACCAATCCCGTTTTTCTGGGGTTCATCACTGTCCAAATGCATCACTTTATCTTTTTAGTATTGATTCTTATATCATCACGCTGTAAAAGCTTGTCGCATCATGGGGCCACATTTATGGTGAGATTAGACACTCCATTTCAGAAAGAAAAATCAGGATTTGCCTTTCCCGGTTTCAAGACCGTGATTCATTCTTTCGCTAGAAGTACAGTTTGCTCCCAGGAAGGCGCCACTCTCACTCCGTGGAAGCAAGCACGACCCCCCTTTGGCTGTTCTTCCCCCGTAAAGTACTCAGTGTGATCATTCGAGCTGCAGAAAGGAAATCAACAAGGAATCTGTAACAGAGAGGTCTGGCAGCTGGCCCCCACCCCTTCTGCAATAAGCAGTGTCCCCGAGCTCTGTCACAGGCAGAGGGACACCACTCGGGTGCCCTCCAGGCTGCTCTTTCTCATCCCAGGCTCTCAGGCCTGGATCAGCGCCTGGCTCTCCTGGGAGAGGCCCCTGGGCCTGGTTGGCACCCGTCAGCTCAGAAATCCAGGTGTGTCAGTTATCTTCTGCCCCAGGACCTGCTGCATGACAAAGGACCCCAGACTCAGGGGCATCAAACCATAAACCTTTATTTAACCCATGAATCCATGGTTGACCAACTGGCCAGACTCTCTTACATGTCTGGAGTTCGGGTGGCCGTCAGTGGTTCTATAACGGTTTGTCAAAGACCCTTGAAGGACCTGGTGTCCGCCACGTGCCATCCTCCTGCAGAGGTGGGGACACGACAAAGGCAAAGGGAAGTCCTGGGAGCCCAGCGCCCCAGGCTGAGCTGGTAGCACATCTGCGACAGCCTGTTACAGGGCACACCCGGCCGGTCTGTGGTCAGTGAGGGAGGTGCCACCGGCAAAGGGCCATCAGCCCGGGCAGTGCTGGGAGCTGTCACAGCAGGGCTCTCTCCGACAGCCACCCTGACTGTGGCCCCCTTCAAAGGCAGGCTTGGTCGTGCACTGGGCTCAGGAAAGGAGCTCGCCTCTGCATGTGGGCCCTGGGTCATAGATGTCTTCCGTGGTCTGGGTCATGGATGGCTTCCATGGCCTGTGGCATGGATGGCTTCCGTGGCCTTTGGCATGGATAGCTTCCGTGGCCTGTGGCATGGATGGCTTCCATGGCCTGTGGCGTGGATGGCTTCCGTGGCCAGTGGTGTGGATAGCTCCCATGGCCTTTGGCATTGGTGGCTTCTGTGGCCTGTGGCGTGGATGGCTTCCGTGGCCAGTGGTGTGGATGGCTTCCATGGCCTTTGGCATTGGTGGCTTCTGTGGCCTGTGGCGTGTGTGGCTTCTGTGGCCTGTGGTGTGGATGGCTTCCATGGCCTGTGGCGTGGATGGCTTCTGTGGCCTTTGGCATCGGTGGCTTCTGTGGCCTGTGGCGTGGATGACTTCTGTGACTGGTGGCATGGATGGCTTCTGTGGCCAGTGGTGTGGATGGCTTCCGTGGTCTGAGGCATGGATGGCTTCTGTGGCCCGTGGCGTGGATGGCTTCTGTGACCTGTGGTGTGGATGGCTTCCATGGCCTATGGCACAGACCACAGACCCAGCCTGGGCACACTGTCACCACATCCCGGTCATCAGCTGGGGGAGGGCATGGGGGGGAACAGCGGCCATGATAGGAGATTCACGTAGGGGAGGGGCCAGGCGTTCACCACTGAACAAGAGTGTCTCAAACGAGGAGCCAAGACTTGGGTGCCCAGTGCTGTGGCCTGAGACTGACCCTATGCAGTGAGACAGGGCTCCCAGGAAGGACCCCTCTCCTGAGCCTCACAGGCACCCTGCCGTCCTGCTGGGGTGGCCAGGGCAGGGCTCTGGGGAGAAGGACACGTGGACCCAGGAGTCCATTTTCCAAAAACCCCAGCGCTCACCCAGTGTCCCCAGGGAACACAGCTTCTGTCATGGTGGATGAAAGTTCCCTTCGGATCCCACAGCAACTCACTTTGCATCTGGATCTGTGGGTACTGGCTTTGTGATCTTCAGTTACGTAAGGAAGATCAGTAGAGATTGTGGGTGTGCGTGTGCACATGTGTGTGACCACACGTGTGTGTTTGTGTATGTGTGTGCGCTTGCGTGTGTGTATGTGTGTGTGCTTGCGTGTGTGTACCTGTGTGTGTGTGGGGGGGAGATAGATACATATATAGAAAGATTTAGCAGCAACAAATAAAATGCCAACCACACGTGCTGTTATACCTCTCAAAATCGGTACCCTTAAGTCACACGGGATGAAGCTCCCAAATCTGAGGTTGTCTTTGTGGTTCTTCTGTTACCATGTCTCCGAGAATGGGGTCCAGAGCTGTCCCAGGGCAAACCACCGGCTCAGGGGAGGCCGCGAAGGTCCTAGGATCGGCCTCAGTGTCGACTGTCACCCTCCCCCAACCCAGGAACTTCTTGGGAACATTGTGTGGCTCCACGGGCATGAGGCTGAGGTGACAGACACCCTTCTACAAAGCTGCGATCCCCTCGTGTGAAAGGACAGCGTGGACACCAGGTGGGTCACGCGAGGCAGAAGGCTTCTTTCGTGTCACATGCTGGCAGCTGGTGCAGCGCTAAGTGGGAAAAAAACCTGTTAAGAAATGTTTGCTGAACAATCCAACTTGTTTATCCAACAACAGATATTTATTAAACACCAACTGGGCAGCTTCATAGGGCTTGGAATCTTAGAGTGCGGAGATCGATGGACGAGGCAGCTTGAAGAGCTTGCACAGCAATTCCCCCTCGGGTCCCTCTTTCCTTTCTTTTCCTTTCTTTCCTTTCCTTTCCTTCCAACAATCCCTTTCCGAGCCCCGCAGGCCAACTCCCACTGACCTGCCGCCCGGTTCAGGAGTCACAGGGACGGCGAAGATGAACCAAGCAGGTGCAGTTGACGATGCAACTGGACAAACATATTTTCTCTCCTTTTCTTTAAAATGATCGACAACTTACAAAGCTGACATCATATGGCAGAAAGTTTCCTGACCACCGAGGCTGCTCGAAATGCACAAGGGTCTAAAATTTAAAGTGCTTTAGTTGAAAAACCTGAAAAGCGCAGGTGAAGCGGTAACTCGGAAGAATTAACGGGGCAGATGTAAGCTGGGGGGGCTGTCTTGCTTTTTAATGTCATCACGTGCTTTGCATCAAGGTGACAGAGCTGACAGCAAAACCGGGATTCCTGTGACGCTCTCCCACAAACGTCCAGGATTTCCAGCAGGAGATGAAGCAAAGGGACCTTCAAAAGATCAGCGCCCTGAAGATGGGGAAGCGCTTGGCACCCACGGCCCCGGGCTGCCAGAGCAGTGAAGCCGGTGCTCGATGCGTAGGGAGCCTGCACGCTGTGCACCCGCGCAGAGGGCTCCACTGTGGCTGCCACCAGCAGCCCTCTCTTGGACACAGGCCCGGGGCTGTGTGCCTGTGGTCAGGGCCTGGTCATCAACAAAGAGCCCGTGCAGCACATGATGGTGACAGGGTGGCCAGGAGGAGGCACCTTGGTCCAGGCTGGCCTCTCTGACCCCCCTGGGTGGAGTCCTTCCAGTGGGGACTCTGGCCAAGACTCACCGGATCTCAGGAAAAAGACGCTCAGGTTTTTCTCACGGCGAGCCCGGGCCCAGTCCCAACACAGGCTTCCTGGGAAGAGCTTCTGCACGCTGCCACCACCTCGTGCCAAGCTTGCAGGTGGCAGCTGAAGGTAGGGCCTGGGGAGGCGACCTGCCTGGCCTGCACGCCCGGTACCACCCTCCGTGGCTGCTGCTGCTTCTCCAAGAGCAAGTGAGGCCTCGCCTGCCCCGCTGCCACCCGACTCGTCCACAGGCCTGGATCTGACAGCTGGGTTCTTCCCCACGCAGGGCCCTGCAGGTGATGTGTGGCACTCACTCTGGGAAAATTTTCGCAGTAATCCCCCCACACGACCTCTAAGGTGGCCCTTGGGGGTTGGGGCTTGAGCCCAAAGCCTCCTATACAGCCAGGCCCCTGGCATGGCCACCCACCCACCGCCTTCATTCTGGCTGGCCCTGAGCAGCTGGGCTTTCTGGTCAACCCCCAGGGTGCTGCTCTCCTCCCGTCCTCCAGCTTGCGGCAGCCCCTGCGCTCCTTCCTGGTCTTGAACCTCGCGTGCTTGGCCTTGGTTCATTTTCGTCTGGAAGAACAGACGAAGCAGGCTGTCCTCTATCCCTGGTCTTCCTCCAGGGCGGCGTTTTCACAGAAGCAGCAGATTGAACCTCATTCATGTACCTGTGCGTTCACCAGAATGCATATGCCCGGGCCCTTCCCCGCGCTTTGGGAGGCGAAATCTCTGTCTGAGCTCTCTGGGCCATTACCGTGCATGCTAAACGATCTGGGTGGAAAGACGCACCCTGAGCTCATCTTTCCTCTTCAGAGCATCCTGTGACCCCCTGAGTGCAGGGGAAGGAGGGCACCTGAGGCAGAAGGGGGGAGACCGGCAGCCTGGGGCGGCCTCTGACTTGCTCTAACTCTTGGTCCCCGCTCGCCTCAGGTCCGACACCTGCAAACACAGCGGCCTCAAGCCGGGTGCTGGTGGTGGCTTAGCGGGGAGGAAGCCGTGTGACTCTGAGTGATGGCGGTCAGCTTCGAGGGGAACCTCTGCGCTCCGTCTTTATTACCCGGGGATCGGGGGCTCCCCAGAGCTTTGCTGTTTGGTGCGATATTTATCCGGGCTATTGTTTAGTCAAGCCCGTTTCTCTCCAGAGCCCTCTGCTTGTCCTCCGGCCGGTGCAACCAGCTGGATTACGACACATTTACCTTCCCCACCAGTGACGCGGACAATACACCCTGCGGTTACAAGGTGGCCGGGTCAAGCAAATGACAGCTCGGAGACGTCTCTGCTGCTCGGCAGTCTGCCGCTGGACACACCACGTGTCTGTGGTGAGCATTTCTTTACGGGGACAGGATTCTTTATTGTCCATAAATCTTGAAGAGCCAAACTGCCGTTGTCCTTGCTGGAAGGAAACTGTCCCTTGATGAAATCTCCATCTCTGAAGATACTACCGAGTCCCAGGAGTGGAAAAGCGAGCGTGGGCAGGCTGGGGAGAGTCGGAGAGGGAGGGTTTTCTCTTGGTGGTGGCTCTCCTAGGCTCTGATGCATCGCGCGGGAGCCGAGAGAAAGCGGGGAAATCCTGGTGCTCACGGAGCAGGCCGTGGGCAGAGAGGGGCTGCGTCTGTGTGTCGCGATCCCCTGGAAGGGGACGGGGAGAGCACTCAGGCCTTGGGTGAGTGGGAACCCCGCCAAGACAAGCTCTGTTTCTGGCGAGGCAGCAGCCCTCTGGCAAGGCCGATGGGCTCTGGCACGAAGCGTGCCGCTGCCGACCTGCCGCAGGCCCCGCTCTGTCCCGGCTGACCCCCCATCAGGCCGGGGACTCCCATGATGCCTGAGGCGGCCCTGCCTTCAGGGGCCCTTCCCGGCCCACACTTCTTTTTTTTCCGCTCAGAACTGGATCTGAACAGCCGAGAGCTAATAAAGCAATTGGAACTGAGTTAGCAGCGGGCAGACAATGAGCTTTACTGAGCGCCCTGGAGAGCACGAGGCCACTGGCGCGCGCTCGGGGCACATGTGCCATTTCAATGCCCTTCTCTCCTCTCCCTTCATCGTCCCGTCCCGTCTTCTAGGAGGAATTTCTTTCCGTTGTTACTTTAACCGGTTGGCTTGGGACCCCATGGGCTGCTGGCCATCCCGAGTCCACGGGGAGGGCGACGCCCAGGAGACGCCGCGGAGGAGGCGTTAGGGGGTGCCTTGAAGTGGGGTGGGGGACAGAGGAGCCCTGGTGGGGGGAGCGGGCAG
Source organism: Catagonus wagneri (assembly GCA_004024745.2). Taxonomy (NCBI): domain Eukaryota; kingdom Metazoa; phylum Chordata; class Mammalia; order Artiodactyla; family Tayassuidae; genus Catagonus; species Catagonus wagneri. The sequence goes on along the minus strand of PVHT021183705.1, from coordinate 676,912 downwards.
GTCTGGGGGAGGAGTGGGCGCACAGCCTCAGAAGCTGCACTGCACTGGTGGACGGCCACCAAGAGCCAGTCGCCAGACGCCCCTCGCTCCCGCCCGGGGGCACAGGCCGAGCCGCGGCTCTGGGGCAGCCTGACCCCCGACGCCTCTCGGTCCTGCCTCTTCCAGAGGCCGGGCGCCGACCTCACCTGTGGGGCCTGAAATAAGCGGGCTGATCTGGAGGCTGGGCTGAGCCCTCAGCTTCATTTCCGATCATCGCCCGGGTTGTTCAAACTCTAATCACATCCTTGGCGCTGATCTCCTTCAGAATATAAGAGAAAACAAAGAAAATAACCTCCGCTGGCAGATAACCTCGGGATTGCATGGTTGCTGTCGTAGTTATCTCTTCTTTCCTTTGGCTATTTTGTCAAAAGTGGAGTGTCTCTTCAATTTCTGACACAACTTGCCGGCTTCTGGGGAATAAATTAAGTCGACAGTGACTTGGGCTCAAGAGCAGTCAAACAATCTGCTGCTTTATAATTTTGCTTTCAGAATTAATAATTTCACATGAACTTCTCCCACGTAAGGAAGCGGCTCAGCGTGACGCGGTCCTTTTGGAAACAGGTGACAAGGTGTCCCGAGATCCCTTTGCCCCCAAGCCCCTGATTAGATTCATTTTGTCTGATGTCTGGGCAGAGCTTGGGGTGGGGGAAGGTTAAGGTTCTTCTAATATTTGACAGGAGAAAGTCATAGAAATTTCCATCTCATTTATGTTTTGTTATGACTAATTGTATCAGGAGTTCTGTGTGTGTGTGTGTGTGTGTGTGTGTTTGTGTGTCACAGAGATGCAGGTAGACACAGAGAGAAAGACAGATACAGGTGATTAAATAGAGATAAGAGAGAGACATTTTTTAAGGAATGAAAGCGCCGTGGAGCCAGTGAGTCCTAACTCCCATGACAGCTCAAGCTCAAGCTCAGGCGGGTGCTGGTGCTGCGGGCTTGGTGCAGGCATCCTTCTCCAGGAAACCTCTAAGGCCTCCGCCTGCCTGGCGGCCCAGGCACACTATGCAAGGGGATCTGATTTACTTAAAAGTCAGCGAGGGAAGCCGTTAACCAGGGTCCACACAGTGCTCTAGCGGCGACACCCAGGCTGACATTGGACGCGCTGCCGGCCCGGCAGCCTGGCCAGGTTGACGCAGGAGGCCTGCGTTCAAGTCTCCCCCCGCTCGAGTGTTTAGGGTCCAAACTGGGAACGGATGCCTGTTTCCTTGTCTCCCGAGTTAGAAATAGGTTAAAGTTCTCCCCCCCGAGGCCGGGCCCATCCTGGAGCCTCTGCGGAGCAGGGCGTCTGCGCAGGCAGCCCCCCCGGTCCCAACTTCTGCTTCGCACAGAGCCGTGCGTGTGGCGGCCCGGGTCCAGCCTGGAGACCCCCCAGCTCTCTGCTTTCAGAGTCAGAGAAGGGGCGACCCCCAGACTCCCCCTGGGCAAACAACAGAAGTCCTTCCTCTGAGGGAGGCGGCCCTAAGACCAGAGGAGATCTGGCGACCTGCTTGGAGGAAGGGGACCGGGGCAGGGGGAGTGACCCTGACACCTGCAGCGGCGGTGGGGGGCAGATCTGCAGATGGGCTGACTCCGGAGGGCTCTGGCCCCACGGCACGGCTTCTCCATCTCTGCCCAGAGCCGGCCTCGGCACCGCAGACAGGGCTGCCCTCAGCTGCCAGAGCCTCCCCCTTCACCCAGGCCGGCCAGGCCCCACTCTGAGCTTGGCAGCCACTTCCCGGGGGCAATGGCCCAGGTGTCTGCCTGCCAGCCCAGTGGGAGGAGCCTAAGAGGCAGAGGAGCCGCGGGCCATGTCCCAGCTCCAGGGAAGTTCTTTCAGCATCAGTTTCTTCATTTGAATATGGACACAATAGCACTAACCTGACCCGCCTGGCTAGTGAGGACAAATGAGCCGTGTTCATCCACTACAGATGCTGCGCCCTGGAGCTGGTAACAGTGGCCGGCGGGTGGGCTGTTTCCCTGCCCCTCCCCCACACTGACTCAGAGCCCTGGGCTTCAGCGCCCTCAGCTCCCAGCTCGGCCAGGGGTCAGCAAGTGTGCGGTGGGGGACATGGAGGGTGCACAGGGCGGACTCTGCACAGCGACGCTTCCTCATGCAGCTCCCAGAGCCTGGTCCACTCAGCATCCACAGCCCACCGACCAAGGCCTCTGGGTTCACCTGTGGCCGGGGAACATCAGCCCCAACCCCCATCCACGGGACCCCAACGGAGGCTGGGCTCCTCGGTCTAGTCGTCGGTGATGTCACATTTCAGAGCAGCCACTGGCAAGATCTAGGCTGACGGCCCCACCACCTCCAACACCCCGGACCCACCGTCACTCTCTCCCTCAACCGCACCTAAATCTGTGGTCATTCCAGGTTTTGCCTAAGTCACCACTCAGCACGCAGTTTTCCTGGGCTTCCCTCCTCGAGAGCCTTCTCTCCTGTCCTGCTGTGGCTGCTCCTGTCCAAATTCACACGTGCGTCCTCGTCAGTTCCAAGAGCCACGGCTCCCTTACAGTCCTGGCACCCAAGGTGCTCACCCCTGAATCCTGCCTTTTGTTCTGCGGCCCACCCCTCTGACACCCCCACCTGGCACCAGGGCCCCCAGCCTGCGCTGACACTGCAGGGCTCCTGAACCCCACTCGCGTCCCCGCCTCCTGCCGAGCCCACGCCTCCTGCCTCAACCCCGCAGTCACTCCTCAAGGGCACCCTCCCTCTTTTGACCTCTTTTTTTTGCCAAACCACCAGCCAGATTCAACCCAATCCATGCCCGCTGCTGGCCGCCCCTCTTCCTGAATGTGGTTGGGGAGCCACCAGGCCGGGGTGCGTGTCCTCACTTCAGATCCAGGCTCCAGGCCTCAGTGGGCCGCCGGCTGCCCAGTAACCACCCCCAACTTGCTGTCTCATTCTCCTTGTCCTTCAAGGCTCAGGCCACAGCTTCGGGGCACTCGGCTCCCCCGCTGCCCTCGGACCCACGTCCCTCCACCATCACTCCCCATCCACGTGCCGCACGCCGGACCCCGGCCCCACGTCGCCAGATCCCCACAGCACCCACCTGCCTCCTGCACCACCACGGCTTCCTGCCCCTTCACGGTCCCATCTGTGCTCACCTAGAGGGCCTTCCTATCGGCCGTGACAGGTCAGAGCACCGCTCTGTCCCCGTCCCCACCCACCCATGGTGCCCTGCTCGGAATAAAGGCAAGGTCTTACCTGGGCCAGCCAGACCCCGCCCGGCCCTCCTTGTCCCTCCCTCCCTCCGCCACGCCGCCTCTCACATGGCCTCCCCGCTGTCCCTCTAGGCCGGAGGCGGCTCGGCCTCACCAGGAGCCGCGCCCTGTGTGCACAGGCCCCCCTGTGACTCCCCCCTCCGTCACGTCTGCTTGGTTTTCCCCTTAGCACTTACCGTTGAATGTACCGCAGCCTGCATTTTTTTCTTCTTTATTGTCTATATGTACGCACTGGGATTGGAGCTGTAAGTTCCAGGAAGACCAAGACTTTGTTGCTGGGATTTTTTTGTCTTAAAACTATGCACTTATTATTGCTCAGGGATCTATAGGTTAGCATATGGCTCTGTGACCGGGGCCAATCTTCTGGTTGGATTCACTTACACCCCTCTTGGAAGACAAGGGTTTTTTGTTTTTGTTTTTATAATTTATTTTTTAATTTTTTGCATTACAGCTGGTTTACAGATTTCTGTCAGATTTTCCAACTGCACCGCGTGGTGACCCAGTTACATGTACATATATGGATTTGTCACATGTAATTAGATATAGTTCCCCGTGCATT
>PVHT021183705.1:628532-672110 GCA_004024745.2 Catagonus wagneri | reverse complement strand
TGGGTTGTTTCCATGTCTTGGCTATTGTGAATAGTGCTGCAGTGAACATGCGTGTGCAAGTGTCTTTCTCCAGGAAATTTTTGTCTGGATATATGCTCAAGAGTGGGATTGCTGGGTCATATGGTAATTCTATGTAGAGTTTTCTAAGGTACCTCCACACTGTCTTCCATAGTGGCTGCACCAGCTTACATTCCCACCATCAGTGCAGGAGGGTTCCCTTTTCTCCACACCCTCTCCACCATTTGTTGTTTGTGGACTTGTTAATGATGGCCATTCTGACTGGTGTGAGGTGGTATCTCATGGTAGTTTTGATTTGCATTTCTCTAATTATCAAAGATGTTGAGCATTTTTTCATGTGCTTGTTGGCCATCTGTATATCTCCTATGGAGAAATGTCTATTCAGGTCCATTGCCCATTTTTCAATGGGGTTGTTGACTTTTTTGCAGTTGAGCTGCATCAGTTGTTTATATATTTTAGAGATTAAGCCCTTGTCAACAAGGGTTTTTAATGTCTTTCCTTCTCGGGTGTATCTTCAGCACCATAGACAGAGCCGGGCACCGCAAGGGGCTCCGTGGATGGGTACTTGTTACTGCAGGTACCAGGGCTCAGATCCCTAACTGCAGGGTGAGTTTTCTTTTCACTGCAACTGAATTTTGTGTCATCCCTAAGCTTCCTTTGCCATCTCATCATTTAATGAGATCAAGGGATCTGCAGCACTAGAAACTCACTTCCCTGCCCTTCTTCTGAGCCTGGCAGAAGATAATGATTATGGTCACTATACCAATCCAGAGCTGAAAGTCACAGGGCAACTCAAGGAGTCTCTAGATTGTAATTTAGAGCCCCATCCACCTAACAGTTGGACATATTTTTACGGCAGGGAATATCTGAAGAGATTTTTCATTTTCGGGGTTTAAAAAGAAATTGGTGGTTATTTTCAATGTCACCTTATTAAAATAGCAGCTGAAAATGCTTTGAAGCAATGCCAGATGCAGCAAGCTTCTCATTTGTCGAGACTTTCTTCCCAGTGTGAGCCGGTAGCTCCTGTCCTCTCCTTTGCCGTGCGGGGGGCTCATTGTCGTCCTTCCAAACTGGGCAGCCTAGAGCTCAGCGTCAGCGAGAGGAGTCTCCCCTTGGAAGTGTTTCCGCATAGACTTGAGGAGGACGGCCAGCGAACTCTGGGAATGTCCCTGTCCCCTCTCCAGGCCAACCTCTCCGTAAGAAGGAGGGCGAGGCCACCTACCAGGAAGAGACCCTCTGTGACGCACAAAGCGTGGTTTCCCCCCGACCTCTAGCTCCCACACGAGGCGCGTCACCCAAACTCCCTTCTGCCTTCCCACTCCGACTCATTGAGGTTTGCTCTGGGGTCAGGGAGCAGCCACTTCTTCATTCTAGGCGTTCGTATTCTTACCCCCAAATGACCAGCTCCAGCAGAAAGGGCGCTGTGCCACTGGGCCCAGCTTTGCTGACCGCTTCGCTCTTGGACATTTGTGTCCACCTTTTCCTAACACCAAAATTTTGACGAGTGGGATTCTGATGACTGTCAAGACAGAGGAGACCACCCAGGGCACGAGGGTCTCAGGAATACCCATCAACCAGATCCCAAAGACTGGAAGCCAACCTGGCAAATCCTGCAGTGTTAAGAATCACTGGGCACCATTAAAAATTTAAACCAAGTGTGGGTGAACAAGGCAGAGGCTTTATGTTCCTTCAGTGGGGAGGCTTTCTAAAAACATGCAAGTTCAACTGAAATGCAAGACTAACATCTCCCCCTGGCAAAATGCTGCTCTGATGAGCTCTTATTTCTATGTTCATAAAACCGGTTGTCTGCGCGCTGACTTGTTAGCGATTCTCATCCAACTTGAAGCTCTGCGTGAGGGATGCAGGCACCCGCTAAGCACCACGTGGGCTTCAGTCATCCTGGCCTTCCTTTGCTATCAGCTTGACGCTGGACCTAGAACGAATGGTGATTATCACGGGTGATGGCGCTCGCACATTGCTGTCAGACACGGGCTTTTAGAGGAAGCTGGCAGCTCACGTCTGACATGGGTGTGCCCCGGAATTTCCCTGAATCACACACGCAGCTTGTTAGAACCACGAGGTTTGGTGTGGAATGCTGATACCTCTTGAGGCCAACCGCGTCATTCCAGATTTGGGTTTCCAAACACGGATCACAGGTTCTGGAGACGCAACATATTTTATTTTGTAAAGAGACGCTAGGCAAACAAAAGTTTTCCTCTTTGCTAATTGCCAGGCCTTTGAAAAGCAGTCAAGCACTGACATCCTGACTCTGTCACTTTGCAAAGATCGTCTCTGATTTTTAATTTCCAGCTCTGCTCAGGCGGCCTCGCTGCTTACAAATGACGGTTTGGGTGAAGAAATATGAGGGCGTCTCCTGGAAAAGAGATCTGACAAAATTATTAGCTGCTGCAGAGAGATATAAGGGGACAGGATCAGAAATGTGCTCGCATGAACCCGTAGTTTAACAACAGAGGAGAACGGGAAAGATAGCATTTTCAACAGGAGCTTTAAAAATCAATTCCTGCAGATTTTCGGGAATGAAAATGTCTACTCAGCAGAACTGTCTTCGTCTCCACATTAATAAGAAATACTCTTCGGATTTTCCAGCTCTGCAGCTCCCAACCAGAGCGCCAGCTCTGAGACGTAGCTGGTTTGCCCCAAAAGGGAGAGGACTGTGAGCTGTTTCTCCCCCTTGTGTTAGGAGTTCAATATCCCATTCTCTGGATCACAGGATCTCTCTCCCAGGCAATCACTTTGCTTCAGCAGCAGAAAATGTTCCAATGCTACGGATACGCGCGAAGGGTCAAAACAAGAGGACCCGAGGGAGAAGGCTCGGGGCAGGCTGTCTCTACGCCACTGGTTCTCGTGGCTTCCTCTCCTGGCCATCAATTACGTGTGGCTGGGAGAAGAGAACAGAGAACGCGGCCCTCTAGAGTAGAGCCTCTCATTCGCCCTCACGCGCGCACGGTCAGGTGTGCCCCATCCCTGGCCGCAGCGAGGTCTTGACCAATGAAGAGGGTGCTCCCCGCTGCAGAGCAAGCACTTGGGAAATTCTCACGGGTACCACCAGGGGGCTGCAAACCTGAGACTTCCCTTCCTGCTCCGAGTCCATTCCAGAAACCATGAATTAAGTCTCAGAATAGGGCTGAGTCGGTTCCCACTGGAAAATGTCAGACAGTGGGAGGCACCGTCCTCAACAGAAGCAAGACTCACCCGAGTAGGCGCGCCCTCATTTCTTAACTCCCCCTTGTTGAGGAGGCTCCCGGGAGCGAAGGGCAGACAGACACTGAGGCAGTCTGGGTGTGACGGCCGGTCCCCGTCGGTTCCCCAGAGCTTTGTTACATCTCAGCCGTTTCCCTCCTGAAGGCAGTTGATCTTCTCTTCACGTGGTCTGCAGCCTCACTGGATTTGCTTTTGAAGTTGAGAAGGGAAAGCACGCGGTGAAATTTCCAAAAGCAGATAACGTCCCTTCTGTTAAGTCATGACTGCAGTATCGGTGCTCAGGAAAGGTGCCACCATATCCCCGTGACAGCAGTGCTACTGCATCGCTGCAAATACTCCATGGCTGTACGCGGTTCCTTTGAAGGTCATGGTGGGAAGATCTCAGGCTTAGCGGCCACGGGCAGCGCTGTGCTTCCTGGCCCTCCTCCTGCCTGGCCACCCTGGCTGCAGCAGCCCACTCCCACCCAGCTGAGTCAGGGGTGGGGGGCGGCTTGTGTGCATCTCAACACGTGTACATGTATGTTTGTTGCCTGTGGGTCGGTGTGTGCACTTGTATCCTTCTATGCATGCATGCATGTGCATGTGTATGTCTCTGGGAACCTGTGTCCTGCATACATGTGTGCATACACGTTTGTGTCTCTGTGTGCATGTGTGTACGTGTATGCATGAGTGTGTGCATGTGTTCTGGTGGGGGAAGGTTGTAGGTCCATGGACTACGCATATCGAGAACCAGAGAAAGAATTTCCAGGATCCTTGATGACAAGGGCTGTAGCTTGTTTGCCATGAATCTCAAATGCTTCCCCACAATGAGCTTAAAAGAGAGTAAATGAGCCAAAGTGTGGGTGAGAGAGCAGTAAAGGGACCCAGAAAAGACCTGACATTGAAGACTGGACCATTCCCTCATTAGGCGAGGGGGACAGCTCTCTCCAGCCTCCCAGCCCATCTCTTGCCCCAGAATGAGACCCACCTGCCCCACACCACCCTCATGGTCCCCACTTAGACAGGTGTCCACTTGTGTATGAGCTGACTACATTTTGAGGCAAAAGCAGAGATCTGTTCATGATCTCCACGCTACCTTCTAGTTTCCCACATGGCTGGAGAGAAAGTAACTGGCAGAATTGTTCGCGAACAACATGAGACATTAAAAGAGTAAACCAAAACAACTTCAACAGAAGTGTCTGCTTAATTAAAGTCAAATTCTAGCAGCAGTAAAATATGTGTCTCCCATTTAAAACAAACCCAACATAAAACACTCCTAATTCACATAAGCGATAAATGAGTGAGTAGTTGTTTGCATCACACAATTTTTCTTGTCTGTGCAAATCTTCCATTCACTCATTTGTTTAACAGACATTCCTGAACACACACTGGGGCTATAACAGTAAATAAGACAGACACAATGCCTGTCCTTAAGGAGCTCCTGCCAGACAGGGAGAGGCAGACATGCAAATGAGCAGCCGTAATGGAGCCTGACAAGTGCCCAAGAGAGCCCATGGTTACTTTGACTACAAAGTTTCCAAAGGAAACTTTGGAGCCCAAAGGAGCAGGGGCAGCCCTTCATGGTGACTCTAAAGGAAAAGAGGGCTTCACGGGGCACAGACACTGGGTGGTACTTAGAAGAGGGAGCTGAGAGTATTCAAAGCAGGTGTAGTTGTCAGCATAGGTGAAGCTATGCCACAGTAACAAACATCTCCCGAACCCCAGGAGTGTGCAAACAAAGCTGAATTTCTTGCTCATGCAAATCCGATGTTCTGGGACCTCTCCAGAGCAACTTTCCTTCCAAGGGAGACTCAGCAATCAGAGATAAAGGCCAGGTCTAGAAGCTGCACCATCTGAACACTGTTAGTGAGTCTGATGTTGAAGGTTAAACACTTGCCAAATGATAAAGCACAACAGTCCTGCCAAGGAGCCATGCAGCCCACCTAACTCTTAGCCGTCCTGGAGGATGCTCCTTGCACTAATTGGGAGGGAGAGAGGACTGGGCCTTGTTGAAAAGCAGGCGTGCTGATCACAACAGGAAACACAGAGGCTCCAGACCACCACGCAGAACCCAGAAACTGTGAGCGGAGGATACTGACCAGAGGGTTTATGGAGACGTGGTTGCTCATGAGGCTGACAAGGACCCAGCCCTTCCTAGGGGCTCTGGTTTGCTATGCCAAGGATCCCACCCCATTATTGGTGAGAGACCACCCCACACAATCCCTCTGTGCCCAGTAAGACCTGACAAGGGCTCAGCTTTGGAGGCAGGAAGAGAGGCATTTCTTGTAGAAATTGAGGCTCACCAGCATTTGAGAGGAAAAGACATGTTAATTTCACATAGAAAATATTCTGGCTCTTCCAACTCAATTGCATCTGTTCAATAATATTCAGACAAGAACTGGTTCATGGACATTTGGTTCAACTTCAAAGAATTTCCCGTAGGTGAGAAATGGGACACTTGAAGGAAGTCCTGTTGCCAAGAGGCAGTTACTCATTAAAACAGAGATTTTGGAGAACACTGGCTTCTCAGAACCCCACCTCCAAGCTCCAGAGATGAATGAGGAGCGGGTTTTCTCCTGAGCACCGCCTCTGCTGCAAACTGAGACGTCCCACAACCAAGGAGTCTTTCGGGAGGCACCAACTTTGGATCCAAAGCCGTGGTTGCTCTGGATCCCCTGCTTCCCAGGCAGATCTGTCCTGTGTGAGAGGTCTTAGCATAGCTGTGGGTGAAGACGGGTGCCATCCACTGGGAAGCACGGCGGCTACATTAGAGACCCCAAAGGGAATGATGACCAAGGCCTCACCGGGTCCTAGACAAGATCAACTGGCCCCTTGATGCTCACTGGCTGAGGCGCCTGGGGCAATGGTCTTGAGAGTTTTAACAGCAATATCTGTTCTCAATTAAATTTTGCCAAGTGAACGAACCAAGCACTCTTGGAACTGAGGCTTTAATTGGTGCAGATTTTTACAGGGCCTCCCTTTGAGCCCTTCGACAGATTCTGTGGCTCATACCGCAGTCTTTGGGGAAGAGAGGTTCATTCCTGTACCCACGCATTCAAAACCTTTTCTGAGCCCGGGGCTCTAACTCCCGACGGAAGACTCAGAAGGACGTCCCACACTGCACCTCTGGCATGTGCGTGTCTGCTGGGGTCGCAGCTGAGCTCCCCCCAGGGTGAGGGCGGGTGATGGCTTTTCTCCACCGTTTGCCTTGCCTCTACTTCTGCATCACCGAGCACCCTGCCCTTGACCCTCTCCCTTCTGAGTTTCCAGACTCTTCTCTTCTCCAACCACACCTCAGGACACTCCACGCAGTCGCCCCAGCCTGTGCTTTCCCACTGGGTGTCGCTCAAATCCATTCCCTTCTTCCACCTCTTCCCCTTCAGTGTAACCTCCCCCCAGTGACCTCGCTTCCATGCCACTGAACCCCTCAGATAGCACTGGCCCTCACCCCCCGACACCATCCAGAACTCCAGGCTCCACTGAGTTTCAACTGAAGAGCTGACCCCTCCTGCTAACGGCCAGAAAGCATTACCTTCTCCCCAGAGCCCTGAACACGTGGTTCCTCCTGAGTTCCTACTTAGACTGAGATGCCACAACCCCCCAAACGCCTGCACTAGACCTTCCTGCACCGTCTTCTCTACACGCGTGCCCCACCCTGCCCACCTCTAGTGCGTTTGTCTCTGGATCCATCAAAATCTCTTCCATCCTCTTCATCCTGCTGCCTGTAAGTCTAACTCAGAGACGACGGCCAGATTGTCCCAGGTCTCCCAGCTGTGGGCTTCTCCCTGCAGGTCATCTTCTACAGTCGTTCAAACCAATCGCTGAGGGTTAACGGTGTCCAAGAACTTCCCAGTACCTTTGACACCACCCACTCAGCCCTGATCTTTCTGACTGCTCCCCCAGGTCCTCCCTGGTCCCCCCCCACCACGGGCTCTGTACCGAGCAGCCACGAGCTTCTCCCCCTCTGCCAGCCTGTCATCCCACCTGTCTGATTCCACCTTCGAGATCCAGGTCAGACGACCTTTTTTGGTGATGAAAGTCTGAACACCCCAGACAGGGGCAGCTGACACCCTAGATGGTCCTTCTGAGGGTCCTGTACCCGGTGCCCAGCTTATTCGAGGGTGGATGAAGCACCCGGCGCCCAGCTTATTCGAGGGTGGATGAAGCACCCGGCGCCCGGCTTATTCGAGGGTGGATGAAGCACCCGGCGCCCGGCTTATTCGAGGGTGGATGAAGCACCCGGCGCCCGGCTTATTCGAGGGTGGATGAAGCACCTGGTGTCCAGCGCCTCTGCAGGGACACATTCTATTTCATGCACAAACTTTCCACGTGTTGTGTTCATCTGCCATTTACAGGCCCCTCCTCTTTCTAAGCTAAACGCGTTATTAGAGGTGGCGTTCACGCTCTCATACCCGGGAGTCCCACTGTACCCACAGAACCCTGGAACCAGAAGACACGCACATGTGGCTCCCGTCACAGCTCAGCCTCTCCCTGGGAGTGGGACCTTGACCTGGTGTCTTAACCACCGGGGACTCCAGATCTCTCCTCGGCGGTGAGGACTCAGGGGTCTTGGTGCCAAGTCTGGGACACAGGTCCAAAGTGGTGCCCACGAACGGTAGAGACAACTTCTGCTGTTGCTGGGACCAGCATCCTTATTAGGTTTGTTGGTCAAGAGACATTAGGCGGCACCTTTTAGGTGCGGGGGACTCTGTCGGGGACTGAAGGGGCCTAGACTTAGCCCCACTCTGGAGGATCCACTGCAGGAGCGTGTTCTAACCACATGGGTTGTCCAGTCTAACTGTTCTAGATGCCGAGTCTGTGAGCCAGAATCTGCTTTCTGAACCCCAAAGTGGGGCTCCTTCACTTGTTCTCTTAGTTGGGGAATGACGTTCTCCTGCGGCATCACGGCCAAGGGCAGTGAAGGACCTTTAACCAGAGATCACAGTTTGCAACTTGCCCCGGGCATCCCTCCCTCTCTGGGAGCGGCCACCCGGCAGCTCAGAACCAGCTCTACCTCGGCCTGCATCTTCCAGGGCAGGTCAGGGCCCGCGGTGACTGTCACCCCCTCCCCCAGCCCCCGGGCTTCCTGGGACTTTCCCTTCTGGGCGCTGCAGGAGTGGGAGGAGAAATATTTTCTTTACAAAGTTGAGTTTTTAAATTGTGCTACTTGGCAGCACCACATTCTCAAGCTGTTCTATGTTTTCTTGGCTGCATTTCTGACGTGCAAATTAAATTACTGCTTCTGCCCCAGATAAGTGTGTGTGCGTGGTTCACAAACCGAATGCTCTGTGAACGTTAGCTCTACACAAGAATTTAAAACATCTTACGCATTTTTCTCCTTCATTATTGGAATGACAATTTTTTCCAAAGTAAGCTGCCTCATTCACTATAGCAGTTCCACTCCTCTGAGAGGCTGGCTGTGCCTTGTTCTTGCCCCTAAAACGGAAGGTCCAGGGCAGCTTGGCACTTGGCCCAGCGGCCGTGTGGGGGTGTTTGGGAAGTGGCTGAGTGTGAAGAGGGTCCCTCACGATGTCTGAGACAAGCGGGTGCCAGAGCCCTCGCTCTGGGGTGACACGGGGGGGCAGTGTTGTGATTAGGCTGCAGCCGAACACTTAGCAACCCTGACCAAAGCACAGTGTCCCAGAACGTAAGCAAACTGGGTCTTCTGCTTTGCCAGGTAAACTCAACATTTGCAAAATAAAAATGAAAAGCATTTTTTTTTAAAAAAAAGGCCAGGAACTAGAAGCAGAAACACGGGGCTTGGGTGTTTGACTTAGAGTTAGCCGTGTCTGAATGGGCTGCTTCCCTCAGTTGAGGGACTTAACTGAGTGATCCCCAGTTTCTCCACTGATTGCTGGTCCGAGACTCCCTGAACGAATTAAGGTAGTTCCTCGCCTCTCTTCTCTCTCCGGTGTTTAATCACCCTGAGCAGAAACAGAAACTCAGGATATATGCCCAAGAGTGGGATTGCTGGGTTGAAAAAGACCCAGTGTTCGTTGCAGCACTATTCACAATAGCCAAGACATGGAAACAACCCATATGTCCATCAACAGATAATTGGATTAGGAAGATGTGGTACATATACACGATGGAATACTACCCAGCCATAAAAAAGGCTAAAATAATGTCATTCGCAGCAACATGGATGGAATTAGAGACCCTCATACTGAGTGAAGTAAGTCAGAAGGAGAAAGACAAATACCATGTGATGTCACTAATAACTGGAATCTAATATACTGCACAAATGAAACTTTATGCAGAAAAGAAAATCAAGGACTTGGAGAACAGACTTGTGGTTGCCAAAAGGCTGAAGAAGGGAGTGGAATGGTAGCGGGGTCTGGGGTTGGTAGTTGTAGACTGTTGCCTCTGGGCTGGAAAAGCAAGGAAATCCTACTGTATAGCACTGGGAACCACTTGTGATGAATCCATATATGTATGTGTAACCCTGTCACTACAGCTGGGTATCATGGAAAAAAATTAATAAATAAAATTTAAAAAAAAAAGAAAGAAAGAAATGGAAACCCAGGACTCTGTCCAGGGTCCTGCCTGCCTTTCGCTCTCCACCACCCCCTTCCGTGCAGCCTGCCGGGGCTGAGCTTACACCCCGGGCTTCTGGCTCTTTCCCCTGGCAAACACTGCGGGGGTGGCACAGTCTCACCCCAGCATCAGGGCTTCCAAGCCCACTTTTTTCTCATGCATTCACAGAAGCATATTTCTTTCTGTTTAGTAATATTCAACATCACACATTTTGAATAAACGGTATTCTGTAGAAAACAAGAGGAAGGATGTGCCAGGTAGACATGCAGTTTCTTCACGGGCTGTCTATTTCCAAAGAATCTTTCTGAAAACTAAAACATCCCTCCCTGGAGCATAGACGACTCTCTGAGACAACATTCTATAAAACCAGGTAGGAGACGGCAAAGCTGCGCTGTGGGCCGAGTGAGCCGGCGGGGTGGGCGCTCCTCGGTGCGGGCGCTCCTCGGTGCGGCCCCTCCCGCCCCTCCGTTCACCTGCCGCCCTCGCAGCTCACGGCTGTGCACTCTCCCCCCCCCCCCCAGTTCTGTTCAGGCCTCGACGTCCTATCACGTTTTCTAAGTGATATAAAGGACAGCTACCGATTTTGGATGATGACATTGTATCCATTCCCTTTGCCGAACTTATTTATTATAACCGAATGGATAAAACGGCTGGGAAGGAGTTCCGGCTGCGGCGCAGTTAAGCATCCAACCGCGACGGCTCAGGGTTAGATCCCCGCGCAGTGCAGGAAGTTAAAGGATCTGCTGTTGCCGCAGCAGCAGCACAGTTTGCAGCTGCCGCTCGGATTCAGTGCCTGGCTGCAGAATTTCCATATGCCAAAGGTGTGGCCATTAAAAAAAAAACAAAACCAAAAAACAAAAACTGGTGAATACAAAATGTCCCGGGGGGTGGGGAAATCTCTTCCCCACAGTGAATTATGGTCCTGGGGCATTCACAAAGCTCTCAGTATCAGTCACGACATATTTTTGCAAATACAAGAGCACTCAGGCAAAGAAGCATGCAGATTGTTCTTGCAAAAATACACCCATGATAAGATCCATCAAGGCTCCAGAGGACTGGGGGCTGAGTTCTGAATCTCCCATCGCCTTCGCCAGACCCGCAGCACGCTCTCAGCGTCTGCCTGGGCTGTTGCATTGTCAGTCCCATTTGTATTTATTGAATTCCAGTAAAATATTGTGCCATTATTCTACTGGGACATCTATATATTTGGGGGGCATTCTGTATAAATTTTTTATTAAGTTTATTCAGCATTCAGACTACTGCACACATGAAAATGTGGTGTGATGGGCTTCCACAAGCCTGACAGTCTGTGTAACTGCAGTCAGTCAGGTCAAGAAACCACATTTGCAGACACTCCCAGCCTACCCTGCGTGGAGTGCGCTTCCTGTCCCCGGAACTGCCTCCCCCAGGGGAGCCCAAATCCCACCTGTGACAGCAGAGTGCCCCTGCTTAGTCTGGGCTCTGTACCACACGTGCTCATGTGTGTTGTACAATTGGAACCAGGTCTGTGACCTTTGCTCACGCCGCCCATGTTGCTGCAGTCTGTTCCGTAACTGCCAGGCAGGCTTCTGTTGTAATCCCTGCCACCAGGATGGGTATCTGGGTTTCCTTCAGTGTGCAGCTGTTGCCGGGAATGTGGCAATATCCTTCTAGCCCATGTGTTCTGTTCAACATGTGTGCATTTCTGCTGGCGTCCTTTCCGGGCATGGGATCGCGCAGCTATATGCTGTTTTCAGTGTAGGAGAACTGCCGCTTGGATTCCCAAAAAAAAGTCACTATAATTTGCATTCCTCCCAGCGGGGTGTAAGGCTTCCAGTTGCTCTGGGTTTCCTCAAACACTCAATACCATCCACTGTTTCAATTTTCACAGTTTTGTCGAGTATGTAACGGTACAGCATTGCCTTAAGTTTACTGAAGTGCAGTTTACATATTAGACCCTTATTTTGAGTAAAAGCCTTGACGAGTTTTGACAAACACACGTTTCTGTCACCTTTCAAAGGCCCCGATGCGCCTTCTGTTCAGGTTCCCCACCCCTGTGCTGGCAGCCACGGAGCCGTCTCTGACCCTACGGCTTGATTCCGTGGTTCTAGAATTCCATGTGAGGCTAAGTGCAGTGACACTGTGTGTACTGTTCTGTGTCTAGCTTCCTTTTGCTGAAAATTATGTCTTTGAGATTCATCCATGTCATATAAATCAGTATTTCCTCACTTATGTTGTTGAATATTATTTCATTGCATGAATATTCCAAAAAATGAGTAACCATTGCCCTATTGGAGACATGAGACCGTGTCCAGCTTTTCACTGTCACGCGTGAAACAGCGTGGGCATCAACGAATGTCTCTTTTTGAGCTCCGGTTTTCTCTTCTCTCAGGTCAACGCCCAGGCAGGAATGGCTGGGTCCTGAGGCGAGTGCATGTTTAACTTCGTAAGAAGCTGTCAAACTGTCGCAGGCAGGCTGCGGACTTTTACACTCCCGACCTCTGAAGCGTACATTGCTAGCTCTTCCATGCTCCTGCTTAACTTGATATGTTCCCATTTACGACTTTTTCAGCCTTTTTAGTAGATGGATAATGTTAGTTCATTGTGGACTTTTTAGCGGACTTGCTTAGAGCAGTTTTTCGGCTCCCAGCAAAAACTGAATGGAAAGTGCTCATTCGGCTTTGAATTCTCGTCTCCCTGACTACTGAAGATATTGTGTGTCTTCTGTGTGTTGAGCGGTCAGCCAGATGCCTTCTTTGGAGAAGTATCTGCACCTGCCTGTCCTTAATCAGGCTGCCATGGACCGAATCTTCCTCCTCGCCCCCGACTTTGGCTGCGGAGTGTGAATTCCTGAGGTGACAGCCTTTGGGGGGAGGCCTCGGGGAGGTGATCGGGTTATGATGGGGGCACCCCCCACGGGGCCAGAGCATTTAGAAGGGAGGAAGGGACAAGAGCTGTCTCTCCACCTGGTGACGCGAGGACGGGAGGCGAACCATCCTTGGGCCAGGGAGATGGTCTCTCCGGGAGCCAGACCAGCAGGCGCCCGCCGCTGTCTTCTAGACTCCAGAACCGCAAGGGACACGTGTTGAAGCTGCGCGGTCTGTGGGCTGTGACGGCGGCCCGAGCTGGCTAAGACACTGGCCACTTCTGCACATCCTGCATTACATTTCTTTATGTGCTGAAGACACGTGTATTCCCACCTATGCGTGTGGTAAGTATTCTCCCCCCGTCTGTGGCTTACATTTATCTCATTTTAATGGTCTTGGACAAAGAGTGGAAGCTTTTCATTTTGAGGAAGACCATCTTATCAATTCCTGTTATTTATGATTAAGAATGACGGAGAAACCTTTGTCTCGTCAGAGACTGTCTCCACTTTTCTTCCAGGACTTTTATGTGGTTGACCGTCTACACCTTGGTCTGCTCTGGCTTGAGCTAAGTTTTGTGTGTGCAAGGAGGTCAGATCAGCGATGCACCTGCTGGTTGTGCTACTTGACTTTGTGCTCTTGACGGGCACGTCTAGCGTCGCTCTGTCCAAGGTAGGCTGCTAAGGAGGCTGGTCACCGTTCAGTGCAGCCTCCTGGGTCTCGCTGGTTGGAGGCTGGATGCCGCCGTGAGCTCGGACCTCCTCCACCGCCACTGGGTTTTGCCCGGCAGCACGGACTCTAACTGCGCCTCTTCGGGTTAGTGGCCAGGCGAGGGCTCGCGGGGACCCCCTCGGGCATGTCTCGAGCTCCTTCTCCTGGGAGTGTTCTGCCCTGCGAAGTCTGGCTCCCTTGGTCTCCAGCATCCCTCTTCCCTTCCAGAGAATTCTCGCTAATTGGTCACTGAATTTTGCTTCTCTCCGCATGCACCCTCTTCTCCTCCTGGGGATCCTGCTGCACGTATGCTAGAACTTCACAGCGGGTTCGGCTCTTCAGCTGTCTTTTCACTGACTTTTTCTTGCTGTGGTTCCGTTTGGGTGCGTCCCGCTGACCTTGCTCCCCTTTCCCAGCGCGTTCCTCTCTGTCCTTTGAAATCTGCAGTCGCACCCACCCAGCCAGTTCTTTATTTCTGTCAATATTTTTTCACTTCTAGAATCTCTATTTAATTCATCTTTATAAATTCCCCTTCCTTGATAGTAAGACTGTCTACTCTATTTTTTCTTTGCTTTTTTCTTTTTTTGCACTGGAGCCGAAATTGGTATGAAACCGTATTTTCCAAAATGTGTTTTCCGCAACACCGGCCCCAAGAGATGGCTTGAAGGGAAAAAAAAAAAATGTTCAGTGGATGACTAAATCTAGGAGGTACTTGATAAGAGCTCTGTCTTACGAGTCCGGAAGGCCTAATTGCTAGCCAAGGTTTTGCCACAGAGCACCTATTTGATTATTTTTTATCACAGTCTTTCCAAAACCTAAGTACACAGTGGTTACGGTGTTTTCTCCTGGACCGTGGCTGTCAGGCCCCCTGAGGACGGTGCCTGGAGGTTGCCTGGGTCACGTGCAGATGCCAGGCCCGGCATGCAGCCCCCTGCAGCTCCACACTCTCAACAAGCGCCCCTGACCTGTGATTCTAGGATGGTGGCAGGTGACCAAAGAGACCCGCGCGGTCCTCTCGCTGGAGGCTTGAAGGCCTCTTTACAGCCGTCCACACCCCTCCAGCTCCCCGCCAGCCATCCGTTCACTGCGGCCCCTGGACAATCGTGGGGCCTCCCAGGCGGGGGCTGGCGAGCAGGTGAAGGTCGCGTGGATCTCAGGTGGCAGCATCCAGGTCCCCCTCTGTCATCTTCCCTTTGCCACGGCCTTGGCCTCCGCCGGTGCGGGAACCGGATTCTAACTGTTTCCATCTCCGTGCACACTCTGCCCTGGTAGTTTTAGCAGAAGAGACGGGAGGTCAGCTCCTCTGGTCCCCCGACGGCAGGGCCACAATGTGACTGACCTTCGTTTCCACCAAGTGCCAGCTCCCGTTTTCCCTCAGCAAACGCGCAGTGGGATCCTGGGGAGACCCAGCAGAGGCCCCTCAGGTCTGGGAGCTCGGTGGTCCGAGCTGGGGGAGGAGCCCGGGAGCTGAGCTCTGTGGGCAGTGAAGGGCCCTCAGCTCCGGACGCAGGACTGACAGCAGCCACAACTGATGTTAAGATGCCCCCGGTCTCTAGGGAGAGGGGGTCCTCCTGAGGGCAGGCGACTGCCTGAGCCGAGGCGTAGTGGACACAGGAGTCTGGGCTTCGGAAGGCCCCCTGGTCTCGGTGGAGCTTGTGCAGCCTGCAGCCCCTCCGGCCGCAGTGTGGCCGTGATGCTCCCAGGCGCAGCCTCCTGGAGGAGGCGCCCAGCTGCAGCCAGAGCCCCCCAGGGACGGGAGGCCTCACCCACCCAGCCCCCTGCTGTCACTCTGCTGCCTTCCACCCTCCCTTGTCCCTGCTGCCCTCCATCCAAAGCTCTCTGACCCCCTTCCCCGGGCCCCCGGCCTCCTCCTTCAAGTCCCAGCTCCAGCCTCACTCCCACGAGCAGGTTTGTCTCAGCCGCACATGAAATCACCCCGGGGTCTAGAAATGCTCCCGACCCCCTTAACTGAGACTCTGATCTGATCCTTCCAGGTGCGACAGGCGTCAGGTTTCCCAGCTTCCCAGGTGATGCTAAAGGTTGCTGAGGCTGAGAACCACTGTCCTGTGCGCCCCTGTCCCCAGGAGGGGCCTCGCAGCCCTGTGTGCCTCTGCCACAGCCTCGGTCAACCAGCCTTAGAGATGGAATGTCATCTGAGTGTGGGTCAGCCCCGCCCCAGCCCAGGACCCACACAAAGGCTGAGACCTGTGGGGGGAGACGGGGGGGTGCAGGAGCCTGGGGGGTGATGGAAGTGGGGGTCAGGCTTTCTGGTCTTGGCCTGGGGTTGTCTTCATTACGCAAAGTTTAGAACCCAAATCTCTTAAACCTTTTAAAGTTGAAAGAATTGTGAGCTTATAAATTTTTTTTTTTTCCAGCCACATCTGAAGCACATGGAAGTTCCCAGGGTAGGGGTCAAACTGGAGCATCAGCTCCTACACCACAGCCACAGCAGCACCAGATCCTTAACCTGCTGAGTGAGACCACGGATCGAACCTGTGTCCTCAGAGACACTATGCTGGGTTCCTACCCTGCTGAGCCACAACAGGAGCTCCAAATTTAGTTCTTCTTTACTGTTGTAAATATTGCTCAGGCATTGCAAGAGAATTAGAGATTGTGTGTGTGTGCGCGCACCACCCCTTAACTCAGGTGGCAAGCGGCCCCAGTCTCTGAAAAGGTGATTCGGAGGGATTCAAAGACTATTTTCTTCAAGTGAGCCTCCGTCTGCAAAATCAGGGCAACGTACAGAGTGAAGTGAAAAGAAATGCCTTTTCTTTAGCCTCAGACAAGCATTCCCCCAAAGTATAATAAATGGAGAAAATGTTTCATCACAATAGAATTTAAAAATATACTTAACCAGTGGCTAAATATGATTTTTGTAATTAAAGTTGGATATTTTAAATGAGAATTTCTATCCCCGGAGCAGCCCAAAATGCAGTTTTTTTTACATAATTGAATTCCTCTACATTTTGATTAAACCCTTCACAAAGATGGCTACGTATGAATGGAAAAGTGAAATTCCTTTTAAAACTATAATTGACCTCAAGATTTCCATCAGTGACCTGACTTGAAGCACAATGTACTTATTTAAAAATTTGGACAGAGGGATGTGACCACGGCTTTACGGTCGTCCAGGCGGCCCCCACCCGCCCCCCGGCATCGACCCATGCCAGCTTTGGCTTGTTCTCAGGCTGCAGCCCACGGCGCTGCCCCAGCCCTTTGCACGTGCTGCTCTCTCTGCATGTCTACTCCCCACAATCCATCCTTCCTGCCACCCCCTGCTTGTCATGGGGCCCTCACCCCACAGGGGACATCCTGAGCCCAGCTCACCCACAGCCCAGGCCATCCCCAGCCCCTCACGGCAAACCTTCTCTTCTGAGCCCCTGTGACACCAAAGCCTCAGCCGAGTGTGCGGTGACTGGACCTGTGTGTCCCCCACGGGACCGTAGCCCAGAGGTCAGGGCTGTGTCCCTTCCCAGGGCCTGTCCCCACCCTGTGCCCAGCCCAGTGCCTGGCCCAGGGCTGGCCCAGGAGAGGGGCTGCCGTGACCCCGGGAGCGGTGTCTGCCCCCGCCAGGAACACGCTCTCTTCACATTCATAGACACACGCACACACACACCGGGACACACCCTGTGTGTTTTCGAGGACACAAATCCCAGCAAAACAGATGACTTCGTGTCAAATATGATTTTTGACTCATAAATAAAAATAACCACTTGTCTCCTCTCTTTTCCCTTCAAATGATAAAAAGCCTGTGGCTGTCTTTGCTATGAGTATATTGAACCTTTTTTAAAAAGATCCTGTTTTATCAGACTCAAGGAATCCTTAAAAAGATTCTTGCCAAGGGATTTTAGATTTACAGATTAATTTAATCAACGGTGTGTGTTCTGCTTATTTACATGATTTTAAAAAGCTCTGAGAAAAAGAATGTGTGTATGTGCACAACTGGTTGGCTTTGCTATACAGCAGAAATTGACAGGGCGTTGTAAATCAACCGTAATAAAACGTTTTTAAAGAAACATACTAAAAAAATAAGTAAAAAGCCAAGAATGCAGGCTTTGCTCCTACCACAAGTGACTGGTTTCATCACTGGTGTTCTCGTAGTTTCCTTGCCACTCTGCCCGTCTGCGAAGCGTTCAGAACTTGTGACCTAAGAGAAGTTGCCAAAATCAGCGTGTAAACTCGCCGAGCACCGATCGAGGGGCCGGGCCAGGCACCGCGTGGCGACCCCGCGCGGAGCCCCCACGCCCACACCAGCCTCCAGCACCTCAGCCAGCTCTCCATCTCTGCGTCTCTGACACGCGCCCTTGGAAGAAATACAGGGAGTGTGCAGTGTCCCTCTCTAGCTACGTGTCTTTGCCACGGCTGCTGTGGACCATCTTCAGCGGCTGCAAGCCCAGTCCTGCACCGGCTCCCGCTCTGCTCTGCCCTTTTTTGATGGCAGGAGCTCCCCGGGGGCAGTGCTGCGAGGGCCCACTTGCGGGCCTGCCATCTCTCTCTTCGGCGACTTTTCCCCGAGCTCCTCTCGCTCCTCCACCAGCTGCCTCTCCCTCTAGACTCGAGAAAAGCGAGATACAGGAAAGCCTAAGGGACTCAGGAGCCAGGACCCTCCCCAGGTACCTTCCCCAAGCATCCCAGGGGCCCCCATCCTTCTCGGCCACCCCGGACCATCCCCCTTCATCCATGCTCACCCCGAAGGGTGTCAACCCCTGTGCCGTCTAATCCTCTGAGCTCTGGCATTTTAGCTGCCAGAGTCCAGGACCACAGTATCTTTGCGTGACTGAGGAAAGGTCTCCTTTCTTGACACAAGGGAATGATGCCTGTTCTGAGCTGGCACCCTGATGTCACAGGGAAGTCACAGGATGTTCACTCAGGACACACGCTTTCTTTTTTAAAAAACATTTTCAAATTATAGTCAACTTAACAATGTTCTGTCAATTTCTGCTGTACAGCAAAATCACACAGACATACATATACATTCTTTTTCTCATGTTCTATCGCATTCTGTCACAAGTGATTGGCCGTAGTTCTCTGTGCCGTACAGCAGGACCTCATTGCTGGTCTGTTCTAAATGTAATAGCTCTCGTCTGCTAACCCCAAGCTCCGCGTCCACCCCACTCCCTCCACTCCCACACGCTCCTGCGTGCGTTTCCCTGCACAAGCCGGGTGCCGCACTAGTCTAGCACTAAGAGAGCCAGCTGCGCCCACGAAAAAGGCCTGGACCGCTTTCTGCAACATCCACGTTGCCATGTTTCTCACGCGCTTCACACACCAGTTTCTCACCAGTTAAAGTGATTTCTAGCACGAGTTTGGCGGGTTGTCAGATGACTCTGATCGGGGGTTGGAGATTCTTCCCGAAGCCGTGAGGCCACACACGGGCACAGTCTTCTGTGGTTTTGGCAAGCCCCTAACTCCGGCAGTGTTGCTCCTACCTTTATTCCCAGTCTCCCGAGCTCTGGCATAGGTGGGGCTTGTTTGGAGATGGTGTGTGTAGTCCATTCTCCTGAGCTGGCCTTGAGTCCAGTTCTCCGTAACCAACAGGATCCTGCTCTTCTCAGACTCCGGGACTTGGAGCCTCCCGGTCTGGAAGCTTCTGATCTGCCAGCACTCAGCACATTCCACACGTGCGCTGTGCTGAGGGTGTAAGTGCATGGCACACGGACTCACCCTGCTTGCCAGAAACCTTTTCCCAGTTGAGTACCGAGTGTGGGCGACGGGGCAGGGGGCCGGGCCACCTGCTAGTGGCTCCTAGTGTCACCAAGATCTCCAGGTGCAGAGCTGACAGACTGGGATCGATTAGAAATTATGATTGAAGTGGAATTTAATTAATCATAAATTTGAGCAATTCTATAATTTGAGTTTTAATTGTACCCAAATTGCCTCATATTCCCAGGGCATTTTGGAGGGACCCCCAACAAAAGGCACCCAGGTAGGAATCAGCCTCCGCATGCACCTGGTTCCCATTTGCATCACATATTTTGCTGCATCTGAACACGGACCACTCAGCTACCCTTACAAACGACCCTGTGAGCTGCAGGCCAGGCCCCCTCACTCCTGGCTTCGGAGGGGAGTGGGCGCTGAGCCGGCAGCTCATCAGCAATCAATGAGTGGAAGTACTTGCAACACAGTCAGCCTGATTGCACTGTCCTTGGTACCGAGACGGCAGAGGCACTGCTCTTTCCATTGTGCATCTGAGGTCTCGCTGCTGTAGGACGAGGCTCTTCAAGCTGCAGTTTCATCCGAGCTCCAAGTGGTCAGCTGTGTGACTTGTACCTCTCTGGGATGCTTAAGGGAACAGCCATTGATTGATGGTGCTAATTCCTATGAGATTCTGGCACGTACTCGGAAGTCTCCGGAAAAGATTTGTTGACAGGTGTTCCTTGTTCTCCAGAGGGCCGGCAAACACGGTCCTCTGAATTGGGCCATTGCACAACCTGGATTGATTTCAAGGTCATTGGAGAGCAGGTGTCACTGGGACCGAGTGCCGCTGGGCTCTCCGGGGGTCTCCAGGGCTCAGTCACCCCTGCACGCCTTCCTCTTGGAGGGGCCCCCGCAGCTCCTCCCCTCACCGCAGCGCGGCGGGCTCCTGGGTGAGGCTGTCAATCCATTACTCATTACAGCGGTCACCCCTCTGGCCACTGGCCTCTCCGGACGGCATTTCTTCTTCTTCTTCTTCTTTTTTTCAATGGCCATTCCGGGCTAGTGGTTCAAGCCAAGCTGCATCTGAGACCTAAGCCGCAGCCTCAGCAACGCCGGATCCTTAACCCACTGAGCAAGGCCAGGGATCGTACCCACATCCTCGTGGACACTATGTAAGGTTCTTAACCCACTGAGGCACAGTGGGAACTCCTGGACTGCATTTCTGATGTAGCTGAATCCGTGCCAGCCCGGGGGAGAGCAGAGAGGCACTGTGCCCAGAGCGGGCGCCAACTCAAGGAAGCCCTGCTGTGGTCCTGGCCCCGGGCAGCCTCTTGTCCTGGAAATAAACTCAGATGGGCAGGCTCCACCCTCTCTGTGCACAGAGTGGGATCCCCATTCACCTCTCAGCTGCTGTGCTCTCTCCGTTCCCTCTTCCCGTTTCCAGAGTCATGTGACGTCCCTCTAAGCCAGGCTGGCTTCATGGCTTCATCTTCGTCCCTTTTAGTTCCGGCTCTTTGCTTCCCACCTGGACTTCTGACCACTTGCTTGTTGGTGGCTTCTCTGGCCTTGACCCCCAGAGTCTGTGCTCTGGGGACAGCTCTTCAGAGAAGGTGCCACCCGGCTTGTCAGGACCGTGGCCTCCGGGGTGCTGAGTAGGGAACTAAACCTCCTTTTCTGCGGTGACAGTGTCCTGGCCCGTCTGCACGGTGCGGGAGCAGACTCAGGGGACGGACGCCGATGCTCCGAACACGCTTAGGTCTCGGGGTTTTGGATTCAAACATTCCACCAACCCCAAAGGACCTTCCGGAATGCTGCACCAGTCGATGGAAAATCGAATTGTTCATGTGCTAAAACGTCAGAATGTTCAGCAGTACAAACGCTGAGCTTATTCCAACGCCCAAGCGCCTTTGGTCACAGAGGGAGACGTCCGGTTTCTCTTCTCGCTGCAGCGACAGCCGTTAGCCAACGGAGGCACCAGCTACGTGTTCAAGTTGGAGGAAGTTGGAGAACATTTTCCGACTCATATTTCCAAATTCCTAACATCAGGCAGAGCTTCCTAGATTTTACAAAAATGTGCTCGAAAGCTATGTCAACACAATGCATTTTTATTTGGGTCTTGTTCTTTCAAGCGAGATGTTTAGCTCTGCCGGGGGCAGGGGCGGGGGCGGGGGAGGTTGCTAACGGGCCATCATTTCAATCATGTTTGCTGATTCAGCTTTATGTGGAAGAGACCTTCATAAATAATAATTACCAGTTTTGTGGATCTTCTTGCATCGTAATAAATGACATGAAACAAGTAACAGGATGCATCGATTTGAACTTCAAGCCATATTTTTAAACATCGGACCCCAGCCGGTTCTACCCCTAAGCTCAGCCCCCCGCCTGCAGCTCGTCTGTTTCGTGGAGCTGTTTTCACAAGGTGACAGGAGGCCGTAAACACTGCAGGATGGGCCCTGACTCAGGTCTGGAAGGCCACGTGCCACAAGGGGCAGAAACATGAATATTGTGGTCTAAAGATTCGAGACATGGTGTTGAGAGACACGCAGACCCTTTGCTGCGATCAGAAGATGGGTAAGACTCTTTAATCTCAGCTACTCACTAAGAAATGTGTTTTGCAGTCTCACGACAACAGCCCCCCCCCCCCGAAATTGCCAGTTCCGCCCCGGAGTCCACTTTCAGGAAGCTGGGATTCCAGACCCAGCGGAATTTCTCTCCTCAATAAAGCTATCCGCCAGCACATTAGAGACAGTAAGTCTGATCGAATTGGTGTTATTCATAAGTACCTTGAGCGATAAAAAGCGACATGTACTGAAGCGGATGGTGCTAACTGCCAACTCGGGCACCACACCTCAGGCAGCCGGCTGAGCGCAGCACCCTGGAAGCTGGCAGCGATGGTGCGGACCCTGTGCAAGGTGACTCTTGCCCTGGCTCCTGGGGAGACCAACTTCCACGAGATCCAGAGTCCCCTCACGAGGCTCCCCTCCAGCCTTGGTACAAAACAGCTCAACGGGGCCCGCTTGGGTCTGGAGCTGCCTCAGTCCAGGCAGCCTATCTTTCTGGGCCGTTCCTAGGTGGCTCTGCTGTGCTGGCACCGCCCACTTGCAGCCTTACCTCGAAGAAAACCCCATTTTCCTGGTCCCCCGATGCTTATGGAGTCCGAGCCAACTGATGTGGATTCAACCCATCACCTGTTTGGACCCTGAGCTGGGCAGGGTCCACGCCATGGCCACCTAGAAGAGCAGGTGGCAGAAAACACACCGTGGACAGAGGAAAAAGCATTGTGTCCAACACCGACGCTAAGCCGTGTGACAAGCACTTAGCCTGCGAGGGGCCCAAGTGCTTGTACCTACTGCAAGTTTAAATCTCAAAAGAGGCTAGTCTAGTTCAATTATTACTATCTCATGTTTTTTTTAACACGATAAGAGGCAACATTAAAAGGAATAAGGGAACAAGCTCAGACCTTGATCTTCCAGAGCAGGCAGTTTGCTACTCACTCGATGCAACGCAGTGCAAGGAAGCCGTCTGGTTCCTGAGGTCACCCCGCACGTGCACACCAAAACCAGGGTTCCGCGTACGAAGGCTTTGGAGGAGGCCAATCACGACGCCGACTGGTCTGCTAGCGCACACGCCAGCCGCTGCCTAGAGGACGCCCCCTCCTTGCTGCCTCCGCAAAGCCAAGCCATGGTGCGTCGCCTTGAGCCTCGGCTGCAGCTCCCACCAAAAGGGAGCCAGCAGCCACAGGGCGATGCTTCTGGCACATGTTCCAAGTCAGACACACACTGGACTCCCAAACTCCAGGAGGAGACTTTTGAAAGCAGGAGTTCACATCTCTGTATCTGAGTTACTTAACCATTGTTTGTGACCCAGGAGATAACTGACACGTTCCCCTCTAAGAAATTAGCATTAACCTATGCCTGTCCGGGAACTTGAAATCTACGCCCGTTGCCCTTCTTCTCCTCAAGTTCTCAGCCCCGCAGATGGGCTCATCTGGCCGTATTATCCAGGGGAGATCCGATCCGTGAAAGCCTAGAACCCAGAAGGTGGTATTTGCTTTTGTTTTGGTTTTTTCGTCTTTTTAGGGCCACACCCAAGACACATGGAGGTTCCCAAGCTTGGGATCCAATCAGAGCTGCAGCTGCCGGCCTGCACCACAGCCACAGCAACGCCAGATCTGAGCCGTGTCTGCGACCTACAACACAGCTCACGGCAATGCCGAATTCTTAACCCACTGAGCGAGGCCAGGGATGGAACCTGCAACCTCATGGTTTCTAGTCGGGTTTGTTTCTGCTGCGCCACGACGGGAACTCCCAAATGGCAATGTCTGGGAGGGACTCGTCCATTCCTGTGGGTTTGCACTGTCTGTAACCTACAGTGGACATGGTCGATGTGTAAACAACATGTTAATAATACGAAAGAGGCTCCAGGGGTTCTACTTAAAGAGAAATAAGCTTGACAGAATTTACTAGAGGCTGCTTATCTTGTCTTCCAAAATAATGCAGTGAACCAACAGCACAAAGAGATTATGTGCACAGCCCAGCAAGGGGGTCAAAGGGACAATCTGTCTCAGCCTAAGTCACCAACACAGTGACCTCATCTTAAATTAATGTCCACATTTAAGAAAAGTCATGTTATTGTAATGATGCTAATTCTTCCTGGATAATAGCTGGGGGAAGGCTGGCCTGAGGATGGACTCCCGAGACCCTCTGATTGTCGATGGACCACCTGCTGGCACGTGGCACCGTCTGAAGACAGCTGTGCCTGCGAGATTGTCAAAGCCGGCCCTTGACATTAGCTTGGGTCTAAGCTAGGTGTGACATTTCAGGTGACATCTTAGCCTCTACAAGGGGAAAGGAAGTCAAATAACCACAGAAGCAGAAATGCCATGTGCAGAGGGTGCCCTGAGTAACGAGGCCCTGGACTTCCTGGGGCTTGGACGCCCTTGGAAGGCTCTGGGCAAGAGTCTGCCCTGAGACTTGCCTGACCTCAAGGCCAGCTTTTGCAGGATGATCCCTTGTGTCTCCAAGGACAGTTGCCACGTGTTTGCAAATCTTTTCTTGGGTGCCTTTGCCTTGGAAGTTATTTTTTTAATTTAATTTAATTTTTATGAATGTAGAGTTGCTTGACAGTGTTGTGTCAATTTTTGCCGTACAGTATGGCGACCCAGTCACACATACACACGTTCTTTTTCTCATACTGTCTTCCACCAAGTTCCATCTCGGCAGGACCTCACTGCTCATCCATGCAACTGCGTGTTGCCTAAATAGAGAAGACTTAGCAGGGTGTATTTTTTTCTTTTTCATTTTTGCAACTCTGTTTAATGCCCCGAGGTCAAAGTTTGCCCAGAAAAGTCTGAAGGTCAGAGTCAAGGAGGCAGGTGGAATTCTGAGTTGGGTAGTAAGGCTGGACTAGCCAGGTTGATCCATGTTTTACACTTATATTTTGAATTAGCATGTTTGAAGTCTCCGAACGTTAACCAAGAGAGGCAGCTGAAATTAAGAACATAAAGATGCAGCTACAGTTTGCACACAGGAAACATTCAATAATACGTTGCAGTGTCCCGTGTGGCAGGTTAATTCAAAAATGTTCCTGCCAAGCTCACGGCACGGGCCTAGACAAATGCCAGCCTCCTCCCAGAGCCCACGCGCCTCACTCTCCACCCGTCTCTTGATTATTTATTTATACTCATTTTTTCTAGGAAAGCGTGAATCCTAAAGTCCCAGGTGGCCTCTAAGCGCGCAAGAGTCATAGGACAGAGCTTTTCACAGCGCTCAGCCCAGCCCCACAGAGGCTGCCGTGGAATGTAGAGCACGTGCCCCCTGCGTTTTGTCGGGGTTCGTGGGGCAGGCAAGGACCAGCAGTGTAAGCGCTCGCTCGCTGAGCATCTCACCCGCATCAAGGCTGTCCTCCCAACAATAACCTAAGAACTGAATACCGTTATTGCCCCACTTTCCAGCGAGGAAGCTCGAGGCACAGGGAGCAGAAGTAACTTTCCCCAGGGGACCCCGCCAGTCCCTGGCAGACCGGGCTCCGTTTTCCACACTCTCAGCCACTGCGATACGGCGCCGCCCTCACAAAAGGTGCCACGACCGCTGTGCCCCTCCTGGTTCTGGACAGGAAGCTGCGCAGTCAGGCACTTGCACCTGCGGGTGGCGGGTCTTCTCCAGGCCTCGGCTTGGTGGCCGCTGAGCCGGACTTCAGCACTTGGCTCAGTGGACGCTAAGGTCCAGTTGGTTCTTGGAGCCTCACAGGAGGAGCAGGATGGCAGCCTAAGACCAGCCCTGTGCCCACGGGCTTCTGCTCCCACGCCCTGGCCCCCTCGCTGCCCTCTCCATCACCGCCTGCTGACACCTGCTCCCTAAAGACCGCTCAGACCAGCGGCCTTGCACACTGAATTGGATTATCTTGCCTGAACCCCGGATCAGGAGAAGGAAGCAGGCGTGTCTTTCACTCTGAAAGGCAAACGTCAGCCTCAGACCCGTGCCACTTCTTCTCTCAGGCAGGACCACCACTGCGTCGTTTTTGACGCACTGACTCTATCCTGAGCTGACTCGCTCCTCTCCCCTGGGCCCCGGCACACACACCTGTGCACGGTCTGTTGCGTTTGCAGGAGGAACGCAAACAAACTATTAGAAAGTCAACACAGCATTTGTTTGCTTAATTACTGATTTTTCGGAGCAACCAGCTTGCAGGTGAAATGTGAGTGGATGCGAGGAACCCATCGTCCAACCAACACTAACGCTCCTTCAACAAAGCCCTTCAGAGAACTGCCCAGATCTGGCCCCAGCCCTACATCCCCCACTTCACAGCCTAAACCAGCAGAAAACTGATGACGTGTGGCTGGAAGGAAAGCAGCAGACATCAACTGACACCGAGTGGCGGTTTTTTCTGTTTCCCCGGCTGCACCGGAGAACCACCTGACCAAGATGCTGCGCTGCCTGTGGACTGAGAATCTGGCCAAGGCAGACAAGGAGCTGAAAACCCTCTCAAGAAAGATGACATTTGCATGGGGGAGGGGTCCACCGGACCATCAGAGATCCGGCTCTGGGCACGGGTGTTTTCCAGGAAGGGGGCCACCTGCCAGGGAAAGGCCAGGCAGCAGGTGCGTGAACCAGCATCAGACAGCGTTCCCAGGGACTCGAGATGCAGAAGCAGTGGGGACAGCACTTGGAAGGATAAGAGGACCAGGAGTGACCCCAAAAACACGCCCGCTCAGCCCAGCCCCTCGTGCACACGCAGCCTTGGCTGTGGGTCCCCCGCCACTGGGCGCCATTCAGATGCAGAGGCTGCCCTGGGCCCCGGAGCTGAGAGGGAACTCTTGGTGACCAGCCCTTTAGTACATCAGGCGTGTGCTGGGTGGGGGGGCACCGGTGGTTGTCGACCAGTCTTGCCCTGTGTGCTGTACCCTGTGTGCTGTGCTGAGTCAGATCTGGACCCTGCCCTGGACCCTGAGGCTGAGAACAGGGCAAAGGGAGAGCCAGCCCCCAGGTCAGCTGCCGAGGGGGTGGGGCCTCCCGGGGGTGGGGGGTGGGGGATGACGCGTGGGTGCTGAGGGTGGGGGGCAGTGAGCCAAGCACCACTCAGCTGAAGTTAAGGACCAGACGGTTGTGGAACCAGGACCAGCATGTGGGACGTGGAGGGTTCAGGCAGCTCAGGGGACAAACCCAGCTGATGCATCATGGGAGTGAGCCTCAGGTTTACGGAGTGTGAGATGGTTAATTTCCTCTGTCACCTTGGCTTGGCGGCTGGGAGCCCCGAATTTGGTCCAGTTCTACTCCCGGTGTTTCTGGACGGGACTCACGTTTGAATCAGTCGATGGAGTGAAGCAGATGGACCTCCCCAGTGCGATGGGCCTCGTCTAAGCAGTGGAAGGACTGACTAGGACAAAAAGGCCAGTGCTCCTCTGAGTGACAGAGAACCCTTCCCGCCTGACTCCCTGCAGCCTGGGACACCGGGTTTTCCTGCCTTCAGACTCGAACTGAAACAGCAGCTCCCCTGGGTCTCCAGCTCGCCAGCCCGTCCTGCAGGTGTGAGGCCTGGCTGGCCTCCGTCCCTGGCCGGACCAGTTCCTTACGCAAAGCCTCTCCGTGCGCACATCCGATCAGCTCTGTTTCTCTGGAGAGCCCCAGGGCCCTGGGGACACTGCACCCAGCCTGCACCAACTGCACGTCCTTGTGTCCTTGAAGACTCAGGACCGACTTAAACCCCCACCCTGCATTTTTTGGAACTGATGACCGACGTCTGCTTTTTCTTAGAAACAGGATTTAACAGTGGAGGACGCGCTCTTCTTACAGCCGAGCTGGCACGACCTGCCCGGATGCGGATGATCAATGCAGCCTTACGGCACCAGGGGCCCTGAGGCCCGTGTGGGCTGAGGCCCCGAGCAAGGACACGGCCTGTGGGGGTCAGGGGGCTGTGACCCTGGAGAAGGAGCCCGGGAGCTGTGTCTCCAGTCTCACTGGGCAGTGGCTCGTGCATTCCTGTACTTCAGCCACCTACACCCTTCTGCCCTGGATGGGCCCCTGAAAACCCGTCTCATTTCTCATCATTTTCGGTTGCCTACTGGTTCACGTACTCGCCCTGTAAAACAGTGTCTATTCAGACGCCAGGCCCCGACATTTCTTCACGGCTCTCCCGTCTCCCGGTGAAAACCCTTCGAGGCTCCAGGACCAAGTGCAGTGTTTGCCAATCTCTTACAAGTCTGGGGACAGTACAGTCTGGACAGCCAGTGTGTCTTGAGTCTTCTTAGTATTGATCCCAGCCAGTTAAGGATTCCCTCTGCGTCTGCCTCGAACCCTTCTGCTGAAAACGAGCAGATTTGCAAAACATCGGGCTAGTCCCTAATCCTAAAGGCTGCTAATGAGGTGGAGGGGTCACTTTTAATCTAATTAACATGGTACAGAGGTGACAAGAGCTGCCTTGGGTATTCCGCTGTCATAAACAGCCAGCATTTAGGCTGATGAAATGATGGCATTTTGCAGATCCCGTCCTGGTAAACATGCCGTTGACTGCCAGAAGAAACAGTTCAGCATTAATTACATGAAAATGAGTTATTTGCCACTGGATAATGTTCAATGACATTTAAAGAGTGGGTCTTCGGTTGCCTGTTTGGATCAGCTGTTGGGCAGCTGAGGTGTCCCAGGGGTTCCCAGAGGCCTGAAGATAGAGGCGTGTAAGACTGTCCTTCCTGGCATGCTCCAGGCCACGTTTTGACCGGCTGGAGGGTGGCTACGAAACCCACACTCACAAGGGGCAGTGCTGTCCACGAGCCCTCCCGAGGCTAATGCCCTGAACCGCAGAGAGTCCAGGAGCGCCCCAGCCAGCTCCGACCCGGCCGTGGAAGAGATGGGGATGGGGCCAGGCCGGCCTGGCGTCCAGCAAGAACTCCAGTTTGGGAGGCCGTCTGTACAGCGCGTGCCTGGATCGTGCCCCACGGTCCCTTGACAAGTGGACGGCTTTGCTGGGCCAGGGCTTAGAGGCAAAGTAGAGCCTGGCCTCCTGCCAGTCCATGAGGCTCCGTCCCAGCATAAAAGCAATGGCCTGACAGTTCCCTAAAGGCCAAGAAATGAAATAAAAGTAGTTTGCACAGGAGTCAACTGGGAGGTTGACCCTGAAAATCTTCCAGCGCTTTCCATTTTTAGATCAAAGCTTAGACAGTGTTTGATGCACGAAGGGAAGAAAATGAGGCCCCGTCTCGGGACAGGAAAGCCCTGAGCATCCAGAGAGCAGCTGGGAGAGCTCAAGGCGGGGAGGTGCTCACTGAAAAGCAGCCGTTCCTCCCAGCCAGGCCCTTCCTGGCTTTCGGGCCATCCTGGCGCCGCGGCCACCGTGGAAGCGGGAGGCGGCCTGTTCTGACCCTCTTGGGCCCCGGAGAGCACGGTCTGCCTTCTGACTCAAAACTCTGCTCCAACGAAGGGTTTCAACCTGCTCCTGGAGACGCCGGCACAAGTGGGCCTTGGTGGGAATCCTGCACAGCTCCCGCCTCGGACCCGGGGAGGGAGGCAGCCACGCCGCCAACTTCACCCTTCATTCCGCACAAGGAACCAAAGCAGCATCAGGAAAACTGAGTTCCTAGGACAGCCTGGAGGGACTGGGTCGGGGGAGAACTGTCTGCAGGGCTGAGCACAGGAAGAGGGCCCTCCCGCTCTGTCCTGGGGCCGGGGTCGCAGGCAGAGGTCTGGAGAGTGAGCTCTGACCACCGCCCCGCTGCCTTCCTGAGCTGACGTCCTGGCTGGATGGCTCCAGCTCGGTGGGCTGAGCACACGGAGGACTGACACCCCCCGCCACCGCACGTCCATCCTCCCAGGCCCCGCGGCCAAGCTGACCTCCAAACACTGGACTGGCAGCGGCCACAGTCACCTAAACTGCACAGCCGGGCACCCCCGCCCCCAGTGGCACCTGCTGGAGAGGGTCCAAAGCACCAAGCAGGGGAGGGACCTCTGCCATGACAGGTCATGGAAGGGTCACCCACGCAGGGGACGCCAATGTTGTCCCACGTTCTGGTCCTTCGGCAAGGCACGGGGTCCCACCTCGGTCCGTGGGTGCGCACAGCCGGCACCAAGCCACAGTGGGCCCTGCGCAGCCTGGAGCTGGCCTCGCTGTCAATCATCACAGGGAAATCGGCAGAGTCACCAGCAGCCTTTCGCAGGGGCATCTGCGCTGTGCCCTGCAAGCCAACCCGTGCAACCGGTCAGATGCGATGAAGAGGCTGAAACTCACGCATCAGCTGGTAATTCACCCAGAAATGCATTTGCTGGGATGCAGAAGCGGGACCCATAAATGGAAAGGGTTACTTGGGAATCTCACACTCACCTGGGGCTGTAAGTACCAAGCAATATTGATGGCTCAGATCTAAATTCAGGTTTTCTTCCTGGAAACGGCAATAAATAACACAAAAACGTTGTATGCATCAGAAGCCTTATTTGTGAGGAGCATCTAAACAGATATAAATGCCATTTCTTCAAGGACCCGAGGACAGACAGTTAAATCTGCCCGCGCACAGGTGCTGAGTGAGACGCGGGCAGGACCCAGGGAAGGGGGCCCAGGTGGCTGCGGGAGAGACCCTCCTTTACGGGCGGGGAGACGCCGGCACGTGGCAAGCCCTCACGCCCTGTGGACCGGCCCACGGTGGCCGGATAGGGTGCACCAGGGTCCAGGGGCCCACGTGGCTCCAGCAGGATGGGATGTGGACACGGGGACGTGGCGACGGGCAGGGCAGTTCACTGAGCAGATGAGAGGATGTGCCCTTTCTGGAGAGAGAAACGGGAACTCTGCACAGCATCGGGGAGCACCCTCTGTGCCGGGTCCCGTGTGGGTTTACCTGCGTCCTCTCACTTGACCTCCCTGTCCTCAGGGAAGGAGGGACACTGTCCACGCTGTGCAGGTGAGGAGCCATGGGATGGAGCAGCGAGAACAGTGAGGAACTGCCCGGGTCTGCGAGGCCCTAAGAGGAAGGTGGGGAAGCCACGTCCCTCCCGTGTGGCCCCACGTCACCCAGCGCTTCCTGTGTCCACCCCAACGGGGACTCCTGGAAACACCTGCTCGTGGTGCTGGGGCCACGGTGGAGGCCGGTGAACTGCGGGAGGGCGCAGGTAGGGGCTGGTTTGGCTGCGGTACCTTCGGTGGCGGCAAGACACTTCTAAGAGTCGTGGGTGTTTGGGGCACAGAGCAGAGTCAACCCATGTTGTCTTTGGATCCACGTGGTGGATTCAGCCACTCACTGCGATCAACTCGGCCACCAAGCCACCCCCTCGCCGCTTCGCCGTCACTTGCAGACGCACGGAGGTTGACGGTGCCATCAGCCCCGTGGGCTCGCTGAGCTCAAACTCGGCAACGCTCGGCCTCCTGGTTTTGGTTCTCAGACGAAAAACAAAGGCCAGCTTCGCAGTCTGTTTGGTGCCGAATGTCTACGGGCTCTGTTGGTGGTTCTGCTGTTTCGATGGTCCCACAAGCAGTGCGGAAATGCTGTCTAATGTCAGAGCCCCCCGAAGGCTTTGCAGGGAGGCCAGGCTCAGCCCTCGGGCAGGAGTCAGCGCTCTGGGCCGTGAGTTCGAGGAGAGCGAATCTGCATCACGAACTGAATGCGGTGTGTTTGAACAAGCAGCTCGTGTTCATATATAGGTGATGGGAACGCGTGGCCGGAGGCCGGCGGCAGCCTGACCCCGTTTGCCAGGAGCAGTGGTCCGGTGTCGGCTAGGTCAGTGCTCGAGGGCCGGTCACAGAATTGAGCATGCGACGATGTGAATCGGGGGTAACTGGAAAGGGGCCTCCGTCCCACGAGGTCCACCCCCGACGGGAACCGAGACGGTGTGGGCAAGCAGCCTGGGGGCAGGGCCGGCCCTCCCCGTGTCATCTCATCGGCCATCACAACAGCCCCAGGAGCTGTGTCCTTTCTCGTGTTTAAACACGAGGAGACTGAGGTCCAGAAATCCAGTTAGTGGCCAAGAACACACAGCCAATGATGGAAAGACTCAAACCCAGGCCAGACGCAGGACGCCACGTGCTTGGCCCTGAGCCCCGCCCCCGCCTCCTGGGGTCCTGGGGTCCTGGGGTCCGGCCAGAGCCCCACCCCCAGGGAGAGGGGATGGTGGTTGAAACGGCCACACTGCAGGTCAGTGTCCAGATTGTAACGTGTGCATCTCAACCAGCAGCCACGACAGTGGCAGCCGCGATGTGAGTGGCTGATGCAAGGCGGCGTCCTGCCAGCAGGTTGGAAGGGAGAGCCGCGGGGTCGAGCCGGCAGGGGGTTGTCCGCCGGAGGCTCCCTTGTGCCTGAGAAACCAGCCCCACATCCAGCTCCGCCGACAAGATGCAGCAAAGGGCTCCTCCCGGCGCCCTCAGTCTTCCCAGGCTCCCCAACGCAAGGGCCGTTTTCGCATCATTATTCACGAGGCGGCTGGGTGGCTTCCGGGGCTCCCTTTTCAGAGAAATGCAATTTCTGCAAAATGCCCTAAAGCAAGGCGGGCGACTTTGGGGAGGTTCTGAGGCAGGACGCCCGCAGAACTCCCGTGTAGATCAGGAGAAAGGCGAGATCCATAAGTGAATTTTATAGAAATTAATCCCTTTACCGGGAAACCTCAAGGCCTGCCCAGCAGGCGGGAAATGTGCTTCCAGTTTCGACGAGGACCCCGAAATTTAACAGGACACAAATACCAGTTGCAACAGGAGTTGACGCAGCCAAAGATGTGGAGCCTTGTCACGGCCGCCCCGCCCTTATATCAGAGATGGGCACATGCCTGGCTAGCGGGCCACCTTCACCAGGAAGCCGGGAGCTTTGCTGCTCTTCTGATTTAGGCTCCTCTGGAATCTTCCATCACCTGATTCCATCTTAAACGGCAGCAATGGGGCTCTGCTCTCCCAGTGCAAAGGCTGCCATCCTGGCTACCCAGACATGCTGTCTATAGGTTGACGGGTTAAACCAGGAATTCCGTCCACCCCCGTGCACGCGGGGCCAAAGCCCCTTTGTCTTAGAGTTCTACTGCCTGGTTCTCTCAGCCAGCTGTCTCCTGGATGCTTACTCAAACGCCTGTCCCAGCTCCCGTCCCCAGATACTCTATCACGTGGGTCTGCGGGTGCCACCTTCCTACGCAGAAGGCAGCAAGCCTTTTCTGTCAAGGACCAGACAGCGCCCTCAGCTTGGTGGGGTACACAGTCTGTTTCAGGGCAGAGGCAACCGGGGAAAACAGGAACATGCAGGCGTGCTGGCCCCAGGGTCACTGGTCTGCAGACAGTGCAATTGGCACATCCCACAATTTTCAGCTCATCAAATACCATTCTTCTTTTGAAATTTTCCATGATGGCTCTTACCCTGTGGGTCAAACAAAAACTCTCGGCCAGCTGCCTTTGGCCCACAGGCCGGTTTCCAGCCCCGGGGTCTCGAGGGTCAAATGCCCAGAACATCCCCGCAGGGGGCCTGACTTCTGCTGAGCCCTGTGGATCTCGATCTCCTTTAATAACTCACATGCAGGTGTAACTGGACACACATCCCGGGACCCCACGTTGGCACAGACAGGAGCGAAAGGTGTCAGTGCCTGCTTTGATCGGTCTTTTCCATATTTCCTGTGATCGGAGAACAGAGGTCCAAACGGCACGCTGCGCTGAAAGGCGTCTGTGCAGAAGCCTAACCCAGCCAGAGCCTCTCCGGGAGAGAGAAGTGGCCTTGGTCCTGTGAAGCACTGATCCGACCCTGGTTCCACTGAACAGCCACTGGTCCCCTGTCCCACTGTCCCACCTGCCCCCCAAGCACAAGACAGAGTCCCTTAAACCTTCTTTTTGGCCCCAGTCACCAGCCCATCCTCAGGTGACTCCAGGATCCACAGGATTTGGGGAGACCCTAGCCCCCTGTACCCCCGCTCTCTCTTTGTCCCTCCTGCGGTCGGTCAACAGATGCCTACTGAGACATGTCACTGGGTCTGGGACCACCACCCGTCATGGTGGCCCCAGGAAGCCTCTCCAACGGCACATGGGTGAGGACGGAGAGAACCAGCGAAGGGCTCAGGAAGAGCCAGTGTTGCTCACAGGACAGGTGCCCGTTGATGGACGAGGTCACGCGTGGGTGGGAGCCAGGTCATCGAGGACCTGCACAGCCTTGGGGTCCAAGGACTTCATCCGTGGACAAAGGGGAGACACTTTATGCAGGGTGATGATGTCTGATTTGCAACTAAGAAGGTTCCTAACCCTTCAGAGGAGCACGGCGTAAAAGAGGATAAGGAAGAGAGGAGTGCCTATGAGACTAGGGCAGAAACGGCCTATTTGGTGTAATGGTGGAAAGGAAACCAGGGCTGGGCTGGCGCGTAACCCGCAGGGGTGAGGAGGGGGAGGCAGGGCCCGAGTCTTCCTGGGAACAGGAAACTGCTCGGTCCGCGTCGATAGGAAGCGAAGGAATCGAAACCCATTAACTAAGCAGGCTCAGCGTAGCCAGTCGCGGAAGCCGGCCGTGCTCCAGGCGGCCTTAGTGTGGCCATTAGCAGGGAGCAAATGGCGTTTATTGGGGTTTCGTCTCACGGGAGCCCTGGGGCGTGTGTGTGTCGTCCAAGCACAAGGGTCGGCAGAGAAGGGGGGACGGGATGGGTGGGGGAGCAGCAGGGAGTGAGTGACTCCGCCGGTGGGGGTTGGGGAGGAAGCCACGGGCCTCATCACAGGGATGGGGGCCCCGGGGCACCCCGGAGACAGGCCGATACAAGGGTCTACAGGACACCTGTTTCCCCTTCGAGTACGATCCGTAACTGTCCCCCTTCCACTTGGAAACCAGTCCCTTCGCTCACCTTCCCAGGCCCTAGGGCGCCCGGCTGCCTGAAGTCCTCCGGCAGAGCCGTGCGCCACCCACCCTGCTGGGAGGGATTCGTCAGAGCCTAAGCGGTCGTGATGAGATGGCTTTAGAATTGCGCTTCCAAAGTGATGGACGGCGCGGTTGCCCACGGCCTCGGCGTTCCTCCTTCAAAGGCACGGCTGGGCTGGCACAGCCCTTCCTCTGGAGAGACAGCGGGGGTGGAGGTGCCGGGGGCAGAGGGAGGGTGCGTGTGCGTGTGCGCGCGTGATGTCTGGAAGGAGAGAATTTCATCTCACATCCCGTCCCCTCCGATGTGTCACCAGTGGTCTGTGAAGGGAGAACCAGAGGGAACCACGTAAATCTTCTCACCACGCTGAAAAGACTGGGAAGAGGC
Organism: Catagonus wagneri; assembly: GCA_004024745.2. NCBI lineage: Eukaryota > Metazoa > Chordata > Mammalia > Artiodactyla > Tayassuidae > Catagonus > Catagonus wagneri. The sequence goes on along the minus strand of PVHT021183705.1, from coordinate 637,504 downwards.
CACGTGAGCACTCGGCTGGCATTGTTCTCTTGGAACTTAAAAAATGAGTTTACTAAGCACATCTTTTAATATTCCCACCGGGGAAGAAAATGAAGGAAAGAGAGAAGGGCCAGCGGAGGGATCTGACACCCAGAAAGAGCTGTCTTAATGACCTAGTTTGGGTAAATGTCCTTAGAATGCTTTTTAAAAACTATAAACATGACGTATGTTTCTACTCGGATCCGTTTTCTCAGTGTTACACGGCCTCGGCTGCCGCAGCGTCTGCCTGCCAGTGCATTCGGGGGGATGGAGCGTCCACGGCGAATCAGAACCTGGGTTTTTCCTCTGTGTCTGCGGGGAGCATGAGTGACCTTGGGGAAGGTCTTTCCTTCCTCATCTGCCAAACAAGGGCCGGGCCCGCTCCCCAGAGACCTCGGGGCATCTGTCAGTAAGGGCACAAAGCAGACCTTCTGTCCTCCGCCCTGGGCGTGGGGGCGCTGGGGGGGTGGTCCAGGCTCCTGGCCGAGGGGACCCCCCCGGGAACTGTGTCCACACAGCATCAGCCTCGTTTTCAGGTTGGATGCTTCCAGACTCATGATCTCATTTATTCTGCAGACACCCCTTCAAGGCCAATGCTAACAACAACCCCACGTCAGCGGTCGTAGGGTTTGAACTCGGCTCAGACTGGCTAAAAAGTCGCCTGCCTGTGGGCTCCAGGAGTGAGTGCTTCCATATGCTGGGGCTCAGAGCTGCATGGAGAATGCCTTTCACGGGTTCGTGACCGTGGGCGTTTGGGCTGCTTGTACACGCTTTTGGCTCATAAAACCACGCAGGACCTGCCGGAACCGCGGAGACAGTTGTGTTTGCCGCAGTCAGAGGAATATGCCTCCCGCCGGTGACCAAGTGGACAGTGACACTTAGGCTCCTAAGGAAGGTCTGTCAGGTCCTGTGTTCAGAGAGATCTGGAAGCTGCTGGGTCGTGTGATGACTGTTTTGCGGCTGAAGGCAACAGTCCCGGAAGGTGTGACTGCAGAGCTGAGCTCGCGCGCTTGTCCGCACGCACACACGTCTGTCTGCCCGTGGGTCCTGCCCCTGCTCCCCGCACGGACACCTCGGGTGGAGCCACTCTCCACCCTCCCCATCTGTTCCCTTTTCACGACATGCCTGCCCTGCCTCTGCACAAGGCCCCGTGGGTCGCCTCCCATACTCACTCCCCATGAACCATGATCAGCAAACAAGCTCACTGAGGTTTTATGAGGAAGAATCTGTGCAAGGCTGGGGACCCATCATGTGCTAATGGGTAACTCCTGGGGCTGGGGACCTGTCATGTGTGACCTCTAGGGCTGGGGACCAGAAAGCCTGCCCATCCCAATACCAGACCCCCCCCTCCCCCGGACAGCACCACACGGTGCCTTCTGTGGCTCCTGTCTGTCCGTCCCTCCTGGCTTCCTTCCCCTTAAGTCGCCTCATTTCCCCCGTCCCCGACCCCCGCCAGCCTTGGGGGGACCTCTGCCGTACTTGGCACATATCTCTGGACAAGTTCAGCGATTCTTATCCTTATAAAATGTGGTATCACATGCGTGTTTACTTTTTAACTGTTTTATTGAAAACAAGGTCCCGCTCAGTAAATTATCACAGGACCAAACAGACAGGAGCACCTTCCGGGACAGGAAACAGAACCGCGCCAGCGCCCAGGAGCTTCCTGCCTCCCGTGGGTAACAGCTCCCCACTTCTAAAGCACCTGCTGTGCTGTGTTCTGAGACCGCTGGCACTACGGGAACGGGCTTGTGGCAGGTCCTGCTGCCACCACCAGCGCTGTCGCTCACCGCTGTGTCTGTGAGGTCCAGCCGAGCACGGGGCAGGGTGGAGGGGGTGTTGCTGATGTCAGTATTGTAGGTATTGCATTGCATGAATATTCAAAAATGTGTTTATCCCTTACGAGGCTGGGAGAGAGTGTTACAAATTTGGAGCAATTTTGAACACAGCTGCAGTGGTCATCCTTAGCATACGCTTTAGTGTGCACGTACACACACACGCACGCACGCACGCACATTTCTGCTGGGGACAGACTTGGGCAAAGAATTGCCATGTCATGCGGTTTGAATATCTTCAATTTCAGCTGATAATATCAAATGGTTTTTCTAGTCATTTTACCAATTTTCACACTCCGGATAGTATACTTAACTCACATTTTGGCCAGATTCTGGTATCATCTGTTTGTTGTTTTGTTTTGTTTTAAATTTCACCCATTGTAGTACCATCATATTTTAATTTAATTTGTATTTCACAATTTAATTTGTAATTTCCGAATGATTAGTGAAGGGAAGCACCTTCTCATGTGTTTATCGAATACACAACAAATGCAGTAACAGTGTTCAAATAAATACTATTATTTGAACAGTATTTGCATGTTTTATATATTCTGAAGTTATATTGCTAGATGCATACAGATTTACAGTTAGTGTTTCCATCATGAATCCCTTCTTGCTTTTTGCTTTTAATCTTTCTGTACTTTCATATTAAATATAACATCTTTTATAAAAAGCATATCATTAAATTCTATTACTTTTCCCCAGTCTGATGATCCTGGCCTTAAACTGGGTCAGTCAGGTTGCATTAGTAAAATTACTGCCCCTTCTCATCTATATCTGCCATTTAAACTTGTTTTCAGGAGTTGTCATCGTAGCTCAGTGGTTCACAAACCCGACTAGTAACCATGAGGATGTGGGTTCAATCCCTGGCCTTGGTCAGTGGCTTAAGGATCCAGCCTTGCCTTGAGCTGTGGTGTAGGTTGCAGACGCGGCTCGGATCCCACATTGCTGTGGCTGTGGTGTAGGCTGGCAGCTGCAGCTCTGATTGGACCACTAGCCTGGGAACCTCCATATGCCACGGGTGCAGCCCTAAAAAGACAAAAGACTAAATAAAAAAATAAATACATACATACATACATGCATACGTACATACATACGTTTGTTTTCAGTTGGACCCACCTCTTTTATGCCTCTTCTTTTGTTTTTTTGTCTTTTTCAAGGACAATCAAATATGTTTAATGATTTGACTTTTCCCTCCATGAAATAGGTAGTTATATAGTCTCCCACTGCTCTGTTAGTGGTTGCCAAGAAAATCGAATACACGTCATTCACTTATTATAACCTAATAAAAGTTTGCTTTTCTTACTTTCTCAGTAGTAACAGAACCTTAGGATCTTTTACCTCCTTCTCTTTCCTCTTGCTTAAGTTACAGGTGGTAAGTCTTTTAGTTTTTAAAAACTAAACAAATTTTGGAGTTCCCGTAGTGGCTCAGCAGAAACGAATCCTACTAGGAACCATGAGGTTGCGGGTTCAGTCCCTGGCCTTGCTCAGTGGGTTAAGGATCCGGCGTTGCCATGAGCTGTGGTGTAGGTTGCAGACGCGGCTCGGATCCCGCGTTGCTGTGGCTGTGGCGAAGGCCGGCAGCTACAGCTCCTGTTGGAACCCTAGCCTGGGAACCTCCATATGCCGCGGGTGCGGCCCTAAAATGACAAAAAGACAAAAAAGAAAAAACAACTAAATAAAATTTAATTCTGTGCTTTGAAAATCACACAAGACAATTCTGATTTTGTTTTGCAGTCACCGCTCACTTTATATTCACCCACTGTTTACCCATTTTTCTAGCTACCTGTCAAGTTTCTGTGACTTGCCCTGGTTTCCACTATGCGTTTGCATTTCCATTTGGGGGTCATTGTCTTCCTGCCTGAAGAACTCTTCTGGGGATTTCTTTTCATGCAGCTCTTCTGGTGATAAATTTTCTTTTATTACCCACAAAATATCTTTATTTTGTACTCACTGTTGTAGGATATGCCTATGGGGTATAGAATTCTGGGCCAGTGCATTTTCTCCCCTCACTTTGGTGTTTCTAATCCCATTCTTTTTTGTTTTGTTTTTTAAGGCCACACCTGTGGCATATGGAAGTTCCCAGGCTAGGAGTTGAATCAGAGCTACAGCTGCTGGCGTACACCACAGCCACACAGGATCCGAGCCACATCTGCGACCTACGCCACAGCTCACAGCAATACCAGATCCTTTAACCCACTGAATGAGCCCAGGGATTGAACCCACATCCTCATGGATACTAGCTGGGTTCTTCACCACTGAGCCACAGTGGGAACTCCAGCTAATCCCAGTCTTGTCTGCCTGCTTCCCCATTTCTGCTGAGAAGTTAGCTTTCAGTATCACAGCTGGTCCATCGAAGGCAATGTTTCTTACTCTGCTTTAAGATTTCCTTTGTTTTCAGCATTTCAATCATAAAGAGTCTATAGTGTTTTTGTTTTGTTGTTATTCTGTTTATTCCTCCTCAGTGTTCAGGAGTCATCTTTAATCTATGCTATGATATTTCACTGCAATTTTCTAATATTTGTAAAATTCAAATTTTGTAAATTTAAATATGTCTGCAAACATAGCTTCTTAAAAACAGAACAGAGTCTACACCCTGCCTGGAACGTCAATAACAATGATTTTAGACATTTTCCCTTGTCTCCAGTTGTTTCTATGTTTCTCTATTTCGTAGTCTTATTATCTGCACGTGCTTCAGTTAGGACATCTGTTGTCTTCCATTTCACACATCCCGCCTTCTGCTGCATCGCATTTCTGTTAAACCTATCCTGATTTTTTCCTGTTGTATCTTTCAGTTCTGGAGTTTCCATTGGATCGGTGATTTTATCTGTTCATCTATTTTGTTCACCCGTTAATTTATTTTTTAAAAAAAGAGTCGTTGGCATTTTAAAATTCTTATCTGCAGTTCTTATCTGCATCACCAATGAGTCTCTATTGCCTTTCTTTCACTCCATTTTTGTCATACAGCTGTCTCTCCTTGCATGCCTCATAATTTCTTACTGAACGTCAGACACTGTGCTTACAAAACCGTGGGTACAGCATCTGAAAGATGGTATCTAGTCACAGAGTGTTCACCCTGCCTTTACGGGGCTAATAGAGTTGGGATTAACCACCTGACTCTAAACCAGGAATTGGCAACTTCAGCCCGTGAGAAAACCAAACTGACCCACTGTCTAGCTGTGTGTGACAGGTGTGCCTGCCAGAGCTTTTACATTTTAAATGGTTCCTTAAAAATCTAAAGAACATACAACATGAAAATAATATAAAACTCAGACTTTTATGTTCATAAACGGCTTTACTGGGATGCAGTCTCATTCGTCTGTTGATGTGTGGTTGGTGGCATGTGCCTCTCTCAGTGGTAGAGACCTCAGAGCCTGCCAAGCTGAAAATATATACTATGTGGCCTTTTGCATAAAAAAGAGCTTGCCCTTGGTCTAAGCAAGAACTAGGCTGAGTCAAGGCTGTGGTGCAGCTTTGGTAAGGTGCCATCTTACCTCCTATTTGCCTTCTAAGGTAGAGAATTCCAGAGCGTTTGCCTGAGAGCCTGGCAGGCTCACTTACGCATCTTCCCCCCATTGGTCCTGAACTCTGTGTCCACTTAACGCTGTAGCTCTGCAGGAGACCCTTTATACTCTTCAGAGTCTTTGTGGGTCAGAGTGCCAGCGGGTGTGAGGCCCAGAGCTGCATTGTCAGGTCTGCAGCCTGGGAGACTGCGGTGCTTTGTCTATTTCCTGCTCTGGCAAAGCCCGCATCCTCCACCTGCTCCCCTGTGTCAAAAATTAGCAAGTAGCCTCAAGGAAACATGCTCCCAGTTCTCGGAGTTCAGCCCCTCTGGTTCTCGCTGCTTCAGCAGCCCCTCCATCCTGTAAACCCTTCTGTTCCTCTAACTGTCCTAGGAGGAGCCTTGATGCTAAAACTGCTTAATTCTATCAGAAATTGCCCTAAAATTTTAGTCTTACCTTTCACATTTAGAACTATTATCCTTTTTTATTTGTCTTTTTAAGGCCGTACCAGAAACATATGGAGGTTCCCAGGCTCAGGGTCTAATTGGAGCTAGAGGCGTCAGCCTACACCACAGCCACCGCAACGCGGGATCCAAGCCATGTCTGCAACCTACATCACAGCTCACAACAACACCAGATCCTTAACCCACTGAGCGAGGCCAGGGAGAAAACCTGCGTCCTCGTGGATACCGACCAGGTTCTTTTCTGCTGAGCCAGGAAGGGAACTCCTAGAACGATTATCTGCGTGGAGCTGCGTTTTGTGTTTAGAAGTAAATCGGAGAAGAGCTCCTTGTCCTCCCACCTGGATGTCCACACGCATCACGTGTATTTAACTGGTTTTGTGGGGTCTCCTCTGCCATCAACCACGTCCACATACATGCGAGTTTGTATCTGGGCTGCATTCTCCTACTTATCTTTGTTTCAATAACAAACTTTCTTAAATCTCATTGAAAAGAAATATGAGTATGAAGGAAATTCTCTCACTTTTTGCTTTTTCTTCAATGTGGCCTGGAATAGGGACCTTTGGATTTCCATACAAATTTTAAGATTTGCTCAACTCGTTTTTAGAAATTAACCCCCCCCCAAAAAAAAATCCCAAACAAACAAACAAAGCCGTTGGTGTTTGGACTGGCACTGCATTATCCCTGTAGATAAACTTCGGGAGCCCAACAGCTTTACAATATTAAATTTTCCAATCCATGCTCATCACAAATCACTCCATTTAATTAGGTCTTTGTTAATTTCCTCAGCATAGTTTTCCCAGCTCCTCTATCTGTTCTCAGTGGTAGAGTTGATTTCACTTAACTTGCCCACCGTTTCCGGGTAAACTCAGCCACCTGTTATCTTAATTACATAGAATGCGACGCTATAGGTGTCATTGTAGTTTTCACTTATTCATTCAACACTGTTGATTTATGAATATCTGCTTTACTGCTTCTAATTGCTGTACACTAATCCCACAATATCCTTCCTCTATAAGGAGACCTTACAAAATAATAAAATTTAAAAGTCAGTGTAAAAAGGCATAAGGACAAAAAAAAATCCCAAAGGAAGCTGGGCAAATAATTAATATGTGTTATGAAGGGATGCTCAGCCTTGCTAATAAAGAAATGAAAATAATAACAGTACTCGCTGCCATTATTTCTATCAGGCTGGCAAAAAATTGAAGGAAAAAAACCTGTGACATTCAATTTAGTGAGGGTGTGGGGAATAGCCCCTCCTGCTGACTATCCTCAGAAGCTAAGTCAACTTGTCAATTTCTGACACAGGAAAAGTCTGTGTGTGTGTGGGGGGGGCAGATTTTCTCCTTGATATTCATCAACGAAAACATCATCACAAGTTCACAAACAAGCGTGTAACGTGATAGTCACGGTGGCACTGGGTGTCGGGAAAAAACATGATTCCGACACCTTCCTCGTCTGTGAACACAAGACTGAATGCAAGACTTCTTGGTCACGCACACAGGTATATGTTTTGCAGCCATTAAAACATAACCTAGGAGTTCCCATTGTGGCTCAGCGTTAACGACCCCGAAGATGCAGGTTTGATCCCTGGTCTCACTCAGTGGGTCGGGGATCCGGTGTTGCCATGAGCTGTGGTGCAGGTGACAGACGTGGCTCGGATCCTGAGTTGCTGGGGCTGTGGCATCAGGCGGCAGCTGCAGCTCCAATCCTACCCTTGACCTGGGAATCTCCATATGCTGCAGGTGTGGCCCTAAAAAAAATAAAATAAAATAAAAAGCCCTAATGTAAAAATATGACACACGAAGATGCTGTGATTATGTGGAGTTAAAATAAATCCAGAAGCCCAAGTGTATTACGAGACATGTCATTTGTAACAGGGATTTTGTAAATAACATGTGAGCTGGCCCAGAAGCGGAACTCCGATCCCCTGAGTAAGATCCCAGCTTTGGGCAGCACTGCGCAGAATCCCTGGCTTCCTGTGTCTCATGAACTTACCCGTACAGAGCACTCGGACACAGCCAGGCACGTAGACAAGGATGAATAAACATCGCGTGAAAGGCACATGGAAATAAGAATGACTCAGGTATAGAAAGAAGCTGAAATAACAGGATATTTTTCATAGTGATTACCTCTGACTTTTACTTCTAAGTTAACCATGTTTGTAATGCTTGAATTTTAAAATGAGCATGTGTGACTTTATCATCTTTTGTAATTGCTAAACATAGTGAAGATAAAGAAGACCAATTTCAGAGACCCAGCGAGCCCGGGGCCAGCGCTACCTGGGACAGGACTCCTTGTATCAACTAGAATCACCAGCAGGCCACCACTGTGCCGGGGGCCAGCGCAGGCCTCTGGGCCTCTGAGTGTCAACACCAATCCAGGCCTCGGGCCCAGCAACCTCTAAAGAGTTGTCGTATGTCCTTCTCCCCAGTGCCTTTTACCTAAGCGACAGAGGGACTGACCCAGAAAGAGTTACGGATCACATTTGGTACTTTGTTGCAAAGAACTTCCTCATAAGGATTTGGACCCTTTATCAGGCAATGGTTTTCCTGTCTCAGAAGTGGTTCTGGTGCCATCATTGTACAGGAGGGAGTGACTTTATTAGTGCTCTTTTCTAATTATTTTCTTTTGTCTCTGGTTGGGGTAGGGTCTACTACTGTGTACCCAAATTTACTAGTATTTTCTTCTTCAAGCTCTAATCTACAATTAAGCCTATCTGGTAATTTAAATATTTTTTTGATAACGTACTTTTACAGTTCTTGAAATTCCACTTGATTTGTTTCTTATCTCTTTCTCTTATGTTCACGTCTTCCTTTGAGTCTTTGAACATATTTATGGTAGTTTTTCTAAAGTTTTCACAGATTATTTTATCTTTTCTTTCATTTCTGGGTCTGTTGTCATTAATTACTCTCTTGGTTACTGCATGTCTACATGTCCAGTAATTCTTTTTTTGGTTGTTTCTTTAACCTCTTTCTTACAAAAAAAAATGGAGAAAATTAATTGTGAATAATTAGAGAATATAGATAAGCAAAACAGAAAAAAAAAATATGAGCAACCTAAATCCACCACCTGGAAATTAACCATGAATAAGAACTGAATGTAGGAGTTCCTGTCCTGGCTCAGAGGAAATGAATCTAACTAGCATCCACTAGGAT
>PVHT021183705.1:617132-628432 GCA_004024745.2 Catagonus wagneri | reverse complement strand
TTTATTTTTTGCGCTGTGAGGAAAGAACATCTAGCCTTAAAATTGATAAAAATTTTACACTAGTCAGGGAATTTATGTAGTTTGTATGTACTGGTGAGTTTAAATAAAACAAGGGAACCCCGTTGACCATGAATTAATTTCACAAGTTAATATCCCATGGCAAACACAGTTAATAATTTTTAGTGGAATCCACAGAGTTGATAGTGAGTGTTCTCACAAAAGTAGTTTTTTTATAGTTAATTTTTTTTATTACAGCTGATTTACCATGTTTCTTCAGTTCCTGTTGTCCTGCAAGGTGACCCAGTCACACACAGTTCCCTGTGCTGTACAGTAGGGTCCCACTGCTCATCCATTCCAAACATGACAGTTTGCCACCGAAAACCCTGCACCACCCATCCACCCCACTCCCTGCCCCTCCCCCTGGGAACCACAAGACTGCCCTCCTTGGCTGTGATCTCTTCTGTTTGGAGCTAGGATCACCTGTGCCATAGTTCAGGTTCCACATGTAAGTGATACCATATGGTTTTTGTCTTTTTCTTTCTGGCTTATTTCACTTAGTAGGAGAATCTCTAGTTCCATCCATGTTGCTGCAAATGGCATTATTTTGTTCTTTTTCACGGCTGAGTAGTATTCCATTGTGTATACATACCACCTCTTCTTAATGCTTTCATCTGTTGATGGACATTTAGGTTGTTTCCATGTCTTGGCTATTGTGACTAGCGCTGCAATGAACATACTGGTGCATGTATTTTTTAATGAAAGCTTTGTCTGGATTTAGGCCTGGAAGTGGGATTGCTGGGTCATATGGTAGTTCTATATTTAGTTTTCTGAGGTACCTCAATACTGTTTTCCACAGTGGTTGTACCAATTTACATTCCCACCGGCGGTGAGGGAGGGCCCCCTTTTGTCTACACCGTCTCCGGCATTTGTTAATTGCTGACTTGTTAATGACGGCCATTCTGACTGGTGTGAGGCGGTACCTCATTGTAGTTTTGATTTGCATTTCTCTGGTAAATAGTGAGGTTGAGCATTAGTAATCCTTAACTGAATGCTGATTATTTTGAAAGTTATGTTACTGAGTGTCCGATATTGCTTTTTTAGAAAAGTGTTGGACTTTTCTTGGAAGGCTGTTAATTTATTTCCAGATCAGTCTGATCTTATCAAAGAACTTTTAAAAATGTGCTAAAGAAGTTCTAGAGTAGCCTGCTCTTATGCCTAGAGTAGGCCTCTTCCTCTTTAAGTGTGAACATTCGGGCACTTCAACCAAATGCTTCAGACATTCAATAAAGCGTCTGTGTTCCTGCTGAAGAACACAGACGACACTTGTCTCAGGTGAGCCACAGGAAAGGTACATTTGCAACTCTGGATGTTTGTTCTTTTCCATAATATTTGGTCTTTGCCCTTCTGAAGACTGACTCTATGCATGCACAACTCCATATTTATTCCTATGCAGATTTTTGGTCTTCTCTTTCTTTTATTTTATTTTTTCCTTTTAGGGTCACACCTGCAGCACATGGAAGTTCCTGGTGGGGGTCAAATCAGAGCTGCAGCTGCTGGCTGACACCACAGCCATGGCAACATCAGATCCTAGCTGCATCCTCAGCCAGCACTGCAGCCTGCGGTAATGCCAGATCCTTAACCCACTGACTGAGGCCAGGGACCGAACCTGCATACCCACAGACACTACGTTAGGTTCTTATCCCACTGAGCCACAATGGGAACTCCTGGACCTCTTTTTCTTTACGACTATTTTCTCTTTTGGCATCTGCCCTGAAATTTCAGCCAACTTAGGCTCCCTAAATCCTCATTTCTGTCTCTTCACCTGCTCTGCTCTGATCTGATTCTAATCCCTGTGCAACCTTCTGGAAAGTTTCACCAGCAGAAAACCAGGGCACCCATAGGCTTCGTCTCACTTCTTTCCCGTCTCTCAGGATTATAGTCCCCTCCTGCCTGGTGTCCAGTGTCTGCAAGCAGATGTCCACATACTTTTGTCCAGTTTGCTAGTTATTCCTGCAAGAAGGGCAGCTTCAGAAACACTTGCTTCATAATGGCCAGAAGCAGAAGTCCTGGGCAGGAATTTTACCTCTGTTTTCAGTCCAGTTTCTACGAAGGCAGATGGAGTTAGATCCTGACGCCTATAAGCATTGTCCTGTAAAGTACCTGTATCACTTGTGGTCTTGGAGTTACCTTCAACTATCTCCTAAAGATGGGATTATGCGGTCCCGAGGGACAGTGGAAGCTGAGGGGTCAAGGCTGTCACTCGCATCAACCCCCGGGGCCCTTTCCAAGTCTCAGGCACCACCCCCCTTCCTAGGGACCTGCTCTTGGCCTAGAAGAGCAGCCAGGCTAAAAATTCTCTTTCTTTGAATTTCCAGTATCTTTCCATGAAGCGCTGAGTGGCCAGTTGCCGCCGGACCTCTAGCTACAGGTGATTACGGTTTCCTCCAGTGCTGCCCAGGGACACTCTGCTTTCACAAATCTGCCTTGAGTTGGTGATTGATCACCCTGTGGTTCTCACTTCATCTCTTGGTTGAGCCAGCATTTCTCAGAAGCAATCACGCTGTCACACAGCCTTTACGGCTCTGGGGTGGCCGTCCCCCCGTTCTGGCTCGTGCACCCACCCCAACTTGGGCACCGTCCTGGTCGTCAACAGCCAGTATCCCAACAACCGCACCGTTAGAACACATGGTACCTCTACCCATCCCGATCAGTATCAAGACCCTAAACGTCATCCGTTGGGGGAAAGATCCAGCTCTCAGATCCCCTTTTACAGCCTGCTTTTTAAGACAACTCCTAGGACCGATTTCTTAGCCTGGGTTCTCTGAAACTGACTCTGGGCCTCCCAGGGTTTAATGGAGAGAGAGAATGAGGAACACCAGGCTGAGCGAGAGAGAGTCCAAAGAATTCTGCCTGGGGGGTCAGGTGTCAGGGCTGCACTCGAGCTCCCCTTACTGAACCTTTCATGAGCAGTAAGGGGGCAGATCCGGTCCAGAGCACCGAGTCGGGGAGCCTGGCCAGGGCAGAGCTTCCCTGCTCTGTGGTTTTCATGGAAGGGTGGGCCGTCTGCCCTTGGGACCGTCTTCCCTTGGGACCCTCTGCCCTTGGGACCGCCTGCCCTTGGGATCGTCTGCCCTTGGGACCGCCTGCCCTTGGGACCGCCTGCCCTGGCAGGTTCCTCACATCGGCGCTCTTCCCTCTGAAAGGCGGGCTGTCTGCTCAGGATCCCCCCATCCCCCGCGGCGCTGGAGTCACTTGAACCTCACCCCCCTGTGCTTGCAGCCACAATCTGCCTGAGTGCACGTGAAGCCGACAGAAGCCGTGCAGCTGTTTCTGGGGAGGGGTGCAGGAAGATGAACGTGAGTAGGGCAGGAACAGAGTAGGGCTGGGATGGGGCCACAGAACCCTTGGCTGTCCTGCTGTCACATAGCGTGACTGTGGGCAAAACCACAGCAGAGGATGCAGTGACTCCAGCCTCACCCTCCGTCTCCTGTCCCACACCCGTTTCGCATTTATTTCTGTGAGAGTGGAGCAGATGTGAAGGAGGACTGTCTGTGCGGTTCCCAAAGGCCGGCAGTGTGGACAGGAGTCTAACCAGGCTAGCCTGAAGGACCCGCCCTGATCTCAGCCTGGGCTTCCGGCAGCAGCCAACCTGCAGCCTGGGGAGCACGCGCTTTCAGAGGGAGCACGGGGGCCTGAGGACTTTCCTTAGTGGCTGTACAGAGATGTCACGACCAGACTCACTTTGTAGGAGCTGGAGCAGCCGAGTCTGGGCCGCTGCCCAAGTTCTGGCCAGAACGTTGGGCCAAAGCTGCTTCCAAATCCCTCAGCCATTACTTTTTAATGTGCCCATCGTTCAAGTTTAGGAGACCTTGTTTTCTCAGATTATGGCTGGAACCAGAGGCTTTGAGAGCCAAGACACCGTGAAACAGGCTGCTACCGAACAAGATCAAGGCTATTGGAGGCAGCTCTGCTGCAGTGTGTGAAAAAGCTGCCCCTGGCTGCACATGCAGGAAATAAGCGCCCTTGAATTCACGCGCGCACACAGCCCAATGGACCCTTGGAAGCTTGAATAAATAGCCTGGGCGTTCAAAGCTCAGACTGTGAGAGCCAACGCGCCACACCTCAGTGAGACTCTGACGGGACTCCGCAGAGCTTGGTCTCCTCGCAGATAATCAGAACGGTGAACGTTTACTGAGCGCTAAGTGTGGTGAGCGCCTGTCTCACTTAGCTCTGGGTTCTCATCAGCCCCATTTTACAGATGAAGGAGCTGAGGCTCAGAGCGGGTACGTAACCTGCCCGGACATGCCCAGCAGGACGGCAGAGCGTGAATGTGAACGCGGGGGCAGGAACCAGAGTGGACACTGCTCATCTGCAGCTTCCTTCCACTGCTTGTCCTCCTGAGGTCCTTGGTCATGAAATTGGAAACCCCAGACTCAGAATGCAGCCCCTCCCTCCTCTTCATGACCTGGGCACTCACACTCTCGCTGGAAAAGCTGAACCCACCCGGGGCATCTGCTCCCCTTTCACCTGGGCTCTCTCTCCTCGTGGGAAAGTGGGATCAGCAATCATCGCGGGTACGAGGAGGGAGTGTGTGTTCAATTCCTACAACACGACGCCCCATCTTTTCTTTCTCTGAGTATGGGACACTTTCTTATGAGAAAACTCTAAATCTTTAAGACCCACAGCCCTGCCTTCACATATTGGCTCTATTGCATGCTGTCTGGGAGGCTTTGACAGGTACATAGCAACCATGCAAAAAGGCATCTCCATTCTTTCCTCTCAAAAATGGGGGGCGGGGGGAGACACAATTTTGTAAAGGTGGGATAATTAAATTCACCCCAAACTGTGGTCAGATTTTCTGGCTTTTATTGGAACTAGAATGAATGGTCAACACGGGCAAGGAAATTTCAAGTTAGCTAGACAGAGAGGTCTTTTTTTTCCCTAATGTATTTTTTAATTACTTAATGAGTTTTATTACACTTATAGGTGTAGACAGATATTTCTAACAATGAAGCACACAAGCCAGAAGAAGAACGTGCTCTAAACCAGACGGACCCCGGCTGTCATTTCTAGAATTCAAGGCTGTCGCAGCTCGGCACACAGTCATCTCAGAACTTGAAAATTAGACTGTAGCTTGTTTAATTAACATTTGTTTGAAATGAATATACATTAATTTGGATACATTTAAGTTTGTTCACCGTGAGCATAATGTTAGCTATTATCAAGCAGTTTTCGCGGCAGAATTCCATTCCTGTTCCTTCACACACTAGTTGTCCTCCTATTTGTTTTCTGTCTGTAGAATCTGATTACCACAAGTCTCCACGGTGGGTTGGATGCAGCGATGATACATGAAGGCTCTCACGAACAAGGACGAGTGTCGATCATGCTGGCTTGCCTTGCTGACCCCAGTTCCCCACCTGCCCAGGATCTTTGACTCAGGGGTCAGCCAGATGACCCGAGGCAGCCCCCGCATGTGGGGGCACAGCGAAGGACTGCTGTTTGAAGCCACAGCAAGCAATGCAACAGCAGAGGCTGCCCCCTGGCTGGACTTGGCAGGTGGTGGAAGGACTGACAGCCAGAAGACAATGGGTCTGGTAACACTGGACTTTTGTCTCCACGGGCTCGCCATCAGCCTCCCGGAGACCCCTGGAGCCCTTGATCTGTGGGGAACCCCAATTCGTGTCAAACCACACTTCAGTCTGGAACAGTGCTCAGGTGTCTGCTTCTCCCAACCACCGTTTCCTCCTGTACCAGGCAAAGAGAGAGAGGGGGAAAACATAAATTATTTAGATGCCAATTCTTTCCTTCCTTTAAAGACTCTGGGCCTTCACCAGAGAAATGCAGGGTGGGATCAGAAAGGGGAACTACAGGGGCCAAAGTTACTCGGGAGGAGAAGGGCTGTCCCCACCCCCAGCCCTACCTCGGGTTTCCGTCTGGGGGTCTGGAAGGCTGAGTCGCAGACCCCACCTAATCCAGAGGCCCAGACCTGAGACAAAGTTTGGGCACTGCTCACAGGCTCAGTTCATCTGACCTCAGGACTTTGCACGTGAACAGCTGTCGATCTCCAGCCAGGTGAGTCTGCACACAAAGACCCTGACCTGAGGGTTTGGTCTGGTTCGTGTTTCACTTGGCCGGCTTTTCCCCCAGGGGCCAGCAACCTGCCGCTGAGAAGCTACAGCTTGACCCCTGGTCCCCTCTCCCGCCGGCCGTTCTCCCCAGGCTTTGTGCTTTCTCCCAACTTCACCTCTGACGGAATCCTGTCCCCCAGCATGGGCTCTGCAGGCAGGCTCCTCCTCTGGTCCCTGTCCCACCAAGCCTGCACCCATCCTCCCCACCGGCACCCTGGACAGCGGCTCCAGCCCCTCCAGCACCCTGGACAGCAGGGGCTGGCACGGTGGCGGTGACAGAGAAGTGCTGGGTGGGAGACCGCTGGAGGCAGTGACCCACACTGGGGCTGGGGGTGGGGCGGCAGTGTCCAGGGCAGCTCGCGAGCAAGGGCTCTCTGTCCCCTGTATGCGCATGTTCACTGTTCATGGACATGAGATCTCCGAGCTCACTGCAGGGACAGTAGATTCTGATTTGAGCTGTACATTGGTAATTCTGAAATTTCATTTTGCGGAAAATAATGATCAAGTGTCTGTGTTGAACGGTAGGGGTGTTTGTGATTTCAAAACTGGGTTATGAGAGTTTAAACAGCTCGGTGGCAAATCCAGGCCGTTAACCATGGTTAGGCTGCAGACGCAGAGGCATCAGGGACCTGGGGGCTCGTGGGGGCCTGAGGTCCACAGTCTGAGGTGCGTGTGGCAGGGAGCATGTGATTTAGGACTGCAAAGCTGGGCATTCCCTGGTCCACGTCTCAAGGGCAAGGTTAACTTCCAGCAGCCCATGAGCGGGCAAGATTTGGAGGCAGAAGGGCCAAGGCCACACTTTTCACTGTTTTGGGCTTCTCGGGTCAGACAAGGTGGCTGGAGACATAAGATCAGCAGTGGCCAAAGCCATGCCATGTGGTCATCAGCTCTGCAGCTGTGGTGAGGCTGGCAGGGCCCAGGGCCTCCTGGCGGGTCTCACCCCAGCACCTTTCTCAGCCTGCAGCAGGTGCACTGAGACGGCAGAGCAGACACCCTCTGAACGCCCCTCATCCATCTCTTCAAAGGCCACTTGGTTTTTGACTCCAGTCCTTGTGCACAACCTCAGTGAAATCCTCTTCTGTTAAGAATAGTTGAAAAAATAATAGAGAATTGACCAATTTTCCATCTCACACAGGCACCAAGAAAAAATACCCAGAAAACAAGTAAAAAGGCCTAAATTGTCAAGATGCCTTAGTGTTTCTTTTTCATTTGTTATTTTTAGGGCCACTGTTTCTACTTTTTTCCAAAGGAATTATCTCGTATTCCCCCCAGAATTTTTGCTTATCTAAGGGAGACATCAACCTCATTGCAATTGGTCATATTTCTACCGATTTTTCTTATTATTTTTCTCTGGCTTCACATAAGGAAATTATTTAAAGTTAAGAAATGCGTTTTTCCTGCAAAAAGAGAAGTGTTAGAAGAACTTTAGTTAGGAGATGTTTGACAAGTAAACAAACATTCAGAAATGCTGGCAGAGGCTCATCTTTGTCACAGGGGTAGGTGGCAGCTGGGAACTCCTCTTCCGGGGGTCTCCACAGGATGGCCACGTGGGTCCGGTCCAGGAGGCCGTCTTCTGCGTGGGTCGGGGCGGGGGTCGCTTCCGGCTCTCCTGCAATGTATCCAGTAGGTTTTGGCTGAATAAATTAAGGACCCAGAAAACTGCTAAAAGGAGCGTGAAATCATCACATGATTATACATTTAAATTTGAAATAAAATCATAGGTGGATACAAAAAAACGCTGAGCCGACAACATTCAGTGCTTTTTTGGTGCTGTTACACTACAGGCAGACACACAGGCACTAGCAGACACAGACATACACATATGCAAACATACACACACAGTTATACCCGTAGACACTCACATATTCACATACAAACTGAGATCGTACACATAGTTTGAGAGCTTTTCTCTGTTACTCGTCATTCAGTCACGACCACTCCATGCTGCTGTACAGGAAGTTGGGGGGGGAATAAATGACCCCCAAGCTCCCACTGTGTCACCTTTTTAACATTTTCAGGAGTGTCTCTGACAGCCTTCCACAGGATGGAAACAGCCTAGAATCTGCTCTTAGTTTTCAGGCTGGGACTTTACCATAAGCTGTTTTTAATTGTGTTTTAAAATGTTCTTTGTCCCAAGGGACATCTTAGTTGTAGAAATAATATAGCTATACACTAAATCGTGACCAGTGGGTTACTCAGGATGGGTTTATTGAACAGACCGAGTTTAGTGGAATAGCAGTGTAAAGGTTTTTCTGAACCACTGTTTTCACCCATACTTGGTACAGCTTATGCATTCATTCCATTTATATACAATATGCACACACACATACATATCGATAAAACTTACATCTAAATATGTAGAGCAGATATTAGAGATGCATCGTGGAGCCCTGAGAAAAACACAGTCTCTCCTCTCACAGTCTCAGGCTCTGAACTGGGCAAGCTGGTGACACCAAGCGAGGACGTAGCTATGAGCAGGTCAGAGGTCGCCTGATGTCGCCCTGCTGCCTGCGTGGTCAGCACCTGCCCCTCTAACCACAGACTCTTCAGCATCTCAACCTTTTTCTCTAGTTCTTCTTGGTTAGTTCTCCACATTTCTTGACAAATCTGTTCCTAAACATTTATTATTACCATTGTAAAAAAAATTCAATTTAATCAAAATGTTTTCAAATACATTTGCCAGATATATTTCTTACCGGCACTTGGGCATCTTTTGGTTTTGCAAATTTATTTTTAACCAGCCAGGGATCAAACTCCCTTAGCCATTCAAATGATGCTTATTTGAGTGGCTTAGGTTCCTGAATAGCTCACCCAAAAGACATGGTGACACTTTGTCTCTTCTCATTAAGGACCTCTCATTTCTCATGGTTTAATTATTACTCAGAATTTCAATAATAACATCAAGTAACTGGTGGCAGGGACCATGCTCATCCCGTTTCAGACTGTGACAAGACTCCATGAGACTTCCTGTCATGCCCTTGTTGGCTGGAAGGGCAGACAGCGTTCTTTGCCTTGTTTAAGGAAATTCTTACTAAGTGAGGAACTGAGTGCATCTTTGTTAAGAGCCATAAATGTCAAATTTTATGAAATGTGCTTTCAGCTTTTGTTGACATCATCAGACAGTGTTTCTCTGTCAACTCCAAAACAACCCGACAGTATGAAGCACGTTAAAATACCTCCTAACAACAAATTGCCCTTAGAGCTCCCGTTGTGGCTGTTCCCATCCATCAGTGAGGATACAGGTTCGATCCCTGGACTCACTAAGTGGGTTAAGGATCCGGCATTGCCATGAACTGTGGTGCAGGTCGCAGATGCAGCTCGGATCCCGAGTTGCTGTGGCTGTGGCATAGGCCAGCAGCTGTAGCTCTGATTCAGTCCTTATCCTGGGAACTTCCATATGCTGTAGGTGCGGCCCAAATGAGTAAATAAATAAATAAATAAAATTCTTCCTTACATCAAATTGCTCTCATACTCACTGAATATTCTCTGAAGTGAGCTCCACTGACTCATAAAACCATTGACCAAATTTGCCTGTATTGTGCTCAGAATATTTGTATATATTCATAATTGGTTTTGGTCTTTAGTTTTTCATGTTTATATCTGTCAAGGTTTCCAAGCTTTAAATTTTACGTAATTAGTGAAAATACGTACCCACCGTAATGTAAAAATTGATACAATTAGACACAGCCCAACGAAACATGCCCACATTGCTCATGTGAAAAAGCAATTTCATTTATTAAAACCTTTATACCAACGCTCATTAAATAAGCCTTTACCAGAGGTTTTCTAATTATCACAGTTCTGCCAGATGACAGCTGGTAATAAAGCCACTGTACCAAATACACACACGTGTGCGATTCACAGGAATGTGCACGTACGTGTGTGTAGACATACTGTTAGGGTTTCATGCATTTCTCATTTCATCAAGTCCTTAAGTGGCTACTGTGAGCCAAACGTTGCTCTAAGTGCTAGCAATTCAAACACTGAAAAAAGATAAGGCAAGTCCTTCATTTACAGTCAAGTTTTCACTCTATTAACATGGAGACAAAATATCAAAACTAAAGTGAAATAAAGTGGGTCAGGTGACACAATCAACAATTCCTTCAAATGAGAGTTATTGGCGGTCTACCCCGGGCCAGGCACAGAGCTTGATGCTGAAAAATGTGCACACATGTGTACATGTGCCTTGTGGCTAGTTTTAACTTAAATTTTGAAAATTAAAAGAAAAAATGGAGTTCCCATTGTGGCTCAGTGGATGATGAACCTGGCTGGTATCCATGAGGATGCGAGTTCAATCCCTGGACTCACTCAGTGGGTTAAGGACGGGTATTGCTTGAGCTGTGGTGTAGATCGCAGATGAGGCTCAGATCCCAAGTTGCTGTGGCTGTGGTGTAGGCTGGTGGCTACAGCTCTGATTCGACACTTAGCCTAGGAACTTCTACATGCCGTAGGGGTGGCCCTGAAAAGCAAAAATAAAATAAAACACCAGTGACCTGAACTGATGGAGCATTTTGGATTACTGCTATCTGAAACAGTCACAACAATCATACAGAATATGAGGGCAGCATAAATAGAAAGAGAAGTGCTTTAACGTGTCCACTGAAATCACCAGACACGTGGGGGATGGATGAGGACAGTGCGCTGTGGGGGTCCAGCTGCAGGGGCGCGGCTGCTTGTGGCCGCCAGGGTGCCCCCCGCCCCGCGGCATCGACTCACCAGGGACTGAATGCTAGCGACCGTCCATTCTGGCCAGCTTCTCGAACTCGATAGAGACCTCGGGCTGTGACCCGCACTTTGTGAAGGTTCTCCTCTGGTCTTCAGGATACTGTGGCCGCGCACAGTGCCGTCTCAGGCAGGTGGAGGGGACGGGCACCGCGGCCGCTTCCCAGACGCTGCTCGGGAACAGGAAAAGGGGGTCGGGCTGATGACGCTAATTCGGGATCAGATCGACCAGCAGCTGCTTGCTAACGAGCCCTCCGTGTAAAGAAACCCACTTCTGCAGCTGGCACCAGCGACCTGGCGGCGCCCGCAGCCGTCGCGAGGAGGGGCCGGCGGTGATGAAGGCCTCCGGCAACGCGGCCTGTGCCCAGAGCAGCCTGGCTGCCGCCCGCGTCAACGGGACAGCCTGAAACTAGGAAATCCTTAGCCCTACGGAGAGCTAAACGCCCCTCC